>OW386285.2:300231064-300831064 GCA_936432065.2 Rutpela maculata
TGGGAACCAATTAAAACTACTGTTCTCACGACATCCGGTGAACAGATGGTACACAATCTAAAAATAGATCGATGACTCACGACATCTGGTGAAAGGTGAATGACTTGTCTGGCTGGTGAAACCAAAGGTTAGATTCTCACGACAATCTAAAAATAGATCGATGACTTATGACATCTGGTGAACACGTGTTCGACATCTGCCAGTGATTCACAATCTAAAAATAGATCGATGACTCACGACATCTGGTGAAAGGTGAATGACTTGTCTGGCTGGTGAAACCAAAGGTTAGATTCTCACGACAATCTAAAAATAGATCGATGACTTATGACATCTGGTGAACACGTGTTCGACATCTGCCAGTGATTCACAATCTAAAAATAGATCGATGACTCATGACATCTGGTGAAAGGTGAATGATGTGTTTATCTAAAAATAGATTATGATGAAAGGTAAAACCAATCAAAACTATTGTCCTCACGACCAGATCATTATTTCGGTAATTAATTCAATATACGTGTACCTACAAATTTCTTACACACGGTATATACTTTCATAAACAAATGTGCTTTTCAATTGCCCCAAACAAAGTATTCTCTAAAGTGTTTACGCCATAAAATTCATCGAACACATGTAGACTATATTTAGCCAGTATATTTCTCACGGCTTAATTGCATCTCTCTGATGACTGCATCAGTTAATAAGTTGTATTCTTTTTTAAAGATGCAAAACAGCACTCAGAAGCGTGGGGTCTCGGAGAGTAATTGTTATCGTATAATTTATACAAGTAAAAATAGCGTCTAAACCAAAAAAATAGCAACATGTTAATTGTAGTTTCTCATAACAGAATATTGTCAATTTTTCACAAGATGTGCATTTCATCACAAAAATTATTTACGTTATCAACAATATGTATACAAAGTGCATAGTTTTTGACTTCTCGCTTTGCTAAAGAAAAATGTGTCGAAATTAGGACTTCTGGAACTTCAGACTGAGCTATTTCAGCTTACGCAAATATTAATGAAAGAAATCTTATAGACTAGGAATAAAACAATATATTTTGACTTAAAATTTACAATTTCATCTTAGATTCTAGCAGTTGTCTGATAACTGACTAGTTTTTCACAAAATGGGCGGTTTTTGGCTTTTCGTTATATCTGATATAAAAAAATGTGCATTTCAAACCACCCATGAATACTGGCTCTCTATAAGTCAATGAATACCCATTAAAAATTTCGAAATAATTTCAGAGGAAAAAATAAGCATTTTTCCAATCCCAAATCATGTGTACACGATTTCAGACTATAGTATAGCATCGACATCAAAGAAATAATAAATTTTTAAAAACGCCCCAAAAATCTCTCTAAACAATGTGTTTATAAATTTGCATCAATACGATACCTTATAGGTAATCCAATGGTAATCCAATGTAAAAACAAAAGGTATCCAAGAAAACATAAACACTGCCACTTCGCACTATTTCACATTATTTTTATTTCACAGAACAATATTCACAAAATATTCTTAGAGGCACAAAACGCCCACCAAACAGATATATCGTAGAGGTAACACACATTCACAAAACTTGCTAAGGTAAATGGATCAGGTAAATATTTAACGAATAATGTTACATTCACAATGCATTTAAGCCGTTCGTGCCACGAGGGTCAAATACGGACTAAAAATAGAATTACACATATGTCATATGTGTATCAATTCGCGTTATAAAAACTGAAAGCAGTTTGAAAATACTTAATTAATGTACAGGGCTGTGTGAAATAAAATACATATTATTCCATTTCTATTTTATTGTAATAAAATAATTAAACATATACAGGGGTTAAATTAAAATTATTTTATAAAATTAGTCCGGGAAACATTACATATTTTATGTAATGGAAAATAAACCACATGTAGTTTTACAAATATTTATTAAAAACTTTACAAGTAAATAGAAAATACATTTTGAGACGAACCAGCCTGATTTGGATGTATCGTGTAATTATTGCAATGTAACTACCACTATCATTGTGAAGAAAGAAATCATTCATATACCTCATGAAATACAGAAGATCTGGGATGAGAAAGTGTTTAAAAATAAGCAAAGGTTTTCAAGTAAATTATAATGAATGGTAAAATATATAATGTCAGGTGTTAAATTTATAAGAAAAGTATTTTCATTCTTCCCCCTCTCCTATATATAATAGAATATCAATTAAAGCAATAATAAAATAATGCTGAATTAGACACACGTATTGGTAAGCCCAGTTCTGCACAAACTGTAAACTTCATGCTTCTTCTCTATTATAGATTCACTGTCTAGTTCTAGTTCTTCAGGAAGAGTATCAATCATATTTACTTTGTTGCATACTCAGGAAGACACAAAATTGCATATGCTTTATATATCGTTTAAGGGTATAATAATCTTAGGTGGGGGATGCTCTCCATAGCAACAGATGTTGATGGGGAAACAAGTCCAGACATGTCTGAACTTGTAAAATATGGTAAGATGAACTAGGTTATGACCATCAGATGGCAACTAGTGCTGAGGGTAATAGAATATCTCGCTTTGCTAAAGAAAAATTGTGTCGAAGCCAGGGATGGAACCTCAGACTGAGCTATTTCAACCTACATAAATAATAATGAAAAAATCTTATAGACTAAGAAAAAATAATATATTTTGACTAGTAATTTTTACATTTTCAACTCAGATACAGGATATTAACAGTAAAAAATCAATTTACGCATAATACAAAAACGTGTTATACGCGTGTTTCTTTTCTATTATGGATTCACTGTATAGTTCTTCTGAAAGAGTATCGATCATATTTAACTTCTCATATACTCGGAAAAACTCAAACAGAACATCATTTCAAATGTTTTATATAGCGTTTTCACTGAATTTCTTTCACCTCATAACATGCAAACCCAGATTTATATCATACTTTGTATCGTGTTATAAGATTAGATAGGAAAGTCACATTATTCCCCCATACTCGAATTAAAAGATAGCACATTGTTAGGCTTTCATATACCAAATTATATATTTTTTACAGAGTGTCATATGCAATCTGGACAATGCTTTCTCACGCGACGTCTCCGAAAAAAATAATGATGTCATAACATGATGCAATATATTTTTTTACAGAGCATTATAAACCTTGAAATAACCTGAACACATAGTTTCATTAACTTGTCTCGACAAGTGTAGGATTCCGCGAATAACATATGCAGGTGTTAGACACGTGACATGTTCCCCCTCTCAACAAAAAAATTTACGATAAAAGACGCATGCGCTACCACACAAAACTTATTGATATTTCTACCGACCACAATAATCAATCAGCTCCACTTCTTCAATTACTGTGCTACCTTACGCTTTGTACTTTGATTTTAATTCTAAAGTGCCTAGTTAGAATTATTAGAATGGACGATATCAATGATAACTTAAAAAATGCCATTCTCAATTTGTATCAGGATATTTCAAGAGAAAAATTTCAAGAACTCGATACATCTCCCAATATTACGTATCATGTTAGAGATTATGAAACTGATACTTTAGTTCGTCTTGGACATCTAGAGTACACACTGAAAACATATGGTCGCGCTGAAGAGTTATGTAGCCATGTCTTACGAAGATTCATTACTCTCGATGTGTTTTTAAAAGAAATGATTTCAGAAGGTTTTTTTTCACATGCTATTCTCTATTAGAAATACCATACCTAACGAATATATTGTAAAATATAATATTTATAATCAAGACACTGTTAATTAAATTTCATATTAATAATGATTTGTTTTATTTACATATCAGAATGGCTAGATATCAAGTGTATTCGAATCCAAAGATTGCATTTCAAAGGATGTATATAGTGATTGGTGAACATAGTACAAATTTGTTTTTTGATAGACTTCCATATGATTCTTGTTTCACCACCTATGCAATAATTCTCTCTTAACTCTCTTAACCACCTGTGGAAAGTTTTCTTCTGAAACCGATTGGAATAGGTTTTATCTCATCAAGGAACAATAATGAATTACCGGTATTACGATGGAAAGACCGATGCAATACATGAGGATTTTCAAACAGTTTTCACCTCCAGTAATCAAGATTTCAAAGGAAAATAACTGCATATGGGCTATGAATCGATGAGTTGTTTACGAGGAATTCTAAAAACCAACAATTTACAAATTACTTCAAGATTCTTCAGTGGATCGGAGATTCGAGACAGTGTCAAATATACTTAACTTTATTTAGATGCAGAGAATATGGGCCCAAAACTCAACTGCTCACTCTATCTAGCAAACGAATTAATAAGAGAACACAAGCATGGTAAAAAAATTATATGGCTTTACTGGTGAAGAACTTCGGAATTTTCCATCAATATATTTGATTTGAAAAAGCTGCTCTCATCAAACTTCTTTATACAAGGTCCAAGTTTACCAAGGAAATATACACACAACTTCAAAACTTCAGATTCAAATACCTTTGTTTTACAAACCACAATAGGACAGAATGACATAGTTATGTGGATGGTCCACCATACTCATAATCCAGATGTCATGTATGTAAATGGGAACCTTCAAAATGTGGATGATTTATGGTACATAAATAACTATACATCTTTAATACAATACGTTTTATTTCAATAAATATATCGAACTTTTTAATATAAAAATGGAAAAATGCAGGTCATTGCAAAACAGACATATTCTCTATATCAAATACATCTTGACGATTATTTCATAAACTTAAATAAAGAGATTAAACATTACCCACAAAACTGATGTGACATATGCAAAATATAATTAACCTAAAAAGGCGTCGGAACCCATGACAGACCACGTTACCTACAAATTAGACAATTTGTTACATTTTCACACATGAGGATAAATGTTTATGTATACCAACCATTCATGAATTTACAAAAATAGAACACAAAACGCAAAACGCACCATTGCTATGAAGATAATTATTCTGCAAAAGATACAGTACAACAAAACCAGGAATATCTAAGGCCATCTGTTAATATTTAAATAGAGGCGAATAATAAACAAATTCGCATGTGACAATGTGTGAAATAAAGTATTATAAAAACATATCCTTAGTTGCAAAATACATCTCAAATTGTTTATTTCTTACTTGAGGCCAGATGTTTATGTTCAACGCTTATGAATGTTTAAAAAGAAATAGAACAGTAAACACATAATTGCTATGAAGATAATTTTTATTTATGGTAGGGATAAAAATACCATTTTATCAAAAAGAACTTACATATATCTGTCTTGTTTCAGAAATGCTTTTTAGATATAGGTATATATAACCATAAATAATATTAGGAAATATAAATTAATTTAAACAGATGTCGCGAAATAATGTACAGGGGGCTTATATCCGACAAAATCGTATTTTTATTATTAAGTATCGAGAACAACTGATACACGTTCATGAATTTTACTTCATATTTTGAGATCTACGTACGCTAGTGATAAATAAAATCCCTGTAACAGTCCAACAGTCCAACGCTAATATATGTAAACCATATCATACTATACCATACCATACTATACCATACTATTCGTCGAATATACAGGGTAATTAAAAAAAAGATACTACATTCAATAGATATGCAGGAATTATTTTCGGATTAGGTTTATATATTGTAATAGGAAACACTTACTCAATACAGCAGTCGAAATATTGAAACTATGGGTTTAAACCAGCGTTAAATGCGTTATATAGTAGTATGCATAATTATAAAAAATTATAAATAATATTGCAACAAGCATAGGGTAAAAAACAAATGTTACATGAAGTTGGTCAACAAACGGCGGCTGAACGTAGGAATTATTTTAAATCCCCCCAGTTATATATGTTTAATGACGCTAGACCACACAACAACATATTGTATAAAAAACTTTGAGAAACACAACATTATATCTGCAGCATATCCTGAAATAATATTTTCAATACTCAAACAGTCCAGTGGCCCGAAGACTTTGCAGTTCGAGAAGAAACCATCCAAAGTAGCTCTATATGAGAATATCATTTTAGGTATACAGCAAACAAATATTTAATTGATGGCTCATAGCAAACATCTACAGACAATTAATGATATATTTTTATACAAAGGTTTTTAATTAATAATAATAATAATATCTTCTATTACGCCTTTCTTTTCCTTTTCTTCATCTGTCTTGGATGACTGCTTGTTGTTCTTCGAGGAGACCTCCTTACCATTGGATGTATAGATATGGTGTGCAGTATAGTACCTAAGCTAACCTAACATTTAATAACAAGCTATAAATGCTGCAAAATGAAAATCTTAGAAACCAAACAGTATCCAACTACCTGCTTTAACAGGGGCCTAAAGAAAAGTAGCAAATCTAAATCACAGAGAGTAATTTATATTTCACATATCATTTACTAAAATTAGAAGAGATGTCTACACTTTTATAAACTAGGACACGATGTTAGCAATTTTATGGAACATGTGCGAAAAGGAACACATAAATTTGCTTAAGTCAAGCATGAAACAAGTATGAAGTATCCATTCACGTCTATGAAATGTCCATGAAGTGTCCATAAATGTCCATAAATGTCCATAAATGTCCATAAAGTGTCCATGAACGTCTATGAAGTGTCCATCAACGTACATAAAGCTCTATAAACATAAAGTTGGAGTATTCCTACAGAGACCTTTGAGACGGTAACATGTCCTTTCTACTAGATATAGAACCTAATTGTTATGGACTAAGACATGTAAAGACAGGCCTCATGATCGGTGAAACACCAGTTTCGATTGAAAAAGACATACTTGATATTCATGGAAATAAATTCCCGTTGACGAAAGGTCTAACTGAGTTACTAACCAAGAGAGAACCCAAGAATTTTAACGGCGACGACATACTCTCTTACAAGCGTATATTGATGCTGACCAACACCCATTTGAGAAGGTATGGAAAAGAACTTCGCATAAAACCTAACAATTCTTGGAAGTACCAGAACATTATATCAAAATTGTTTCCTCCAAAAAGGAAAAGACGGGATCCTGATGAATATAAAATACAAGCAAATGAAAAATTAGAAAAATCAACAATGCCGTCTGCAGTAGTCGCGGTGTCAGAGCGGCAGGTTATGAGCCGTTCCCAAAGTATATTTGATAATTATCAAACATCTTCTGAGGGAACAAAAAAAGAAGACGTATTAAACTGGGATTCAGATACTGACCCTAACGTCTTGATTGAAGCGATAAGACTGAACAGGCGCCTAGGTGTGAATTATGAGATTTATGTAAATACTTTACGAAATATGAAGATTATTAAATGAATTTTTGCAAGTTTGCTTTACAGCGTCTTACTTCTGACTTACCTACAAACTTCCCACTCACATTCACACTCTCCTCTATACCACTATATTCTGAATTCATATATCAAATATGAAATATTTAATTGATGACATATATTTTACTTCTCTTCTATTTCTATTAAGGAGATTAATCAGAGGATTTCTAATCAAATAAACACTTAATTCTATAAGCGAAAATTTAAACCAAGAACATCTAACCAATCATAAAGATTTGTTAAAATATTAGTGCAACCAATTTGTTAAAAGTTATATAAATTAGAAGATAGCAAAGTAACGGGAACCAAAACTTTTTGCTTCACTTCTTTCAGAAAATCAGAAAAATCGATATGGTTTCTATGGCTGCCACATGATCATTTATAACATATCACTTATAAGTAAGTACATAAACTTTTAAAAAAGGCTTTCAGTTACTAAACGACTAAATGCATAATAAACATTTATCATTAAGCGAAGTAACGAATTTACTGGACTTTTGTCCAGTATAATATCAGTTATTCAGTTTTCGATAGAACTCACAAAAATTATTTGCGTTAATATACGAGGTACATAGTTTTTGACTTCTCGCTTCGCTAAAAAATGTCTCGAAACCAGGTATAGGACTTCTAGAACTTTCAGCTATTTCAACTTGTACAAATATTAATGAAAAAAATCTTATAGACTGGGAATAAAAACAATATATTTGGTTACTAATATTTATTAAGATTAAAACCATACCACACTACCATACCATACTATACTATACCATACCATAACTGTATACCTGTACCTGTATACCTGTACCTGCATACCTGTACCTGTATACCTGTACCTGTACCACACTTAATGTTAGGTGCTGTCTAACACCTCCAATATTCATTGGATGTATAGGTTAGGTAGTGTGGTATGGTTTTAATCTTAATAAATATTAGTAACCAAATATATTGTTTTTATTCCCAGTCTATAAGATTTTTTTCATTAATATTTGTACAAGTTGAAATAGCTGAAAGTTCTAGAAGTCCTATACCTGGTTTCGAGACATTTTTTAGCGAAGCGAGAAGTCAAAAACTATGTACCTCGTATATTAACGCAAATAATTTTTGTGAGTTCTATCGAAAACTGAATAACTGATATTATACTGGACAAAAGTCCAGTAAATTCGTTACTTCGCTTAATGATAAATGTTTATTATGCATTTAGTCGTTTAGTAACTGAAAGCCTTTTTTAAAAGTTTATGTACTTACTTATAAGTGATATGTTATAAATGATCATGTGGCAGCCATAGAAACCATATCGATTTTTCTGATTTTCTGAAAGAAGTGAAGCAAAAAGTTTTGGTTCCCGTTACTTTGCTATCTTCTAATTTATATAACTTTTAACAAATTGGTTGCACTAATATTTTAACAAATCTTTATGATTGGTTAGATGTTCTTGGTTTAAATTTTCGCTTATAGAATTAAGTGTTTATTTGATTAGAAATCCTCTGATTAATCTCCTTAATAGAAATAGAAGAGAAGTAAAATATATGTCATCAATTAAATATTTCATATTTGATATATGAATTCAGAATATAGTGGTATAGAGGAGAGTGTGAATGTGAGTGGGAAGTTTGTAGGTAAGTCAGAAGTAAGACGCTGTAAAGCAAACTTGCAAAAATTCATTTAATAATCTTCATATTTCGTAAAGTATTTACATAAATCTCATAATTCACACCTAGGCGCCTGTTCAGTCTTATCGCTTCAATCAAGACGTTAGGGTCAGTATCTGAATCCCAGTTTAATACGTCTTCTTTTTTTGTTCCCTCAGAAGATGTTTGATAATTATCAAATATACTTTGGGAACGGCTCATAACCTGCCGCTCTGACACCGCGACTACTGCAGACGGCATTGTTGATTTTTCTAATTTTTCATTTGCTTGTATTTTATATTCATCAGGATCCCGTCTTTTCCTTTTTGGAGGAAACAATTTTGATATAATGTTCTGGTACTTCCAAGAATTGTTAGGTTTTATGCGAAGTTCTTTTCCATACCTTCTCAAATGGGTGTTGGTCAGCATCAATATACGCTTGTAAGAGAGTATGTCGTCGCCGTTAAAATTCTTGGGTTCTCTCTTGGTTAGTAACTCAGTTAGACCTTTCGTCAACGGGAATTTATTTCCATGAATATCAAGTATGTCTTTTTCAATCGAAACTGGTGTTTCACCGATCATGAGGCCTGTCTTTACATGTCTTAGTCCATAACAATTAGGTTCTATATCTAGTAGAAAGGACATGTTACCGTCTCAAAGGTCTCTGTAGGAATACTCCAACTTTATGTTTATAGAGCTTTATGTACGTTGATGGACACTTCATAGACGTTCATGGACACTTTATGGACATTTATGGACATTTATGGACATTTATGGACACTTCATGGACATTTCATAGACGTGAATGGATACTTCATACTTGTTTCATGCTTGACTTAAGCAAATTTATGTGTTCCTTTTCGCACATGTTCCATAAAATTGCTAACATCGTGTCCTAGTTTATAAAAGTGTAGACATCTCTTCTAATTTTAGTAAATGATATGTGAAATATAAATTACTCTCTGTGATTTAGATTTGCTACTTTTCTTTAGGCCCCTGTTAAAGCAGGTAGTTGGATACTGTTTGGTTTCTAAGATTTTCATTTTGCAGCATTTATAGCTTGTTATTAAATGTTAGGTTAGCTTAGGTACTATACTGCACACCATATCTATACATCCAATGGTAAGGAGGTCTCCTCGAAGAACAACAAGCAGTCATCCAAGACAGATGAAGAAAAGGAAAAGAAAGGCGTAATAGAAGATATTATTATTATTATTAATTAAAAACCTTTGTATAAAAATATATCATTAATTGTCTGTAGATGTTTGCTATGAGCCATCAATTAAATATTTGTTTGCTGTATACCTAAAATGATATTCTCATATAGAGCTACTTTGGATGGTTTCTTCTCGAACTGCAAAGTCTTCGGGCCACTGGACTGTTTGAGTATTGAAAATATTATTTCAGGATATGCTGCAGATATAATGTTGTGTTTCTCAAAGTTTTTTATACAATATGTTGTTGTGTGGTCTAGCGTCATTAAACATATATAACTGGGGGGATTTAAAATAATTCCTACGTTCAGCCGCCGTTTGTTGACCAACTTCATGTAACATTTGTTTTTTACCCTATGCTTGTTGCAATATTATTTATAATTTTTTATAATTATGCATACTACTATATAACGCATTTAACGCTGGTTTAAACCCATAGTTTCAATATTTCGACTGCTGTATTGAGTAAGTGTTTCCTATTACAATATATAAACCTAATCCGAAAATAATTCCTGCATATCTATTGAATGTAGTATCTTTTTTTTAATTACCCTGTATATTCGACGAATAGTATGGTATAGTATGGTATGGTATAGTATGATATGGTTTACATATATTAGCGTTGGACTGTTGGACTGTTACAGGGATTTTATTTATCACTAGCGTACGTAGATCTCAAAATATGAAGTAAAATTCATGAACGTGTATCAGTTGTTCTCGATACTTAATAATAAAAATACGATTTTGTCGGATATAAGCCCCCTGTACATTATTTCGCGACATCTGTTTAAATTAATTTATATTTCCTAATATTATTTATGGTTATATATACCTATATCTAAAAAGCATTTCTGAAACAAGACAGATATATGTAAGTTCTTTTTGATAAAATGGTATTTTTATCCCTACCATAAATAAAAATTATCTTCATAGCAATTATGTGTTTACTGTTCTATTTCTTTTTAAACATTCATAAGCGTTGAACATAAACATCTGGCCTCAAGTAAGAAATAAACAATTTGAGATGTATTTTGCAACTAAGGATATGTTTTTATAATACTTTATTTCACACATTGTCACATGCGAATTTGTTTATTATTCGCCTCTATTTAAATATTAACAGATGGCCTTAGATATTCCTGGTTTTGTTGTACTGTATCTTTTGCAGAATAATTATCTTCATAGCAATGGTGCGTTTTGCGTTTTGTGTTCTATTTTTGTAAATTCATGAATGGTTGGTATACATAAACATTTATCCTCATGTGTGAAAATGTAACAAATTGTCTAATTTGTAGGTAACGTGGTCTGTCATGGGTTCCGACGCCTTTTTAGGTTAATTATATTTTGCATATGTCACATCAGTTTTGTGGGTAATGTTTAATCTCTTTATTTAAGTTTATGAAATAATCGTCAAGATGTATTTGATATAGAGAATATGTCTGTTTTGCAATGACCTGCATTTTTCCATTTTTATATTAAAAAGTTCGATATATTTATTGAAATAAAACGTATTGTATTAAAGATGTATAGTTATTTATGTACCATAAATCATCCACATTTTGAAGGTTCCCATTTACATACATGACATCTGGATTATGAGTATGGTGGACCATCCACATAACTATGTCATTCTGTCCTATTGTGGTTTGTAAAACAAAGGTATTTGAATCTGAAGTTTTGAAGTTGTGTGTATATTTCCTTGGTAAACTTGGACCTTGTATAAAGAAGTTTGATGAGAGCAGCTTTTTCAAATCAAATATATTGATGGAAAATTCCGAAGTTCTTCACCAGTAAAGCCATATAATTTTTTTACCATGCTTGTGTTCTCTTATTAATTCGTTTGCTAGATAGAGTGAGCAGTTGAGTTTTGGGCCCATATTCTCTGCATCTAAATAAAGTTAAGTATATTTGACACTGTCTCGAATCTCCGATCCACTGAAGAATCTTGAAGTAATTTGTAAATTGTTGGTTTTTAGAATTCCTCGTAAACAACTCATCGATTCATAGCCCATATGCAGTTATTTTCCTTTGAAATCTTGATTACTGGAGGTGAAAACTGTTTGAAAATCCTCATGTATTGCATCGGTCTTTCCATCGTAATACCGGTAATTCATTATTGTTCCTTGATGAGATAAAACCTATTCCAATCGGTTTCAGAAGAAAACTTTCCACAGGTGGTTAAGAGAGTTAAGAGAGAATTATTGCATAGGTGGTGAAACAAGAATCATATGGAAGTCTATCAAAAAACAAATTTGTACTATGTTCACCAATCACTATATACATCCTTTGAAATGCAATCTTTGGATTCGAATACACTTGATATCTAGCCATTCTGATATGTAAATAAAACAAATCATTATTAATATGAAATTTAATTAACAGTGTCTTGATTATAAATATTATATTTTACAATATATTCGTTAGGTATGGTATTTCTAATAGAGAATAGCATGTGAAAAAAAACCTTCTGAAATCATTTCTTTTAAAAACACATCGAGAGTAATGAATCTTCGTAAGACATGGCTACATAACTCTTCAGCGCGACCATATGTTTTCAGTGTGTACTCTAGATGTCCAAGACGAACTAAAGTATCAGTTTCATAATCTCTAACATGATACGTAATATTGGGAGATGTATCGAGTTCTTGAAATTTTTCTCTTGAAATATCCTGATACAAATTGAGAATGGCATTTTTTAAGTTATCATTGATATCGTCCATTCTAATAATTCTAACTAGGCACTTTAGAATTAAAATCAAAGTACAAAGCGTAAGGTAGCACAGTAATTGAAGAAGTGGAGCTGATTGATTATTGTGGTCGGTAGAAATATCAATAAGTTTTGTGTGGTAGCGCATGCGTCTTTTATCGTAAATTTTTTTGTTGAGAGGGGGAACATGTCACGTGTCTAACACCTGCATATGTTATTCGCGGAATCCTACACTTGTCGAGACAAGTTAATGAAACTATGTGTTCAGGTTATTTCAAGGTTTATAATGCTCTGTAAAAAAATATATTGCATCATGTTATGACATCATTATTTTTTTCGGAGACGTCGCGTGAGAAAGCATTGTCCAGATTGCATATGACACTCTGTAAAAAATATATAATTTGGTATATGAAAGCCTAACAATGTGCTATCTTTTAATTCGAGTATGGGGGAATAATGTGACTTTCCTATCTAATCTTATAACACGATACAAAGTATGATATAAATCTGGGTTTGCATGTTATGAGGTGAAAGAAATTCAGTGAAAACGCTATATAAAACATTTGAAATGATGTTCTGTTTGAGTTTTTCCGAGTATATGAGAAGTTAAATATGATCGATACTCTTTCAGAAGAACTATACAGTGAATCCATAATAGAAAAGAAACACGCGTATAACACGTTTTTGTATTATGCGTAAATTGATTTTTTACTGTTAATATCCTGTATCTGAGTTGAAAATGTAAAAATTACTAGTCAAAATATATTATTTTTTCTTAGTCTATAAGATTTTTTCATTATTATTTATGTAGGTTGAAATAGCTCAGTCTGAGGTTCCATCCCTGGCTTCGACACAATTTTTCTTTAGCAAAGCGAGATATTCTATTACCCTCAGCACTAGTTGCCATCTGATGGTCATAACCTAGTTCATCTTACCATATTTTACAAGTTCAGACATGTCTGGACTTGTTTCCCCATCAACATCTGTTGCTATGGAGAGCATCCCCCACCTAAGATTATTATACCCTTAAACGATATATAAAGCATATGCAATTTTGTGTCTTCCTGAGTATGCAACAAAGTAAATATGATTGATACTCTTCCTGAAGAACTAGAACTAGACAGTGAATCTATAATAGAGAAGAAGCATGAAGTTTACAGTTTGTGCAGAACTGGGCTTACCAATACGTGTGTCTAATTCAGCATTATTTTATTATTGCTTTAATTGATATTCTATTATATATAGGAGAGGGGGAAGAATGAAAATACTTTTCTTATAAATTTAACACCTGACATTATATATTTTACCATTCATTATAATTTACTTGAAAACCTTTGCTTATTTTTAAACACTTTCTCATCCCAGATCTTCTGTATTTCATGAGGTATATGAATGATTTCTTTCTTCACAATGATAGTGGTAGTTACATTGCAATAATTACACGATACATCCAAATCAGGCTGGTTCGTCTCAAAATGTATTTTCTATTTACTTGTAAAGTTTTTAATAAATATTTGTAAAACTACATGTGGTTTATTTTCCATTACATAAAATATGTAATGTTTCCCGGACTAATTTTATAAAATAATTTTAATTTAACCCCTGTATATGTTTAATTATTTTATTACAATAAAATAGAAATGGAATAATATGTATTTTATTTCACACAGCCCTGTACATTAATTAAGTATTTTCAAACTGCTTTCAGTTTGTTATTTATTGTCTCCTTGTAACATTATAACGCGAATTGATACACATATGACATATGTGTAATTCTATTTTTAGTCCGTATTTGACCCTCGTGGCACGAACGGCTTAAATGCATTGTGAATGTAACATTATTCGTTAAATATTTACCTGATCCATTTACCTTAGCAAGTTTTGTGAATGTGTGTTACCTCTACGATATATCTGTTTGGTGGGCGTTTTGTGCCTCTAAGAATATTTTGTGAATATTGTTCTGTGAAATAAAAATAATGTGAAATAGTGCGAAGTGGCAGTGTTTATGTTTTCTTGGATACCTTTTGTTTTTACATTGGATTACCATTGGATTACCTATAAGGTATCGTATTGATGCAAATTTATAAACACATTGTTTAGAGAGATTTTTGGGGCGTTTTTAAAAATTTATTATTTCTTTGATGTCGATGCTATACTATAGTCTGAAATCGTGTACACATGATTTGGGATTGGAAAAATGCTTATTTTTTCCTCTGAAATTATTTCGAAATTTTTAATGGGTATTCATTGACTTATAGAGAGCCAGTATTCATGGGTGGTTTGAAATGCACATTTTTTTATATCAGATATAACGAAAAGCCAAAAACCGCCCATTTTGTGAAAAACTAGTCAGTTATCAGACAACTGCTAGAATCTAAGATGAAATTGTAAATTTTAAGTCAAAATATATTGTTTTATTCCTAGTCTATAAGATTTCTTTCATTAATATTTGCGTAAGCTGAAATAGCTCAGTCTGAAGTTCCAGAAGTCCTAATTTCGACACATTTTTCTTTAGCAAAGCGAGAAGTCAAAAACTATGCACTTTGTATACATATTGTTGATAACGTAAATAATTTTTGTGATGAAATGCACATCTTGTGAAAAATTGACAATATCCTGTTATGAGAAACTACAATTAACATGTTGCTATTTTTTTGGTTTAGACGCTATTTTTACTTGTATAAATTATACGATAACAATTACTCTGCGAGACCCCACGCTTCTGAGTGCTGTTTTGTATCTTTAAAAAAGAATACAACTTATTAACTGATGCAGTCATCAGAGAGATGCAATTAAGCCGTGAGAAATATACTGGCTAAATATAGTCTACATGTGTTCGATGAATTTTATGGCGTAAACACTTTAGAGAATACTTTGTTTGGGGCAATTGAAAAGCACATTTATTTATGAAAGTATATACCGTGTGTAAGAAATTTGTAGGTACACGTATATTGAATTAATTACCGAAATAATGATCTGGTCGTGAGGACAATAGTTTTGATTGGTTTTACCTTTCATCATAATCTATTTTTAGATAAACACATCATTCACCTTTCACC
Organism: Rutpela maculata; assembly: GCA_936432065.2. Taxonomy (NCBI): domain Eukaryota; kingdom Metazoa; phylum Arthropoda; class Insecta; order Coleoptera; family Cerambycidae; genus Rutpela; species Rutpela maculata. The sequence continues at coordinate 300,247,014 of OW386285.2, forward strand.
AGATGTCATGAGTCATCGATCTATTTTTAGATTGTGAATTACTGGCAGATGTCGAACACGTGTTCACCAGATGTCATAAGTCATCGATCTATTTTTAGATTGTCGTGAGAATCTAACCTTTGGTTTCACCAGCCAGACAAGTCATTCACCTTTCACCAGATGTCGTGAGTCATCGATCTATTTTTAGATTGTGTACCATCTGTTCACCGGATGTCGTGAGAACAGTAGTTTTAATTGGTTCCCACACAACCAGCTGTTCGCCAGATGCTTTCACATAGCTTTTGATTGGCTGCTCACAAAAAATGAGCCGCTCCGATCGCTTTCTCATAGGTTTTAATTGGTTGGCCACAAATGGCCAACTCTCCGCTCCGGCTCCAGCTCCGAGGTTCTCTCATTAGACACCTACTTAAAAAAGAACGTAAAAATTGGAAGAAAGTTAATAAAAGTAACACTCTTCGAAACGCTGTATCTAGGTTTCTATTTGTCGTAGAGACTTTTACCAGCCACCATTTCAACGGGCGTAAAGTCAGCTTTCACTTTAATATAATAATGTCTACACCTAAATAACTGGATTGAAGGACTAGTAATACAGGAATATGATTTTTTTCGTGGAAGAAGAGCCTAAGAATACAAATCAAAACATAAGAATTTTAAATATTAACACGCAGTCAATAAACAATAAAACAGCATTATTAAATACCTGTCTCATGAATAATAACATAGACCTAGTAACCATAACTGAGCATTGGTTAAATGATGCACAAATCGAACACCTAAAAATTACGAACTACAGAATGGGAAGTTACTACTGCAGAAAAGAATACAGTCATGGTGGAGCTATGATACTAATAAAAAACAGAATAAAACATGAAGAAATCCGAGAAGTTAAAAATCTTTCTATAGAGAAACATATAGAAATGGTGGGAATAAAAACAAAGCATGGAATTATATTCTCTATATACAGACCGCCACAAGGAAATCTAGATATTTATATAGAGAAACTAAATGAAGTTCTAACATACGTTAATAATAAACATAAAAATGAGAATATATATATCGGAGGAGATTTCAACATCAATATCCTAGTAGAATCAAAAGAAAAAGAGGTATTGGAAGATTTATTAACATCGTTTAACCTTCACAGAAGTAATAATGAACCACCAAGAATTACAAATGTCTCTGCAACATGTATTGACAATATATATTCTAACATAAGCGAATATAACTACAAAACAAAAATAATTAATCCACGTATATCCGATCATCTTGGACAAATTCTTACGGTCAGTGGTGAAAGTGAATGCCGTAAAACAATAAAAGAAATAAAGAGTAGAGAAGTAAATGAAGCAAATATCTACCTGTTTAAAAACAAACTTAGCCTGATAAATTGGCAAATGATTACAAATAAAACTGCAGAACAAGCATTCACTGAATTCCATAACAAGATTATAAAATGTTTCGAAGAGTCGTTTCCTGAAAACACAAAAAAAATTAAGAATAAAGAAAAGAACATAAAATGGTACACAAAAGAGCTAAAGAATATAAAAAACACTTTAGATGCCCTAAACACAATACATAACGTACGAAGAGATAAGGAATCATTAAATGCATATAAAGAATATAAAAAATTCTATATTGCACACTTAAACGAAACTAAAAGAAAGCATAATGAAAACTATATAAACAACGCAAACAACAAAACTAAAGCAATATGGGAAGTAATAAAAGTAGCGACTGGTAAAGAAAAAATCGACAATGAAGAGGAAAGCAAATTAACATCGGAAGAATTAAATAAATTTTTTGGAAACGTGAGAAATACAACGGTGAGTTCGCTCGGTAAACCTGTACAGACCTACAGTAATCTCCTAAATAAAATAAATATAAATAACTCTAAATCAATGTATCTAGAAGAAGTAGACGAAACAGAAATCAGGGAAGCAATAAAAGCAATTAAGAAAAAGAAAACTAAAGACATATATGGTCTCTCAACGGATCTTTTGAAAGAAATAGCAGATATTATAGCAACACCCCTCACTGTATTAGTAAACAAATGTATCGATGAAGGAGTATTTCCCAGAGAATTAAAACACGCAAAATTAATCCCAGTACACAAAAAAGGGGACATCAACTTAGCGAATAATTACAGACCTCTGTCAATACTGCCTGTGTTGTCAAAGGTAGTCGAAATCATAATAAAAAATAGGTTATTAAAATACTTCGAAAAGTCTGAATACTTTAACCCTCACCAACATGGATACCGTAAAGACATATCTACAATCACAGCTTTAAATGAGACAATTCAAAGAATAAGAGAAGCCCTAGATAACCAAAAAGAAGTAGACATAATATGCTGTGACCTCAGTAAAGCATTCGATACTGTTAACCACAAAATACTAATAGATAAACTTTACTATTATGGCATAAGAGGAAACGCACATAAACTCATAAAATCGTTTATTACTAACAGACGACAAACAGTATGTTGGAAGGGAAAATTGTCAGGAACCACTGATATGGAACATGGAATAGCTCAAGGATCGATATTAGGTCCAATAATGTTTATAATTTACTCGAACGATTTAATATTCAACATAAATGCCTATGGAGCATGTCTGTATGCAGACGATACTTCATTTCTAAATAAACCTGTAAACAACGAAGGAATAACATCAGACAAAATTCTAACAGAAGCAAATACTTGGTTTACTAGCAACAAATTATTATTAAATGAAGATAAGACGCAAACAATTACAATTTCGACTAAAAGAAAACAGGAAGAAAATATAAAATTTCTAGGCTTATATGTAGATAATAAATTGAATTGGAATACACATATACAAGAATTAAGTAAAAAACGAAATAAGGCAATATACTCTTTACGGATAATAAAACAAACATCCACATACCTTACAACAAAAACAGCATATTTCGCTAACTTTCATAGTGTAGCGTCATATGGAATCATATTCTGGGGTACAGCAACCGAAGTGAAGCGTATCTTCATATTACAGAAAAAGGCAATAAGAGTAATAGGAAATCTCAAATACAGAGAAAGCTGTAAAGAAACTTTCAAAAAACTAGGGATACTTACCATTCCATGTATGTACATATTAAACTGCCTAGAACATGTTCATGCTAATCCACAGAAATATAAAAGAAACGCTGATCACCACGAGCACACCACGAGAAAACGAAATGATGTTCAAATACCCCTACATAGAATTAAAAAAAACCCAGCAAGGAGTGGACTATTGGGGGGCAAAGCTGTATAATAAAATACCACTAGAAATAAGAAAAAGAATTTAATAGCATTTGCAAATTGGGTAAAGTACAAGCTACTTCAAGGAGCATATTACTCACTACAAGAATTCTTAGAAGATAACTTGTAAGCAAAATTTTGAGCAGTTATGTACTGCATCACTTCTAACCTATGCCATCTTGTTGTATTTATATGATATTTGATACTAATCGACTGTGATAGAAAATTTTTATCATTTTATGACGTATGTGTTTTAATTTAATTTATGTTATTTATTTCATATATTACTATAACTGATAGAATGTATTGTATTAAGATATATTGCTGTAATGTATATTATTATATCCTGTAGTATGTATAAGTGATATACATATTGACGTATTTATGTAATAATCTTTTACATGAATAAATTATTGATTGATTGATTGATAAATTCACTCATAAAAAAGTTACAGGACGAAATTTGAAAAAAAAAATAGTAAAAATTAGCAAAAAAAGTTGAAAGTTGCAAACTTTGAAACGCTATATCTCGGTCACTATTAATTGTAAAACTGTTTACAAAATCTCATTTTAACGGGTAAAACGCCAGCTTTTTTGTTATGCAGCAATGTCTATGCCTAAATGTACCCGAAAAATAGTTACAGGCTAAAATAAAAAAAAAATAAAAAATTGCATTTTTTCGTTTTTTTTGTTTTGTTTTTTGGACGTATTTTTGTAAAAAAAAAAAATTTTGACTTCTGAAGGTGCTATTTCGATTGGAAATTTAATTCTCTACACACTTTTCTATTGACGTGTTTATAGAAAAAATTCATAGTTTTCGAGCAAAAAAAAAATATGAAAAGTGGACCTTTTTACTTCGATCTCAAAAACGCACCACTTTAAATGGTAGCACTCCGCGGTTTTTTCATATCTTGGGGTCAATTGAACATAAGAAACAATAAAAACCCTTTAACGTTTTAGTTCCTTTCTACAGTACATGGACAATAGACTAATAGAGATATTTTATATTTCTTTATTATTTGAACCAAGGTTTCAAATACATTTATTAAGTTGTAAGCAAGAGATTTTTACATGTACTTGTCTTATGAGCTGATATCAATAATTTACTACTGTCTCTTTTTCTATAACTGTGGCATCCTTCAATATCTTCAAAATTATATTTCTTTTCAAAATACGTATATATTTTTACGTAAATATGCAAGCTGCCATTAATATATAACTTTTGAAACACCATTTGCAACTGGTCGTAGACTGTTGGCTAAAACAGTCAACTACGCCATTATCAACTCCTCAGGATCCAATATTGTTTACTATATGGCTATAAGATATCGAGTGATATATACTTAACTATTTTTCGTTACGCTGGATTTTATTTAAAATATTGCATAAAACGCAAAATTTTATTTGCCACAAACAAAGTCAATATGGGCGTTAACTTTAATCAACTGTCTAAATATGTGCCTAAGAATTTAATACAGATAGCCTTACTTCGTTTTCTGCCGCAAAATTCATATGTAATTTTTTAATATAAAAAGTTATATACATAAACACCATTCTCCAGAAGGATGTTACACATTTGGAAAAACGCAGACAACATCCATTACCCACTAACTTGCCATAGTCGGAGCTGTGCTAGCGTACCGTAAAAATTTAGTAGCCACAGAAAACCATATTTTGTTTTTTGCTACAAAATATAGAAGTAGTTTTTTAAAGTAAACAGTTAAATAGATTGCCTCAGTTTCATTTATAATTAATTTATAGGCTTATATTCTTGCATTTAAAATATAAATGATTTCAAGTGGCAGACGCATTTCGTCCCGCAGGTATGATGACAGACAAGCTTTTTCGGATATTTCATGATGGCCACAATTGATAAGAAAAAGTATGCGGAGCCTTGCCCCGCGAGTACCCTGACAGGCAGTGATTTTCACGATTTATTGTACAGAAATGGTAGAGTAAAGTTAAAAAGAATATAAAATAAATCGGCCTAAAAATTCTTTCACTGCGTCCCGGGCTATAATCTTATAGGCCGGGAGGCCGTGTATAATATGACTGGCGAACTTTGACAATATGTAAAATGGATTGTTCTTATATAAGTTAGCAATGAATGGATCGTTAGCTGGTTGGGTGGCGGTGTCAAAGGGTTGAATACATGTAAAAAAAAATGAGAAAAAAAATTATTCGGCGAATGCTGAAACTTATATGAGGGGAAGATTATGTCATATAATGAAAGCAGAATATAGTCAGCTGGACGGGGGGCGCGGGCGGGCGGCTTTAGTGTCAGCTGATCGATCAAACAGGTCCAAAGACATGAAAAATTAAAATTAATCGGCGATCTTTAAAATTCGGGTATAAGATAATATTTATACTGAGATTTATGAATCACGAATCAGTAAAAGTGCTGAGTGTTGACTCACCTGAGAGGCAGCGCGAACCACCTTTCTTGCATCAGCTGGCGACTTTTCCATCCACATACTTGCAGCTCACTGTGTTTACATTAATCTTAGTATGAATATTATCATATATACGAATTTCAAAGTTCGCCATAAAGATTTAATTAGTAATATCGATATTGATAACTTAATGTTAGAAAACATGCGTGCGGCATTTCCGAGTTTCTTTTTTTAATTTGATTAAATATTCAATTTATTATTAATATATATTATTTTATGAAAATGCAAATTAATACATTTCTACATTTCAAAATTATACGGAGTAATCTGCTCAGAAAATTTATTTAGTTTAGTAAAAAAAAAAAAAGATTTTATTCGGCTTCCGATAACAGATCTTACTCATTCTCATCTTGATCCGACTCATCACTCTCTTGATGCTCAGTGTGTGAAAGATCATTTTCCTCTATGTCACTCGCATCTAAAAAAAATAATTATTGAATATAAAAAAATGATTAAGATTATAGTAGAATGAAAAGTACAAATGATATAATACCTTCAGTATTTTCGGCATCTCGGATAATCATTCCATTGATGGAGGTAATTTATCTCCATCAAACCACTTGCAAGTAAATTTGTTTTTCTCTAACAACCACCCATAACCAAGGGGATCCAATGTAGATGGCACTTGTTTGTGTGCGTTGTTCCAAATCATGGATACATACACAGTTCTTAAAACGTACTGTACAAGTTGATATTTTGACAGTGGCAAGAGAGATGCATCAAAATTTTTGTCTGGTAACCGGAATTCATTATCATTTTCGCTAAATTTATACACCTTCATGAAGGTAGCTACACGAGCATCATTGACGTTTTTTATAGTTTTAAACCCATACATCGTGCAAACAAACTTCCCTGTTATGTTAACGACATTATTTAGATTCTCCCCTGATAAATTATTCAAATTTTTAAATGCTTCAATAAACTCTTGATTTTTTTCTTAATATAGTAAAAGGCTTTTTTTTTCTTTCTTGAAAAATGCGGAATTATAATCGCATCCTGTGAAACTGTGGAAAGCGGGCAACGCGTTACATAAATCCTCGCCAAGTGCTGAATACAAATCGTTTATATATAAAAATCGTTCTTTATTTCCACGGCCATTTTTATCCAAATTTTCACATTATTACGTACATTTTTCATGATAATAGGAATGCCAGTATCTGAACATCTTATGATCACACTGGTGTTCTCATTAAGCTGGCATACGTGAAAAATCATTTTAGTGTCCGCCCTTCTTGACTAGGACACGTTAAGCTTTCCACGGTTTCTAGAGTGATATTAGACCGGATATTGTCAATTCGAACTCAATAACTATAGCAGTTTTCAGCATTTAGGTATAGGGTTTTATTACCTAAGAACGGAGCCATCTCATCACTTGCCCAATACATTGAAAGAAACTTGATTAGAGCTTCTTTGAAATTTGTGTTTTTAACTCTTTGGCGAAATCGGACCGGCGCACTTGCTCGGATCCTCGTATCTGAACAATTTGGTACCTAGTTGTTCCTCGAAGCTCATGTTCAAGATCTTTTATGAATGGATTTGGGTATGTATCAAATGCAACTACAACAGTGGTTGCTGAGTTTGCCGTCAATATTTGCAACAATTTTTGTCCTATATTACCAAAGGTATTTAGAACTTTTTTTATTGTGTTTAGTATGAAAAACCGATCATAAATTAAAAATAACTCGGGAATGCCGCACGCACGCTTTATAACATTAAGTTATCAATATAGATATTACTAATTAAATCTTTATGGCGAACTTTGAAATTCGGGTATATGATAATATTTGTACTAAGATTAACGATTAGTCAGCTGCATGTACGTGGGTGGAAAAGTCGTCAGCTGACGCAAGAAAGGTGGTGCGCGCTGCCGCTCAGACGAGTCAACACTCAGCACTTTTAGTATACCAGCTGACGACTTTTCCACCCACATACTTGCAGCCGTCTATGTTTTTCGTGAATCTCAGTATAAATATTATCTTATATCCGAATTTTAAAGTTCGCCGAATAATTTTAATTTTTCATGTTTTTGGATCTATTTGATCGATCAGCTGACGCTAAATCCACCGCTCCCCGTCCAGCTAACTTTGTTCTACTTTCATTATATGACATAATCATCTCCTCATATAAGTTTCAGCATTCGCCGGATAATCTTTTTTTTACATGACAGACACCCCCACCGCTACCCAACCAGCTTATGGTTCATTCATTGCTAACTTATATAAGACCAATCCATTTTACATAGTCAAAGTTTGCCGGATAGTCATTCATATTATACACGGGCTCTCGGCCTATTACGGAAGATTGTTTACGTCAGTCATGAAAAGAAGAGGTCGCAATACTGAACCTTAAGGCATACCTATACATCCATTAGAAGATTTAATATTGTATTTGACTAGGATTTTTAATTTACCGGAAATTTTAATAACCGGTAAATCGGTAAATAAAAATGTAAATAACCGGTTAACCGGTATTTACCGGTAATTTTTAGAATGAATGATTAGGGTGGCGAAAATGGAAATTGTTTTTTTCCCTGCACAAAATTATCTAAATTTAGCAAAAAACATTTTTATATACTTATAATTAATATAATGAACAAACAAAAGGTTTTTATCAAAAAAAAATATATAAATGAAATACATTAAATAAATAAATATTCTGTAAATAACAAAAATTATAAACATAAACTCAAATAGGGCATTTACTGAATACATAATCTAAAAATACAATAATTTTTAAAATAATAGCCCGTTAAAAGGGTTAGTTTTTCAAAGCTGCATCTGTTAGTCGTCTGATATTTGTGCATAGAATACCACCAGCTGAAGATGTCCTTCCTCAATCGATACTGGTAGATTGATAAGTTAATAAGAATTGGTAATAACATACTTCTAAATGTTTTTCATGGATATTTGCGGCAGTGAAATATTCAATTTCCTGTCGCAAGATATTGCCAATGTCTCTCTTACTTGTATTTCTTAGGGCTTGGTGTTTGGGTTTTACTTTTTATAATATTATTTATTGTTAAAAGTGCTCAGTGTTGGGGCAGTCACTCTGTATTTAGTAAATACTAGTCACTAACATAAAGACATAAATAGAAACGTTGTTTATTTAAGTTCAGAATTTACCGAAATAACTGGTAAAAAGTTTAAATAACCGGTAATTATCATCATGTGTTTTTGATCCGGTAACCGGTTAACCGGTTGACAGGCTAACCGGTATTGCAAATCCTACATTTTACTAACATATTCCTATTTATCAGATAGGACCGCATCCATATTAACATAGAAAATAACTTATTGCAGAAATATTCCATATTCAAAGGTACTTTCAAGATATTTCTCTATTTTTTTAATTTGAAGTAAAGAAAGCAAATAGACAAACATTCATTAATATAGGTATTTAATAAAAGTTTCTTAACTTTTCAGCGTAGGTTGATATTTAAGTTATGAGAGAAATACTCAGTGGCAACTTTAATTACTGGTATCAGGTATTTGAATATATGTGGGCACGACCGCTCTCATCTTAAGAATTTCATTTAGTTATTTTTGACTAATTTTTTCCATGAGTTTTAATTAAAAACAGATTCCTTGTTAAAACTCTGCTTAGAACTTTTCGAATTTCATGTTTTAATATAGCATAGAATGTCACTTTACTAATGACGCTCTCGCAATGCTGGTTTATGTTATAAGCGCCAAGTTACGAAGGTATGGCCGTGCGGCCATTGATCGTAGTATGCAAACATTCATGTTCAACCTATGAACTTAATTAGTTAGTGGCTTATATTTCCGAATATGCCATTCATAACTTTGGACAGATTTGATGAATACGTAAAGTTCATATAAATTTCTGCTACCTCTGATAATGAAACAACATAAATATAGAAAGTTGTAGAAGAAATTTTGGAGAAATAATAAACTATTATTATTTTTGTATAATGTGCCTTGCCTTAAATATACTAGTTTTAACTAGCCTTATTTCTAATAGTAGGTATATTATACAACGATGCTGTAATGAAGGCTATTATTATTGTGGATGGAGATTACAACTCGAACGAGCACGGCGAATGTTGTAACCATCAAAGGTAATAATAGCTATTAGTAGTGAGTTGTATACCATACTTTATATACGAATAAACTCTATATAAAATATAATGATACATACATAATATATGAACTCATAAAAATGTTAATTTTTAAATTATTTATATCTTTTCAACAAAATGTAACTTAATGTCACTACACTTAATAAACTGAACCTATGAGGGCATATTTTGTGTTATAGTATGATTAACACTATTTTCAACGGTAGTAATACTATCAGCATTAACCACTCTAGCAGCTGTAGAAGTAGAAGCCGTAGCATTGTTCACTTACTTTGAAATAGTTTCGGCTGTTATCATTTTATTTTTAACAGATTGGCCGATGTATCCTTCAGCTACGTGTCAGCACTTCCAGCCTCCGTGACGCTCCAACTCCGTAATATAGCCACCTCCATCCACGTATAGTGTAGCTGAAGATCTCAGAAAAACAATGACCGGTATAAAGTTCAGGATTTGGCAAATTCAAATAAGTTGCTATCTGTTTTCCAAGTTATTTTTTCAATTCGTTGAATGATGCATTTAGCTCTTTGGTAGTTTAAAAAAAAATGAGCTTACTGTCACGTGCGACGGCCGAAAACCCATGTAGTTTCTTACAATCCCATAAAATGGACCAGCAATGAAAAAACTTCTTACCACTTTGGTTTTCGTTTTAGGTACAGTAATGAATAATGTTGTACTTAGATTTTGCACGTCTTCAATTTCCATTTCATCGCTCATTAGAGCGACATGCATCCATAATTCCCACGATTAATACGACCTTAAATAAATTAATATGTTAGATTTGAGACATTTAATTTAATATCTGGCAATCTTACCTTATTACTTCTATGGCATTTTTAATATGTACAGATAGACTGATTCATGCATAATTCTGATTGGTACACAGAATTCCCTGTGGGATTAACTGATATCGAATTTCGTGAGTTTTGTATGACAGGAAATAGTGGCAATAGAATTGTGGATGACGCCAATTTCCAAGATTTTTGGACGTCCTCTCTTCGTTTCGTCACACTAAACTAAACCCCCTCCCCATTATATATTATTTACCGTGTTTATTATAATACTACCTATGTACGTTTACAATTTACAAATATCTTGATTATTTATTGTTGCTAAATATTTACTATACTTGAGTATAGTATAGTTACATTTTCTTATTTAATAAGTTTAACTGTTCATCGGATGAAATATCAAACAAGACATTGAAAATATACAAATATATATAAATATAATATATATATGGCAGGAAAAATATGTTATTACATAAGAACATAGAACCCATAACAAAGCACGTGCGTACATTTTGTTTAAAAAATGAAATAATTTAAAAATTACAATATAATCTTTTAATACATAAATTGTGACGTCACACTGAATCAGGTTTCCCTCTCCCTCTTGTCACATATGGTCCTATCTTTGTGCTCTACGTCATTTACAAATGGCCTCCCATGGGGTGTAAACTCTTTTCCTCCACGTGATATTTGATCACATAATTCTGATTTCCAATTTGTAAATAGGGTACCTTGTATCTTTTACACTTCTGGAATACTCGTTTCAACTGAAATTCAATAATATTATATTCGATAAGTTTCTTGTGTGAAATGATAAATCTTAAAAAATGAATACCACCCATACACAACGATAATCATTTATTAAGAATGGATTCCATTACAAATTTCAATAGATTATATATTCGGAATACCTGACTATAAACTAATTAAAAGTAGCAGCGAATTAAGGAGCTGGGATTGGTCTTTATATGAAATCTTTTACATCCAAATCTGGCTGTGTTATCTGTACCAGTGGAGGAGCTCTATGACATCGAATATACAATAGTCAGAGTTATAGTTGTCTTCAGATCTCTAAGCACTCAAAAAATGTCGGCGCCTTTGATCATCAAACATGCCGCACCGTACCGCCAAAGACGCCGCCATTTCTGACACATTTAACAAGTGCGTAGTCAACTTTACCACAGAAAATAAACTATGTGCTATATAAGTTTTATACAAGCCACCAAATTCTCATTATGTCAATATTTGTATATTTATTGAAATAATTAATTATCTATTAGAAAATAATATACATATTTTATTCTAATTGGTGATCTAAGCATTAATATATTGGTTAAAAGTCCTGCTACTTTACTATTTATTACATTATCCAAATAATTTATTAGTTATTTTTGATTATAATGAAATAATTGAAGATCCCACCAGAATACTTGCTCAAAGTTAAACATTACACATTCAATTATGTCTGATTTGGCTGTTAGAAACGTATACATTTTAGATATTTCAGGCCACAAAGTTACATCCTCAGATATTGCATTGAACGGTTATGATTGCAAACTCAGAGTAAAGGAATTCTATAATTTTATAAACTTTAATATTGACTCATTTAATTTGAATGCTTCTGCCTTTTATTGACATACTGTATATAATATTTACCTTTCAAAAAATTGGAAATATCATAAGCAAACTTAACTCTTACACCATGGTCCTTGATGGACTATCAGCTAAAATGTTAATTTGCTTTACAGTGGATAACAGCCCCACTGACCCACATCCATAGTAATAAATCTGCAAAGTTGGGGTATCAAGATTAGCTGAGACTAATCGAACTCCTTTTAATTTTGTCTGTATATTGAAAATATTTGCAAAAAACTGATCGGGGGGATGTACGATGAGTAATGAAATAGATTAAGATAATTTTTTGAATTTGTGTCTGTTTGCTGTTTGTTTGAACGCGCATCAGGCAGAAATTACACAATCAATTTGAATAGGGTTTTCACAAGTAAATATATATAAGCTTGGAGTAACATTTAGTTTTTGTTTCATCGAAATCGGCCTACTCTGAGCGAAGTTTTATGAAAATCGATTTAGTAGAATCGGAAATACGGCCTGATTTCTACAATAAGCATATTTGCACGGTATACACTTTCATGATTAAACTTCTGTAATATTCCAAAAAATTCGATAGTATTCTGGAACATTCCAGAAAATTTGAGAGCCGTCTGAAATATTCCAGAATAGTCTGTAATATTCCAGAAAATTTGAGACCATTGTGGAACATTCAAGAAAATGTGTGAGTCTGTGATATGAGGAGGAAACTATTTAATTTATTTTTTCAATAAACGTAAGCTTACTGTCAAATATAACCCCTAAATCTTTTACTGAGGTCAAGCGAGTTAAGGCTGTATTGTTTATAGTCTAACTCAGTTGTTGATTTTCGTCTGGTAAACGATATGACATTGCACTGTCCAATATTTAACGATAATTTATTTCTAACGAAACATAAGGGAGTGATTGTCGTATGGTAGATAGTGGCTGGTATATTACTCTAAAATCAGTAAATGGTCAAGTTCAAGTTAGTGTACCTACTGCACTTTTTCAAAAACAATAACAATTTTTTTTTTCGAAAATGAACTGCTTTGCAAGTTTCGCTTATATTCAAATGGCTGTTTCCAGAACTGCAATTGTTATAAATATATGCCGTTGGTGCACGTGAAACACAATTTATGAAAGCTTTATAGACAATGAAGATTTTGGATATTTCATATGTATAAGATGTTAGGGCAGGAGCTTGCAATGATGAATTTCCAAAAAACATAGCTCTCGCACTACATTATGATATATTATGACAATGGAACAACGTTGAATTTTTCTGAACATGCCATTTTTGAAATTTTTAGGCCATATCTTGGCTAACTTCTGTCGCAAGAGAATATCCCAGATCTCAAATTAAAGGTAATTGAATAAGTTTTCAATTTTATATAAGGTATTTTGACGTTGGTAAATCGCAAAAACAGAGCGTAAAATTTAATTTCCTCAAACTGGTATACAATGTTATAATGCTTATTTTTCGAAATATTTGCAATTCTTCCCTAAAAACTTATCGATGCGTGAAAAAGTAAGTAGATATCTGTGCAAAGTTTAATTGATCTGCTAATAATATTTCTCATTTTTGTCGAATCATATAGTCTAAGAGCTGGCAATAATTTGGTAAGGTAGTGAGTTCCCGTCTTCCGCTCGGTAGCCTGAAAGCATTCGCAACATAAAAACTTTTCTTATTATGCCCTTAGCCCTACGGACAGAGAGTCATGGAGTAGGGCAGTGGGCAAAATTCTTAACGAACTCCCGGTTGAAATGCTCGGATTTACTATACTATATGTATTTGACAGATCGAAAAATAAATGGAAGACACCACAAACCTGCGCGCGCGAAATTCAAAGAAGCAGACAAAAAGAATTTGCTGGCTCCTTGACCAAACGTGGCGGAGATTGCTCATTTTGATGTCCTTTTTTTCAAAAACAGTATGACAGACAAAGCTATCTATCCATTTTTATGTTTTCCAAAATTTACAAATTGAGTGTTCAAATTCAAAATGACCAAAAATAGGTCATAATTCATAATTTCTGTCCTCCAATCTATTGGATTGTTCATTAATGTATGTCTAATAACAATATATATTAATGGAAGACAATTATTGAAAAAATAACAAAATTAAATTAAAATTGTTGCATTTCAAGTATTGGGACTTTTTTCTGGACGTAATTTTTCAAGAAAGGATTGCTCCCTTCAAAAAATCAAAATAAAAGAAAATTCTTCCATCAATATATAATATTGTTATTAAATATGTTGATAAACCTATCCAATAGTTTGGGAGACATTAATTATGGATTTAGACATATTTTTGGCCATTTTGAATTTGAGCACTCAATTTGTAAATTTTGGCGGACATTAAAATGACTGCAAAGAACTGTCTACTATGTTGATTTTGAAAAAAAAAAGAACATCCAAATGTACAATTTCCGCCAATTTTGGTCAAGGAACACGCTAATTTTGTTTGCCCTTATTTGAAATTCGCGCGCGTGCGCGCTTCACAAGTTTGAGCTGCCTTTCATTTATTTTTTCGCTAGGTCAAATATATATAGCTGCTCGTAGAGCTAAGAACCTAATAAAAAATGTTTCCTATACTTTCAGGTCACCGAGCGGAAAAACTGGAGCTCACACTACCTTACCAAATTAGACTAACATTGAAGTTTTCTGGTTTTGATTTTTACCGTTCTTTATAAGTTTTTTTACAGAAATAAGCACAAAAACTGCGATATTTGTATCTATTAACTAAATACGACCATTCAGATAAAACTGAATTTTACTCAGGAGCTATCTCCAACATTTTGGAGCATTTATTCCATATCAGAACTAAACACTCTATTTTGTTTATATGAAATGAGACATTTACTTTGCGAAACTTTTTTTACTTGAGAAAAACCTTAAACTTCAAGTAAAAAATTTAGCTTAAACTGTTATTCACACAGTAATAACGATTAGTTATTTCAGAGTTTCAGAATTAACCTAAACGTCAAAACAAATATCTATAATTTTAAGTTTTTAAAACTAAGATCGTCAGAAAACTTCAATTGTTTTCAATGAACTCTTATGATTCGGCTATATGCCAGAGTGAAATAATGTTACCCTTTTCACTATTACCTTAAAATATGTTTTGGACAAATAAAATAATGAAGAAAAGTACAGTTTTTCAAAAATCGTAGAAAAATCATTTAATTGTCCTCTTTTCGTATTGTCCTCTTTTCGTATTACCCATTATGTGTATTACCCATTATTTGTTGTCATTAATGGTGTTTGTTGTATGGGTGACTGATATGTGTTTACTCGCTTATTGAGTATCAACTTATACTTAAATTGGTGTTTTAACTATTACTATCTTATAACAGCATATAGTATGTATGGCAATGGATAGAGGGCTTAAAGCAGTGCAGACAGCTTTTAAATAGGTAGATTAATAATAATTTATCTTCATGGCACAATTTAGTTGAATTTGCATTATTGTGGGACTAGCGGATTTCATTTTACAATTCAGTCATGTTTATTAACTTGAGATTAACGTGGAAAATGTCATTACTGCTGCCAGATTACCTGTAGTAATACCGTAAGAGCCACATGGGAAACAAAGTGATGTGTCAGTGAAGTGATTCAGTTGTGTCGCTTTGATGGATATAAAGTAAATATATTGGATCAGTATAGTATCTAATCGACAAACGCATTCTATCCTCTCCCTAAATCGACTTAACAATACAACAAAAAATAAGTCACCGCTCACACAGTAGTAAAAACAATATTGCAAGAAGTACGTTTAAGATACTTTCTAAAAAATTATATAAAAGAAATACTTAATCATATGTGCATATTGTGTCTACTACATTCACTGTCACTCAAAATTAATGCGCAACAGAAAATATGGGGTACATTTTAACCATCAAAATTCCGTTATTTATTATCCGATTCCAGCAAACTTTTTGTTTTTGATGAATTATTCTTGTTGGTCTCCTTTTACACACACACCTACACATTATTGAAGATTAAATCATAACTGTTACATATTTAATTATTAATTATTGTTAATTAATAATCATAGAAAATATTTATAATTTTCCGTTTCAACGGACTTGTATTTTTTATAGCTTATTTAATCGATAACTAAAGTAAGTGTAGCTTTCATTAGAATTTTTTATCCACTTTTTAAAATAAGATTTTTATTTGTAGGTACTTAGTCTCGTATTGTATGTCATGTTGAAATGAAACAAAGAACAATGATTTTATAACAAAGTGATTATTTTACCCAGTATTTTCCTCGGATACCTCACAATAACAACTACTGTTCCAATTGATAATAAGAAGTAGATACTGAATTTCATAATAGAATTTACAGCATTTTAAAGCAGTGAAATTCAATAAATATGTTCATTAACTTTATCATATAATGCAGGTAAAATAGATGGAAATTCGCCTCAACAAAGAATAGCAAGGGTAATCCAATTTATTTTTAAAAAATGTCCACATTGGACGAACTTACTTAAAAATGGCCATTATAGGCATAGCAATTAAACTTTTTTTTAGTTCTTGGTGGAACCATGGTTTTTGGCCTTTTACTTGGAAAATAAGCAAATAAAAAAATATCAACTATTTTGTAAAAACTGTTCGTTGCATTATGCATTTACAGAACGTGACACTGCTAATACTATATTTGGAAAAAGAAAAAGCAAATAATAGGACTTTTGGAGCAGGAACCAAGGTTCAAAGATATCATTCAATGAGTGCCTATTCGAATAGTATCAAAATTCTATTCTCATTCATTGAGACTTTATTACCGAATCCATGATATTTAAAAATCCACGAGATTGGGAATGGAAGGAAGTTAACAAAGTGCTTTTGTCCATCATGATCACTAAAGAACCATTAACCATTAAATTGCTTTATTAAATTTTAGAAGTTTTCACAAGTAAATGTGTTTATTTCAGGTATTTCATTTATTTCATTTTACAGTCATAAACATAAAACAAAAGCGTAAGACCCGCGGTTGGCGTTATGCGCCCTTGCCTAAATAACCAGTTTCAAATGTTATTTTAGGGCGAGTTATAATAAACTCGGTTCAAACCAAGTTCACCTTGATCCGAGATCAAAATCCATGGTTAGGATTGTTGTAACAATCGTAACCGCTTTTGATCTTGAACTTAGTTGGTAATTAAAAATCATGCAATTGCACAGGCCACTGCACTTCGAAATATAGCATTCGGGAAGCTAATTTAAATTGTAGAATACCTTACAATAACTGTCGTACTTAATGATTTATTTTATTTTGTTATTTTCAAATGACTGTATACAGTGTGTTCCCAGATGGAGTTGACAAGAGGAAAAACATCTGTATTATTTACGATGAAAAGTCATTCTTTATAAAAAATGCTGCTTGTCGAAAAAATGAATTTACCATATAAAAATCTTAGATCAGATGTACCGGGTGTTAATAAATTAAGAAAATATCAAAATGCCTTAAGAGAGAAGTACCTTCATTTACTATTTTGGACAAAATGTTTATAAAACAAAGCTGTTTATAATCCAAAATAAAGCCTAAATACAAATTATGAAGTCTAAATTTTGCCTTTTACATTTATGTCAACTTACATTTTTTTTCAAACATTAACATAACATAATAACATTAACTTCGACGATTGTGGAAAAACAATTTATTCTACATAGCCTCCTCCAACCTCAACACATTTTTCCATACTTTTAATAAATTCACCATAAACCTTACGAATGGTTGAGGGTACATTCACTCCATTCACCGCGTCTTGTATTCGTGCTTTTAGTATTTATCGATCAAGCGGCAGGTCATCTGCATAAACTTTCTGTTTTAAAACACCCCACAGAAAAAAAACCATTGGTAACCTTGCAGAAAAATTAATTGGAGCATATCTTCCCATCCATCTGGCTCCGAAGTGATCAGTCAACCACAGCCCCCAGAGAAATGAGCTGGGCAACCGTCTTGCTGCCAAAAAATGTTACGCCGTACTTCCGGTTGCAGAGTGTTTATAAATGGCAATACAAAGTTTTCCAAAAGGTCCAAATAAACATGCTGATTTAAATTTTTTTCTAAGAAATACGGACCAACGATTCGATCATAAAAAATCCCACACCATACATTCACTTTTTTATACCGTTGACTTCGTTTGTGAATGACATTGTTTGGATTTTCAAAAGCCCAATAACGACTGATTTATGATGAAAGGTGGCCATTGGTACAAAATGTTGCTTCGTCAGTAAAAAAAAACATTCTGTGAAAACTATCTACGAGGTAATTCTCACCGACCCATAAACAAAAATCCAATCGCTTCTCTTCATCTCCATTTTCAAGTGTATGTCTGAACCTTGGCTTAAACGGTCGAACTTTGTTTTCCATGTAAATTCTCTGTAAATGACTTTTACTTACTTCCAGTTTTTGTGAGCGTTTCCGTAAAGATAATTTCGGGTTTTCTATTACTGAAGGTATTGCCAAAAGTGTTGCCGCATCGTCTTCATTGTACTTTTTCTTGGGTTTTTTTTTACAAGTTTGCGCAATGATTGGTGCGATACCGCTGTGTTAGGGAACTTTTGGTGGAAAAGGTTAATTGCATATCGATAAGAGACGTCTCCAATCCCATAACATTTGATCAAATAAATTCTTTCTTGTTTGGTAAACATTTTTTAAATGATCAACAGAACACTAATAAATGCAGATGTAAGATAGTAATATTCTACACAATGTCACAATGACGTTTGTCAGTTCAGTATTATCGACAGCACACTCTGTTTCTTAATTTGAATTCTTATTCATATTAATAAATTCAACATAAAAAGATAAACACAATAAAAACATAAAAGTCAAAATACAGACTTCATAATTTGTATTTAGGTTTTATTTTGGATTATAAACAACTTTGTTTTATAAACATTTTGTCCAAAATAATAAATGAAGGTACTTCTCTCTTGAAGCATTTTGATGATTTCTTAATTTACTAACACCCGGTACATCTGATCTAATATTTGTATATGGCAAATTCATTTTTTCAACAAGCAGAATTTTTTATAAAGAATGACTTTTCGTCGTAAAATCGATAATAGAGAAGTTTTTCCTCTTGTCAACTCCATCTGGGGACACACTGTACATATGAAAGCATGTTTAAAATTCAAGCGCAAAGTGTCATTGTCCTTCTCAAGCAACAATGAGGCACTTTGTGCTCTTAATACACAACTAGCTGTTATAGTATCAGTTTCCTTTTCATTGTGTATGAGATTTTCATGAGTTACATGTGTATTTTCAATAGCAGATTCTTCAGTGTAGTCCCTTGAGATTAACCAGAACAAGTTCTGCGACCGGACCGCAAGACATTAACCCCCCCCACCATTTTCAAGGGCGGTGAACACGATGGTAACAATATTTTCCGACCTAGTGTCCAACTGCCTAGTCTCCTAAATCGAAAAAACCACCACCATTTCCGATTTTCCGGTGCTACGCTTGCGAGAGCTTGTCGGATCGGTTTTTTTTTGGTCAATTTGAATAAAATAAGTAAATATTGACCACAGGTGACCTACTCACCCCCAGAGGTTGAAACTACCCCTACCCCCAATACCAAAATACCACGAAAATAACGAAAATCAGCTGAAAACCGGTATACCCCCGTTTTCGAGGGCGAGAAATACGATGGTGATAATATTTCCCGACCTTCTCTTCACCCACTACCCCCAAACCTGAAAATTACCTCCTTTTCAGATTTTCCGGTGCTAGGCTTGTGAGGCATTGTCGGACCAGGTTCTTTTTGGTATATTTGAATAGAATAGGTAAATATTGACCACAGGTGACCTAACCCACCCCCAGAGGTTGAAACTATCCCCACCCCCAATAAGGAAGTGCCACGGAAACAACGAATATGAGCTGAAAAGCAGTATACCCCCGTTTTCGATGGCGAGGAATACGATGGTGATAATATTTCCCGACCTACTCTTCACCCACTACCCATAAACCTGAAAACTACTCCCTTTTCCGATTTTTCGGTGCTAGGCTTGCGAGGGCTTGTCGGATCGGGTTTTTTTTTGGCAAATTCGAATGAAATAGGTAAATATTGACCACAGGTGACCTAACCCACCCCCAGGGTTGAAACTACCCCCACCCCCAATAACAAAGTGCCACGGAAATAACGAAAATCAGCTGAAAAGTGATTTTCGAGGGCGAGGAATACGATGGTGATAATATTTCCCGACCTAATCTTCACCCATTACCCCTAAACCTGAAAACTACCTCCTTTACCGATTTTCCAGTGCTAGGCTTGCGAGGGCTTGTATCGGCTTTTTTCGTCAATTTGAATAAAATAGGTGGAAAGATTGACCATAGGTTAAGTCACCTGGGGTTGAAACTACCCCCACCTCCAATAACTAAATGCCACGAAAACAACGAAAATCAGCTTGAAAGCGGTATGCTTCCGTTTTCGAGGGCGAAGAACATGATGGTGACAATATTTCCCGACATATCCTTCACCCGCTACCCCTATTTTTTTTTTGTGCACACGATAACTCTGGAACCGTTTAAGATATTGAGTCGAAATAAGAGAAGCTAACGTCTCCAAAAATTGTATTAGACACCCCCTTACCACCCCCACCCCATTGTTAAAGGGGGTGAAAAAAATAAAATTGTGATTTAGTGTGTGTACAAGAACCAAAGGCCTCAACAATTTTTTTTACTTCTCAGGTTGAGAGGTAGTAAGTGAAGGATACGTCGGGAAATATTGTCACCATCGTATTCTCCGCTCTCGAAAACGGGAGTATACCGCTTTACAGCTAATTTCCGTTGTTTTAGTGGCATTTCGTTGTTGGGAGTGAGGGTAGTTTCAACCCCCGGGTATAGGTTAGGTCACCTGCGGTCAATGTTTACCTATTTTATTCAAATTGACCAAAGAAATACCGACCTGACAAGATCTCGCAAGCCGGGAAATCGGAAAAGGGGTTGGTTTTCAGGTTTAGGGGTAGAGGATGAAAGGTAGGTCGGGGAATATTATCACCATCGTATTCCTCGCCCCCAAAAACGGGGGTATATCGCTTTTCAGTTGATTTTCGTTGTATCCGTGGCACTTCGTTATTGGTGGGGGTATTTTCAATCCCTAGGGGTGGGTTGGGTCACCTGTGTTCAATATTTACCTATTTTATTCGAATATACCAAAGAGAACCCGATCCGACAAGCCCTCGCAAGCCTAGCACCGGAAAATCGGAAAAGGAGGTAGATTTCAGGTTTAGGGGTAGTGGGTGAAGAGAAGGTCGGGAAATATTATCACCATCGTATTCCTCGCCCTCGAAAACCGTTTTCAGCTGATTTTCGTTATTTTCATGGCATTTTGGTATTGGAGGTGGGGGTGTTTTCAACCCCTGGGGGTAAGTAGGTCACCTGTGGTCAATATTTACTTATTTTATTCAAATTGACCAAAAAAAACCGAACCGACAAGCTCTCGCAAGCGTAGCACCGAAAAATTGGAAATGGGGGTGGTTTTTTCGATTTAGAGGTAGCAGTTGGACACTAGGTCGGAAAATATTGTCACCATCGTGTTCCCCGCCCTCGAAAACGGGGGGTTAATGTCTTGCGGTCTGGTCGCAGAACTTTTGGATAAAAACTTTATCTCAAGCCCCTTGAGATAAAATACCAATAACATCTTTTATAATAGCAGTTGAATTCAAACATTGAACCCTATGACAGTTCTTGTAAGGTATTCTATAATTTAAATTAGTTTTCAGAAGCTGTATTTCCAAGTACAACATGTTTTTCTTAAAAATAAATTAGGTATTTAATTGCTTCTCTCACATCAACTTTCATTATATTAACAGCAGTTTTGGAGCATTTTTATTTCGTAAAATTACATTGTCAATTTTTTTACAGAACTTATGTAAGGGCAGATGCACGCAAGCGAGCTTTAATGTACGTTTTCTACGACTGCTTTGGAAAATATTTAAAAACGCACTACTAATTACGCTTGGAATTATTGATTTCACATAGCTTGTAATAAATCCTTAACGCACCCTAGCAGCGTCACACTCGTGTGAAAAGACCTATTTTCAACACTATTACCACTCGTTTTCATGAGACGAGCATTAAAGTAATATTACTCATAGCAAGAAAGCCTACTTTATATGTCGATTGTAGATAAATGTATTTTTCAACGTATTAAGTTAAAAATGGCACTTATTTAAGCTAAAACCGCTGCCCAAAGAACCACTTCTTCCACATCCAGATTTTCTATCCAAGTCACTCACAACGAAAAAATTTTGTATGTGGAAATAATTGTTTATGGAACTTTAATAATATAATATTTAAAATCCTCTACCCCAAAAACCTATAAAACGATACCCCACATCGGTAGTTGCGTGGGGGTGGTGATAGGGGGTGGTAGTGGGGGTTGATAAAGTAAAAAATATTTTGAGGTTTCTGCTTCTTTTACACCGAGTTTTACACACACTAAATCCCATTTTTTTTCATCCCCTTTAATAATGGTAATGGGGGTGGCTAATGCCAAAATTTTTTTTGAGACCTTAGCTTCTCTTGTATATACTAAATACCAATTTTATGAACTCTTACCTGCTTGATTTACCTATTTACCCTAAGTTTACCCCAATTTACCCCCCAACCCTTCGACGGAACAAGATGAAGATATAATCTAGTTCTAGATCTCGTTAAAGTACGTATGTGTACCAAATTTCAAATGAATATCTCAAACGGTTTCAGAGTAAACGTGCGCACAAAAAAAGTTACAAACCGACAGACAGACAGACCGACAGACAGACAGACCGACAGACAGAAAATTTTTTTCGCTCAAACTTAAAATCTCGACGTTTCATGACATTCTAAGCCTATTTGAACAATAAAAATTTTTTAAAATTTTTTTGTCGTTACTATACTTCCACTGGATGTGGAAGTACCTAATAAAAATAAAAAATTACAACAATTTTACTTTACTTATAAATTACTAATAAATATTATTTCACTAAAACATCGATGTTTTATATAAAGTAATGAAAAATATTATAATCTATTTTTAACCGACTTCATAAGTTTAAAAAAGGAGGAGGTTGTCAATTCGACTCGTGTGTTTTCTTTTTTGATATTTGTTCAATGATTACTTTGTCAAACCTGCTGCAAACTGTAGGCATTATAAGTCCACACTAAATTTATTAAGCTGCATCTAGTGTAAGGTGAACAAAAAGTGAAAACAATTTTTTATATTACGAGCCTATTCGAAAATTTGGTGATATCAATTAAAAACTTACTTCTCGAGAGCCTTGCATGGAGGCGAATCAGCCGAAGAATATTTTCTACGACAATAGTATGAACTGAGACTTTTATTGAGAAACGCGCCGCACAGTGGGGCAAATAGTTCATTTTTTGGACAAACGATAATCCCCAAGCTTGGAATTAATGAAACTTAATTTTTTTTTTAAACTATTCGTTATAAAATTGCCTTTAATTCTATCGAGTCCGAAATTTGAAATTTCAAAATTAAAGATGGCTAATCCAATATCGCAGACATAAATTTTGAAAGTAAATTAAAATTTTATCAAAAGATTGTTTAAAATTATAAAAAATCGTTACTTGGAGGGTTTTTTTGGTTTCTAATTTCATTTCTGATCCCCGAATTTTGCGATTCAAAAAACCAAGATAGCGGATCCAATATGGCTGCCATAATATTTTTTTAAATGAAATGTACATGCACAAACTGTTAAAAATTGTTACTTAGGACTTTTAAGGGTTTCTGATCGAGAATCTGAAATCTAAATTACGTAATATCGTAATCCAAAATGGCGAATCCAATATGGCGGCCATAATATTTTTTTAATTGACATGTAAATGCGCAAATTGTTAAAAATTGTTACTTAGAGATTGCTGATCATGAATCTGAAGTCCAAATTACGTAATATCGAAATCCAAGGTGGCGGATCCAATATGGTGTCCGTAAGTTAAAAAGAATGACAAGTCAAGAAGGAAACTGTTAAAATTTGTTTTTCGGGGGTTTCGCAGTTTGCTAATCTCATTTCGGATATTAAAATTTCGATATTTTGCAAACCAGAAAATTAAATTCAATATGGCTGCCATACATTTTTTAAAAATTATGATGTACATGCGAAAATAGTTAAAAATTGTTACTTGCAGGTTTTTGCGATTGCTGACTACGCATTCGTAATTTCGAATTCTAACACAATTAATATGTTTAAAATTCGTGAGGGTGATATAATATCTTTATTGGGCAAATTAAAAAACTCAAACTCATCTGGCATTGATAACATTTCAAATAATTTGCTGAAAAAATGTAACTCAGAATTATGCAGGCCTCTAGCATACTTAATAAATTTATCCATAGAAAAAGGAATATTTCCAAATAAGTTAAAATTGGCCACAGTTATACCAATTTTCAAAAAAGGCGATGCAAATGATTATGCTAATTACAGAGCAATAAGTCTCCTTTGCAGTATATCTAAACTTTATGAATTAGTAATAAAAGAACAATTAACTGCCTTTTTTGACCAAAACAATATCCTCTCTATGTCCCAGCATGGTTTTACTAAAAACAAAAGTACTGAATCTGCACTGTGCGAGTTTCAAAATATAATTGTTAATGCCTTGGATAATAAGCAACATGTTTTAGGTTTATTCATAGATTTCTCGCGTGCTTTCGATTATGTTGATCATGATTTATTACTGGCAAAATTAGCAAGATATGGCATTAGAGGTACTCCATTAAATCTATTAACATCATATTTAAAAGGAAGAACCCAAATTGTACAAATAAATAATGTTACAAGTACTAGTTGTAATATTAAACAGGGTGTACCGCAAGGGTCAATTTTAGGACCTTTGCTATTTATAGTTTTTGCCAATGACATAATTAAACTCCTGAACAGCAATTACCCAACAACTCATACTGTATGCTATGCCGATGACACTAATGTCTTAGTAGTGGAAAATGATGTCGACAGCCTTAGAACAACAGCAGAACAAGTATATCAAGATCTAATTTTATGGTCAGAAAAAAATTGTTTACAGTTAAACAAAGACAAAACGAACTCAATTTTGTTTAGAATACGTGGAAATTCTAATGAACTGTGTCTTTTTAAGAATGAAGATCTTGAAATAGCTTGTACTGAATCAGTTAAGATATTAGGTATTGTTTTTGACAGCAATTTAGGGTGGTCACCACATCTTGACGCATTATGTTCAAAACTGCGTAAAAGTTGCTACGCTCTGAACTACTTGGCGAAACATTGTAGCCAACAAGTTCTTTTAACATTATATTATGCGAATTTTCATTCTCATTTAAAATATGGGATTGTTAATTGGGGAACAAGCGCCCACGTTAATAGAATATTTGTACTTCAGAAGTATGCCGTTAGGATAATCACTGGTCTAAATTACCGTCAGTCTTGTCGTAATGCTTTTAAAGATCTAAAGATTCTAACAGTAGTCGGAACATACATTCTAGAAGTATGTACACATGTATATAAAAATATTTCACTGTTTTTGGCCAATCAACAGGACCATGGTCATGATACCAGATCAAGAGGCTTACTAATACCAAACAACTTTAGGACTACATTTTACCAGAAAAGTTTCCATTACACTGGATGTAAATTTTATAATGCATTGAACCCAGAAATAAAAAACTCCCCTAATGCTCATATATTTAAATCTAAATTAAAACAACATTTACTGCAAAAAAATTGTTATACCCTACAAGAATTTTTTTAATTCAAATCCATAACTTCTGAGACTACTCATTGAAGTATTGTATTTAATTATCTTTTTAATTGTACTAGTACATTTCATGTTCGCTATATCTATTGCTATGTGTGTGTCTTTCATATATATATGTATATATGTGTATATATGTATATATATATATATATATGTATATATGTGTATATACATGTATGTGTGTTTGTGTGTACATATTTATTTTTGTTATATATTTACTTGTTTTTTTGACTTTTTCTTTTGTTAGTGTATTTTATACATTTGAATGAAAGAAATAAAATATATTATTATTATTATTATTATTATTATTATTATAAGATGGCAGATTCGAATATGCCATGTTTATTAACGCGGAAATAAATCGAACGAAGGACCATTCAGCGTAATGCTGACAAACTGAACTAATATTAATAATTGAATTTGAAATACCTTGTGACCTCGTGTACTAGCGGCACTTCCTGGTGTTGTTCTCTTCTAGTTGGGCCCAACAAACTCCAGGTCTCCAGTATGGGAATATGGCAAGGTACACAAGACACTCGCGTGGTGATAAATAGCGGTTTTTATTATTCTTCAAGTTGACCGAAAAATGACTTTTTATATATTTTTTTTGTAGCGTTATTATTTTTGTTGATATGGAAATCAAAAACAAATTGAGTTATAGAAACAAAAAATGCTAGCATTGTTTTCTGAACATACCGCCCATCCAAATGGAGAAGCATTTGTAATAAAGTTTGTAATTTCCGTGGGAAACGTATTTATGAGTACAAGAAATATATCTAAAACTATGAAACTAAAACTAGGTTAAATAATAATACAAAACTAGTGAGGAGTAGGTAAGGGACATAGTTTTACAAGAGGTCTCTTAAGGACACCGTTAGCTGTTCGCACAGTAGCAACACGGGTCTGCCCATCAGGACTAGAGTGCAATTCGACAATTCGGCCAAGATGCCACGTTAGCGGTGGGACATTGTCCTGTTTGATGACAACAATGGTGCCAATATTGGGAGGTTTTGTAGAATCTGTCCATTTATGTCGTTGCTGGAGAGTGTGAAGATACTCGTTATGCCAGCGCTTCCAAAATCCTTGTTGAATTTGTTGCAACGACTGCCATCTGGACAAACGATTTATGGGTACGGAGATTAACTACTCGTCGGGAGGAGTTGTTAATGAAGATAATGTTAAAAAATGACCTGGAGTTAAGGCCTGAAGATCATTTGGATCACTACTAAGCTGACATAATGGTCGTGAATTTAAAACTGCTTCGATTTGGTGAAAAACGGTATTAAGCTCCTCGTAGGTCAGTACTTGATCACCAATAATTCGAGAAATGTGATGTTTGACTGATTTGACTGCTTCCCATAAACCACCAAAGTGAGCCGCAGACGCGGGATTGAAGTGCCACTTAATTTGCATGACTCCGGCGGCGTTTTGCGTTAATTCATTCAGTTGACGATTAGCGCCAACGAAATTAGTTCCGTTGTCACTGTAAAGATGAGAGCATTGGCCTCGACGTGCAACAAATCGCCGTAATGCTGCTATAAATGAATCAGATGAAAGATCTGAAACAAGTTCAAGATGGAGAGCTTTAATGGCGAGACATACAAATAAGCATAGATATGCCTTTTGAGTTTTACCACCCCGGCGTCTACCAAAAGTAATATGAAACGGCCCAGCGAAGTCTACTCCGGTGTGCAGGAATGGTTTAACTTCAGAGACTCGAGGAGTGGGTAAATCACTCATCAGAGGTGTATAGGATTTTGGATTATGTCACGAACAACGATAGCAATGAGAAATGCAATGATTAATTGCTCGTCTAGCGGACAATATCCAGAATTGTTCAGCTAATAAAGTCTGAAGAGCGGTTGCGCCAGGATGCAGATACTTATTATGATACTGATTAATAAGAAGTTTAGTTAATCGGTGTTCCCGTGGTAATAAGATTGGATGTTTTCTCTCAAAGGATTCTTGAGAGTGGCGAAGTCTTCCGCCCACCCTGAGAATACCCTCCTGATCTAGGAAAGGTGCAAGTTTGCGTATAGGTTTAGCACAAGGGCTTTTTGAACAAATTTGCTTTATTTCATTAGCAAAGACTAATTGTTGAATATGTTTTATAATGATAAGCAGCGCATTATGTAGTTCCAAATTTACCAAAGGACCTCGAATTAAATTAGTTTTATCCTTTAAATAGCTGGTAAATCGAATTAAATAAGCTATGCTTCCTTGAACCTTTCGCAAAGAGGAAAGTCGTGATAATAAAATTATTATGAAATCATGTTGTCCAGTGACAATGAGAGAGATTGTATTGGTTTCTAAGTCTACATCGGAAGGCAAGGTAGAAGATGAACTAATAGGCCAAAGTTCAGGCGGAGAGCTGAGCCACTTGGGACCCGCCCACCATGAAGAACATTTCAAGAGGTCATGGGGAAGAAGACCCCGTGAGGCGCAATCAGCAGGATTATCGATACCATCAATATGATGCCAATTTTCCGGAGATAATTTTTCCTGAATTTGTGTAACACGGTTTGCAATAAACGTTTTCCACTGATGTGGAGAGGATTTAATCCAGGTTAATGCGACTGTGGAATCGGACCAAGCGTAAATATTTTTAAAAGCAATGTTGACATAGGTGTCACGTACAAAATAAACTAAATCTGAAAGTAACAGTGCTGCACATAATTCAAGGCGTGGAATTGTGATACGCTTAAGTGGAGACACCCTAGATTTAGCACAAACCAAAAAAAATGCGTACAGAACCATCATTTTCTGTAACCCTAAAATATACCACACATGCATAACCAGTCTCAGAAGCATCACAGAAACCATGAAGGTCACATGCTTGATAATTGTCCGTTATAACGCGCCGAGGTAACTGAAGTTGAGCGAGACATAATACCTCACGCTTGTATTGTGACCAACGTGAACAAATCTCAGCGGAGGGAACCTCATCCCAAGACAATCCTTGTGTCCAAAGAATCTGGATCAAGTGCTTTGCAAAAAGAGTAAGCGGAGCTAACAATCCAAGTGGGTCAAATATGCGTGCGACTTCAGAAAGTATTGATCTTTTGGTACAACAACGGTCGATAGTGTCTATTTTGTAAGTTAGGGAATCATAAGTTGGATTCCAGTTCAAGCCCAACACCTTTTGAAAGTAATCAGCAGTGTCAAATGATTGACAATTAGTTTGGCGTAATGATGGGGGTATGGAGTCTAATACGATAGGATCGTTGCTAGACCACTTCCTCAAATCAAATCCACCACTTTTAAGAAGATCTCGAAGTTGAGATTGTAAAGTAATAGCTTCTTCAGCAGATGAACAGCCCGTGACTACGTCATCTACATAAATGTCGCTAAGTAACACTTTTGCAGCGTGAGGAAAATTATCTTTTTCATCTGAAGCAATTTGTAAAAGAGTGCGGATAGCTAGATATGGAGCAGATGATACTCCGTATGTAACAGTATTCAATTCAAATTCTTGAACAGGAGTGTTTTGAGAAAAGCGCCATAATATGCGTTGATAGGCTCTGTGATCAGATGTTACTAAAATTTGCCTGTACATTTGTTTTATATCTGCAATAAGTACAGTGGAATGGGTACGAAACCGTAAAAGTAATGATACTATGTCTTGTAATTTAGGACCTGTTAATAAGGTGTCATTCAGAGAAACATTATTAGTAGACTTTGCTGAGGCGTCAAAGACGACACGTAATTTCGTGGTAGAACTTTCGGGCTTCAACACACAATGATGAGGAATATAATAACACGAATCAGAATGATTGGAAGCACTTTGACCACTCACAGGAGACATGTGTCCACAGTCAAGATAATCCTGCATGAAATTTGAATATTCTTCTTTTAATGTAGAATCTTTATTCAAGCGATTTTCCAGAGATAAAAAACGACGCATTGCGGTATTAAAAGAATTACCTAAAATAGGAATATCTTCACGAAAAGGTAATGAAACGATGTATCTGCCTGATTTGTCACGAGTATGAGAATTGATAAAATTTTGCTCGCACTTAGTGTTCTCTGGAGAATTGAATATTTTGTCAGGTATACTTTCAAGTTCCCAAAACTTCTTTAATGTGGAATCAAGTTGTGAATAAACAGACACATGAAATGAGTTAACAACAGCTGGTGTAGAAATATGAATTTTTCCAGATAGTATCCTACCAAAGTTTATTTTTCATTGCGATTGGTTCTCCAGGACGACCATATTTAATAGCGGGTTGTATTATTTGTGAGTAGATATCAGCACCAAGCAAGATGTCTATTTCACTCGATTTCCTATAATCAGGATCAGCGAGAGGCAGGTTTTTTAAATGTTCATAACCTTGAGTGGTAATGTGACTAGACGGAATATCATTACAGATGACCGGCAAGACCATTGCCTGTATATTAAAACTGGGATGATGTCTAAACATCGGAGTGACCTGACAAAAAGTCATGCCAGTACAAGCGGGTGAAGAAGTTCGACCAATTCCTTGAATAGGAACGGAGCATTGCGTAAGCGGTAAATTAAGTCTGTTTAGACATTTCTCAGTTATTACTGATATTTGACTGCCATTGTCTATAAGAGCACGGCAAGTTTGAAAATTACCACTAGCATCACAGATAGATACTAAGGCGGTGGATAAAAGAACTGTAACTGGAGCAATAGCACTAGCAACAACTTGAGGAATGTCAGCAGCGGCGGCATTATCTGTAGAATTGTAGTTGCTTCACGTGGAAAATGTAGCATCGTATGATGGCGTTTTTGACAAACGCGACAAACAGACAGGGAAGCACAAGTCGAGAAACTATGTGTTCCAAAGCAATTTACACAACGTCTGCATTCTTTAATAAAGTTATATCGATCTTGAGGCGACTTATTTAAAAATAAATCACATTTAAAAATAGAGTGGTTAGCATTGCAAACAAAGCAAGATGCTTGTTGAGGTTTTGCAAGAGGCACTGCTGAACCAATATTGTTTTGAGAAGATGTTTCCACCACGAGAGACTGCTGTTTTGATTTTATGGGAGATTGCGTATGTTGCTTATGAGATAATGAAGGAGAAAATATTCCAGTGTTAGAAGTTGAATACTGAGAGACATCAGAACAAATATTTGACAACATAGTGCTAGACTCCAAAGCATTGCATTGATCGGTCAAGAATTTAATTAACTGTTCATATGTGGGCAACTCCGTAATGCTACGATGCATTTCAAACCGTTTTCTAGTATTGGGATCAATTTTCTGCATTAACCAATTAAATAGAGTGAAATCCCACAAGTCAATTTCATATTTATTGAGAGCAAAAATATTTTCAGAAAATATATTTAAGAGAGTACGAAGAGAACTTGCGGAATCAGGTTTAGCTTTTGGCGAATTAAGAATATTTCCCCAATAGGTCGAAATAAGTATGCGTTTATTGTCATATCTTTTCTCTAGAGTTCCGAATGCAATATGATAATTATCAGATGTTATTGGTAAATGTTTCACTAATTTTAATGGTTCATCAGATAAGGCACTTATTAAGTATTGGAATTTCTCTATGTTAGACAATTTTGTGTGATTGTGTATCAATGACTTAAACAGTTCATAGAATGAAGTCCATTCAATAGCATTACCTGAAAATTTAGGTATCTGAATCTCCGGTAGATGAACAGTATTTTTATTGCTTTCAACATCAACCTTTTGATTTGTTGTAACAGCAGATGCCATTTTGGTTAATTGTATGTCAACAGCTTGAATGTTATCATGCAAATCATCAATTTCTTCCACCAGTGAATTCAGTTGATCCAAATTTTCAACTGAGAGTTGACTCAATTTTAATGATTTGCGTTGTTCTTGAAAATCCTCGTAAATGAGGTTAGATCTTTTAAATTTTGCATAAAACATAGAGTGCGTTGAAGTGTCTGCCACAACGGCAGATGAGTATTCTGACACGACGGTTAATTTTCTAATTACCACATTACATTCCCTTACAAAGTCCTCAAACTTCATTTTGTAAGTATTGATAAGCTTCTTAATAAAGTTATATTAACCAAATGTAAATAAAATTACAAAATAGTTCTATTATCAGTACTCACAAATAAAATATGTTTAGAGGAAACAAGAAAATGAATTAATTATAGCGGCAGGTTCAATAAAAAACACCGTGTGTTAGTGTCAAAATGAATTTAAGCAACAAATGTCAGTTATGAAGTAATTAATTTAAAACGGTTTTAGATGGATGTAAGGCAAAGCTGGTTTTCTTTTTTTAAGGTATCGGCATCGAAGGATCAAAAATGTTTATTAACGCGGAAATAAATCGGACGAAGGACCATTCAGCGTAATGCTGACAAACTGAACTAATATTAATAATTGAATTTGAAATACCTTGTGACCTCGTGTACTAGCGGCACTTCCTGGTGTTGTTCTCTAGTTGGGCCCAACAAACTCCAGGTCTCCAGTATGGGAATATGGCAAGGTACACAAGACACTCGCGTGGTGATAAATAGCGGTTTTTATAATTTTTTAAGTTGACCGAAAAAATGACTTTTTTATATTTTTTTTTGTAGCGTTATTATTTTTGTTGATATGGAAATCAAAAACAAATTGAGTTATAGAAACAAAAAATGCTAGCATTGTTTTCTGAACATGCCATCTTATAAAAAAATGAGATAACCAATCAAAAATGTTGACATCTTTAAACCTAATTTTTAATAATTTGCATATGTACATTTCATTTAAAAAAATATTATGGCCGCCATATTGTATCCGCTATCTTGGTTTTTTGAATCGCATCTTTAATTTTGAAATTTCAAAATTTGGGCTCGATAGAATTAAAGGCAATTTTATAACGAATAGTTAAAAAAAAAAATTAAGTTTCATTAATTCCAGGCTTGGGAATTATCGTTTGTCCAAAAAATGAGCTATTTGCCCCACTGTGCGCCGGTTGAACAATTTGCTTTTACAAACAAATTATACAGCATGCCCTCACCCTTCAACGCTGTTCATGATGACGATTTCATTGCATGATGGTTTTTAATTGAAATGCGATAATACCAGCAAATTTTTTGTAGATTTACGTGAAACCTGGTACAATGGCAGAAACCGAATAGTAAACGACTATTTCATACTATGTACTGTGGACTAAAAGTATATTATTATAAGGAACTAAAGTGAGGTTATGATGTATTATTTTTTTATCCTCCTGACAGGGATCTTGAAATATTTGAAACGACTGAAAAGGTTGAAAAAAATTGAAAAAAAAAATCGAACCGCCTTCAAAAAATATCTCCAAAAAGTAAGAAATAAAATTTCTCTCAGTTTTACAAATATCTGTTTATCTATTAGTGGAAAGTTGCAAGAAACTGTACCTTATTACCAAATATCAATCAGAAGTCGGTGCAAAACGTATTTTTGAAATTAGTAATTTTTTTGCACCGACTTCAAATTGATATTTGGTAGAGTTCCTTGCTACTTTCCACTAATAGGTAGACAGGTATTTGTAAAACTGAGTGAAATTTAATTTTTATATGTCAGAGATATTACTTCCAGTTACTTATCCAGTGGAAGCCTAGTATCGACAAAAAATTTTTTGAAAAATTTTATTTTTCAAATAGGCTTAGAATGTCATGAAATATCGAGATTTTAAGTTTGAGCAAAAAGAAAATTTCTGTCTGTCGGTGGTCTGTCTGACTTTTTTGTGCGCACGATTACTCTGAAGTCGTTTAAGATATTGACTTGAAATTTGGTACACGTATGTATTTTAACGAGATCTGGAACTAGATTATATTTTGATCTTATTCCCTTGAAGGGTTAGGGGGTAAATTGGGGTAAATGGGGGTAAATAGGCAGATCAAGCAAGTAAGAGTCCATAAAATTGGTATTTAGTATATCTAAGAGAAGCTAAGGTCTCTTGGCATTAGCCACTCCCATTACCAACCACTACCCTATTATTAATGGGGGTGAAAAAAATAAAATTGTCATTTAGTGTGTGTACAAGAACTAAAGGCCTCAATTTTTTTTACTTTATCCACCCCCTTTCACCACGCTTACCCCCACTACTGATGTGGCATGTCGTTTTATGAGTTTTTGGGGTAGATGATTTCAAATATTATATTATTAAAGTTCCATAAACAATTATTTCCACATAAAAATTTTTTTCGTTGTCAGAGACTTGCCAACTTTGATTTTTTGAAGGCGCAAATGATCAATCGCCCTTTTTATCAAAGCAAGAAAATTATGGGCATTTTAATCAGGAGCTCTCTATTTCGTACTCCCCTGGTCGTTGCCCCCCGTTTTCATCAGCACCAAACGATTTCTCATGACAAAATTACCACATGTACGAGATTTCATCCCTCTAGTAGCAGTAGTAGTTTTTAAAATAATGAAGAAAAACCATATTTTTATACCGTCTTCGGAGAGGCGTAGCTTTCCGGACTTCCTTTCATATGAACTTTTCTTCATATTTTTAGGTGTAGAACCACCTACCGAGATATTCAAGCGTTATTTCCGGACACTCTGTATAGTCAGTGTGAGGTTTTCATTTGCACAATATCTATAATAATATTTTTATAATTCACTTTGAAAATATTCTTACCGTACCTGTACATACATAATTTTCATGCAACATGAACAAAGAGGTTGTTTAGATCAGGGACGATTTTATATTATCTGGTGATTTAATCTAATGAAATGTATTATTAGTCCGTAATTTAAAAGGGATCAAAGGTAGAGTAAAATCAATAGGGTTGTTGTGTAGGCCTTCATTATACGATAATATAAAATGCAAAAGACAGGAGAATCGAATGTATTTACGTGTCTTATCCAGTCTCGAGTTCAACCTTGCCTTTAGATTAAGGTATGACAAACCAGCGTTATTTAAATAAGAGATTTTATTTCAAATCAAGATCGAATAATCCGTTGGGTTTATTGAAATATAAAAACGTTTTGTTAATATGCTTTCTGGGGGATTGCTGTAGGAAATATATTCAAGTTAAGTTTATTTTGTTACACAAACGCTTTTTGAAATATATCTGTGTAGAGAATATTATTTAGGTATTATGCAAATCACAACTTACATACTTTTTTTATTTAATATGATTATTTCACTCCTTAAGGCTATAGCTAATGAGAGCCCGTTTTTTCACAACACTGCACCGTCATTATTAGTGGTAAATTTTTTGTGTCGCTGCAGCGGCAAATATGGCTATAATTTTTTGACGTTTTGTTTCGTGAAATGTTTTCGGCAAATAGGACAACTCGTGCTTTTAAATGTTATCTATAAATATCTTCTCTAGCTTACTACTAATGTTAACGTAAATTGTAAATTATAGTATTGTATTATATAAGTACGTAGTAATATAATAATACAAAAATAACCCAAAAACACCACATACTTACTTAAGTTGACAACTCCCAATTTGAAAGCCAATGCTGTGTGGAACTTATATAGGCGTGGGACAAGTTATACACAGCTTTTAATGGCTTATAATACCTAACGTAATTACAAAATAATTTTCACAACTAAAATTAAATACAACTGCCCACGAAGCAAACAAATCAGTTATTTAATGTTAAATACACAAATGTACTTACATATGGTAATCCATCACAAAACAGCTAACACTTATTTGGAAAATCAGAACTCTGTAGTATCACTATATACATTATAATTCGTTGTACTTAAAGTCTCTCTACTTAAACAAGCAAACCTTAACTCAAGTATTAAACTTCTTAAATTAAAAACAAGGATTAAATAGATAAATATATGTTAATAAACACTTTAATTAATAATTCTTGAAAAATTCACTGTTTAGGCCAGTTAAGCTAGCGTTACCAGATGACAGTACCATCTGAGCCGGCAGCCTTAGAACGTAAAAGCGAGAGATTGGTAATATGCAATTTGTCTGGTTTTACCCGTAATGTGATTGGTCGAAGCGTGCCATCACAACTCTTTGTTGTGAAGACTAGTCTATAAGTTACAGCACCTATGGTTTAACGTATATTGTTTATCTTGATTGTCATGATTTAAACCTACTTAGTTTTTTATTAGATGGGTCGCTTTGGAAATGCATTTTTATGTGACGTAAATGATGAAATTGAAGATAAAGGAGAGTAATCTCTAAAAAGAGACAAGAAAACGTCTGAAGGCAATTAATTACTGAACATAATATTGGAGATGTACTTAATGCATTATTTATTCGTGAAATATTCTTCCCAAATACCACTCGTGCTTTTAAATTTTATCTATAAATTTTTTCTCAAGCCTAAAGGTTAATATAATATAACTCGTGCAAATTGACAGTTTATTATCAAAGATTAAATCCCTCCCGCTAAAGCGGTCGGGATTTAATCAGATAATAAACTGTCAATTTGCACTCTTTATATTACCAGGCAACAACGCTTTCGAAAAAATTTTACCGATAAAATTTCAAGCACTAGTGATATTACATACGAAAATACCTACTTTCTGTATATTGTTGCCCTAATCTGGGCACACTAATATACTAATTAGGTAAAAACTATAAAGCACTCATTATTGGAGAATCAATCAAAACAACTACTCTTCTAGCTAATACTGACGAAGTATTGAATTACATTACCATTTTAAAGCAAAAAATATATTGAAAATACTTAAATTATTTATTCAAATTTAGTCATTCACACTTTTTTATTTAATATGAAATTATCTACTTTCTGTATATTGGTACCTTAATCGGGTCACGCTAATATACTACTTAGGAAAACACTTTAAAACCCTCATTATTGGAAAAAAAATCAAAACAACTACTCTTCTAGCTAATATTGACGAAGTATTGAATTACATGATAGGATTCCTGGCATTTTAAGGCAAAAAAATATATTGAAAATACTTGATTTATTCATTGAAATTCGGTTATTCACAACGATTATTGAACCGTACTTCTATTTCAACAAAAGTTGTACAAGTTTTTTTGAACTCAGAGTTGAAATAGAATCCTCCGCCTTCGGCGTTGGGCTATTACCAAGCAACGTGCTTTCTATTGTCAGAAAATTATCTCATACATTATCAATGTCCTAGGGATATTATTGCTGAAAATTTTTTGAAAGTTCTAACAACCAATTAAATTTCGTTATTTCTTGTCATATGACACAAATCACCCAATCATTTTAACATTACACTGATAACACCATCCAAGGAAATTTTCAATCACTATGATAATAAAATTATTTAACTTTGACAACTTCATAATAACTGCCAAATAAATTTCAAATCGTCACGTTTTGGCAATGCCAATTATTGTCAATCTATAAACACGCTAATCTAAGAAAAAATTCCAATAAATACCAGAAAAAGTCACACATACACTTGGGGAATATTTATGGAGTTTTGCCATGAAAGAAAATACGAATTAAATGAACATAGAAGCGTAGAAGAGCTGACATTGATACTGAAAGATTGGGCGGTCAATATGAGGAAGAAAAGTGGAACAGAATTCAAAGAAGCAACAGTAAAAACTATGTGGAACGTTTCGTGCAAACTTTTACAAGAGAAGTACTATAATGAATATAAGATTATGATTGACCCATTTATGAGCTTAGTATTTAAACCTGCTCGAGATGCCCGCGATGCAACCAGGAAGAAACTGCAAGCAGATCCATGCAAACGTAAGACCAGTTCAGTTCCATTAAGTTTATCTGAAGTAAACCAAATTATATTGTTCTGGGATGAAAATACTCCTGAAGGTCTTATGCGTAAATTCTACCATATTGCTGCTGTAGAATTAACGTGGAGAGGAAGCGAGGCAGTTGCCTGTCTCTTGGATTTTTTTCAAATCGAGAAAAATAACGATGACTCTCCAACAAATCGCATTGAATATAATCCGGTATTCAGTAAAACTTGCCAAGGCGGTTCAAAAAGCTGTACAAATAGTAAATGGTTGATTACCAATAGAGAAAGTCAAAACTGCCATGTACGCCTTTTTCATAAACTGATATCAAAACGAGGCGAACATATTACCTCACCACGGCTGTTCTTAAAACCAAATCAACACTGGAAAACGGAAACCGATAGATGGTACGACAATGTCCCTGTTGGAAGAAATATGGATGGACTAAATCGTCTGCTGAGGCTATTGGTCTGAATGAAAAGAACAAAAAGATAACGAACTATTCTAATAGGTCAACTGCTGTTAGCGAATTGACAAAAAATGGTGTGCAAGAACAACAATTGCTGAAAATTACTGGTCATAACAATTCAAATTCTATAAAACCATACTTAAACATCGACCAAGAACACCACTATAAGATCATAAATACTGTGCGTGGTAATAGATCTTCTATAGTAGAAAAAAATAACCAATCTAACGCTGCGTTAAATTTTAGTAACTGTACCTTTACCAAGTGTACTTTTAATAAATAAATAACTGTTTTGTTGTGTTGCGACTTTTTGATGCCTCATAATTTTATGATAACCTCAAGAACGTTGCTTGGTAATAGCCCTCCGCCTTCGGCGTCGGGCTATTACCAAGCAACGTGCTTTCGATTGTCATAAAATTATCTAGTACATTATCAATGTCCTAGGGATATTATAGCTGATAATTTTTTACTAAATATCAAAATTTTGCATTTCATATCATGTGTCAAAATTCATCCAATCCGTAAAAGGTTACAGCGATAACACGCATACATGTGGTGTTATCAGGCAAGGCACACATGATATGTTCAGATGTCAGATTAAAATTCAACAAATATCAAATTAAAAATAAATTAATAAAAATGTCACAAAAGTTTGGTGAACGATTCAATTAATCAAATTGTATTAAAAAATACACCCAAAAACACCATTAAAAGTAAAAAGGATATGTGGTAAATGTTTTTAGAATTTTGTTCGATCAGAAAATACGAATTGAATGGAGAGTAAAAAATTATCTTACCGAATACACCTCAAGCATTGATAAATACTCAAAATTTTGTCGTAGAGAATGCTTCAAGCGTGTTGCTTGAAGGTAATAGCCCTCGGCCTACGGCTTCGGGCTATTACTAAGCAACACGCTTTCAGCAGTCTCTATGACAAAGTTATCTCGGTATTATCAATGCTCTAGGTGAAAATTTTTAGCTCAAATAGCAATCCTATTAAAGTCGTCCATTTTTAATCACGTGTGCTGAAACAACCAATCAACAGAATTACACTGAAAAGATCCCTGAGGGATCTTTTCACTTATGTCATCCAGTTTGACAGTAATGACAGTTCAATAATTTAAAATTTATTTTTTGACAATATCGATTTGGAACTGCAAATAATGATTTAATGAATATAATAATGGAGGAAACCACACCAAATAATACATAATACATAATCTACATTTAGTTTTACAAATTGCTCTTTTAATAATTATGTTTTTAATAAATAATTTTGAACAAATAAATAAGATAGGTTGCAAAAAATTTTCTATGCGAATACCCCTCGAACGTTGATAAATAGCTCATAATTTTATCACAACTTCCTCAAGCACGTTGCTTTCAGGTAATATCCCTCCGCCTACGGCGTCGGGATATTACCAAGCAAGTGCTTTCGGAAACTGTGATAAAATTATTTCGTATTATCAACGTCCTTGGGATATTATAACTGAAAATTTTTACATGGAGCCAATCTTAATTTTAAGGCTATTTAGCACTGTGATACCGTGTGTGTAGTCGCGGGCTAGGCATGGGGAGAAGAATTACAACATCGCGCGTGCCAACTGGCTGCAATGAAATAACAGAGCTGGAATGCTCCACCAACGGACGAATTTACGGCTGCCGGCGTTGTCAAATCTCTCGCGCTACGTGAATGTACATGCCTAATGGGAAATTACACGCACGGTATGAGCTTTAGTAAGGACTGACACAAAAAACTAGATTGGCCCAAAATAATTTTACAGAAACCTGGTAATTCAATAAAATATCTCAATATTTTTCGGTTACGATAGTCATTTAAGAGAACCTAATTTTTAAAACCTGAAACAAAAATATTCGTAACATTTGTTACAAATAAAAAAGATACCAATTCGGAATTAGTCGGTATAGCGGATAGGAAAATAAACGTGGTTATTTCCACTTGCCGACGTTTCGAATAAAATTTTGTTCTTCCTCAGGACTAAAATACAACATACAAATAATATACCTAACTCACATTATTACAAATGTGGAATGAATAAAAAAATGTTTGATTATAAATATAATCTAAATCACAATTACTTTATATTTTAGTTATACTCAAACATTTTTTTATTCATTCCATATTTGTAATAATGTAAGTTATCTTATTTGCATATTGTATTTTAGTCCTGAGGAAGAAAAAAATTTTACTCGAAACGTCGAGAAGTGGAAATCACCTCGTTTATTTTCTTATCCGATATACCGACTAATTCCAAATTGAAAACTTGGATACGGATACTATTATTGAATTGATAAAAAAGATGGTTTGAGTAAGAGTATCATCAATCATCGATCATTAATCTGTAACTCTATTTATAAGGGTGTGATCAGAGCGTCGTTAATTTAATTGAGAATTCCTTATCTTCACTAGTTCCGAATATAACTTTTATGCAAGCGGTGTGTTGCATTGCTGTGTCTACTAAATTGAGACAAAGTATTAAGCAAAGTTCGTTCATATCTTACTTTTAATGGAAATCTGAGTAATGTCATCACTTTGCTTTCAGAGGAAATTTTACGTTTTATGCTTGGCCATTAGGAAATTTGAATGTATCTACATGAAAACATTCAACTTTTAAACTGATACAATTTTAGAGATGTGCTTTTACGTCGCTTTTTATCGAAATTGGTAAAATGTGTATCATTTAGAAGACAAGTTTAATAAAACCAAATTCTACCTGTCTGCTGACCTTGAATCAGCGTTTACAAGTATAAAAACAATTGTATGTCCAGAAGTTAACATCTTGGGTACAAAGTAACAGTAAACACTGAAATAATGAACACTAAAAATCGTGCGTTTCGAAAATCAAGTTGGCATCTTTTGAAAATTAAAACTACTACGCATGTCATGTATTGTCTTGGCGTATTTCATATTCGTGATCAATATTTAATAATGAAATGTATATGCCTTAAATAAAGGAATCCGTTCTTGGCAAGACCAGACAACTACCCCGGAAGACTTGGTGACTCAGGCCACTCAGCTTCAGACAATTTGAAAGTGCAAATTAAAGCTAATGAACAGGGAAATCTGGGCAATTTTAAATGAGAAAATTGAGTCTAATGAACTTATCGTGTTTACAACAGACAGTCTAGACTCACACATATGCACAGACGTTTTTACTTGACATTTGGATTCAACGTATTATGAAACGCATTTCTAGATAAAGAGTGTACAAAATTACTATTTTTATTAAGTTATTAAA
This sequence comes from Rutpela maculata, assembly GCA_936432065.2. Taxonomy (NCBI): domain Eukaryota; kingdom Metazoa; phylum Arthropoda; class Insecta; order Coleoptera; family Cerambycidae; genus Rutpela; species Rutpela maculata. The sequence continues at coordinate 300,288,292 of OW386285.2, forward strand.
AAAATACTTAACTGTTTTAAGATTTACTTCCACATCCACGTAGTGGAGTGAAAGTATAGTAATTAAAAAAAAATTGAAAATTTCTCTTCTTCAAATAGGCTTAGAAAGAATATCTTGAAACGTCGAGATTTAAAGTTTCAGCAAAAAAATCTGTCAGTCTGTTTTTCTCTCGGTCGCCTGTCTGCCTGTCTGTCTGTCTCTCTGTCCGTCTGTAACTTTTTCTTATGCGCATGATTACTCTGGAACCGTTTATGATATTGACTTGAAATAATGGGATCATATAATGAGATCTGGACTAGATTATATCCTGATCTTATTCCGTTGAAGAGTTGAGGAGTTAATGGGGGTAAATTGATATATTGATAAAGCAAGCAATTAAGAGTCAATAAAATTGGTATTTAGTGTGTGTACGGGAAGCCCAGGTCTAAAATGTTTTTGGGTTGTTGGAATCAGCCACTCAAACGATTACCCCCATCCCATTTTTGAAGAGGGTAAAAAATAAAATTGTAATTTTGTGTGTGTGTACAAAAACCAAAGGCCTCATTTCATTTTTTTATCATCAGCCACCCTCTCTATTACCCCCATTACCACCCCCATCCCATTATAAAAGGGGTGAAAAAATAAAATTTTGATTCGGTGTGCGTACAAGAACCAAATGTCCAAAATCATCCATTATCACACCCACCTCATTATTAAAAGAGGTAAACGAATAAAACTGTGATATGTGTGTACAAGAACGAAGGGCCCCATAAGTTTTTTGGCATTAGCTTCCCCCCCTACTACTCCTACTACCGTATGGCCTATCGCTTTATGGGTTTTTGGGGTAGACAATCTCAAATATTACATTATCAAACTCGAAACAATTTTTTTCACACAGTGGAGTGTAAATATAGTATCAACATTTTTTTCGCTGAATAAACTAACTTGGATAGAAAATCTGGATGTAGAAGTAGTGATTCCCTTTTTTCCCTCATGGGTTGCGGAGCCAGAAGCCCTGCCGTGCTGAAGCTTAAGCTTATTGTAGTCTCGTTATCCCATTAGTCCCGTTCCTCTCCAAAAGGAGAGTGTACGGTCAATGGGAGCTCTGACTATTTCTTCAAGGGTCACGGTTGGTCCCTCGAAGTATGAAAACCTCCTAGCCACCAGGGCTGGACATTTACATAGTATATGGTGAGGAGTTTCCTCATCCTCACCACACATCCTGCATTCTGGATTATTCTTCACACTTATGTTGGTTAGGTGTCTATTCAGTGTGCAGTGTTCTGTTAGGATTCCCACTACACATCTCAGCTGTTTTCTGCTCAGCTTTAGCAATTCGTTAGTCTTTGTCTTGGATGGCCCGCTAGTGATGAACATAACGTGACTCTCTCATTCCCGGCGCCCCGGCCCAATATAAGTTGTGTTTCTGCCTCAATAGTTCCTTTACTATTCCTCTTGCGGTATTGTATGATATCCCGCAGGATGGCTCGGGTCCCATCAAGGCTGTTTTTACGTCTTCTTTGGCCAGCTTAACTGCTTTTTCATTGCCTTCATTGCTCTGGTGTCTTCGAGTCCACTTCAGTTATATACTGTTGTGTTCCGCCAGTTTCGCTAGGGATTCAAGGCAGTCTTTTACCGTTTTGGAACGTACCTCTACTGCATTCGGAGCTTTGAGAGCTGCTTGACTGTCAGTAATGATGCGGATTCTTTTGCCAGTATATGACCTCCGTATCATTTCTTGTGCACAGATTTCTGTAGCTGTGACTTCTGCTTGGAACACCGTTGCGGTACTGTCCAAGTTCAAACTAATAGTCCCTGGTTGGTCCCCCGTAACATCTCCTCCAGTACTTCTTGGCGTTTTTGATCCGTCAGTATATCATATCCGTTTGTTTTCAGCCTCTACGCTGCTAACAGTGTCTCACTCTCCACAACTAAATATAGTGGACGTAGGCAAAGTAGTGCTTCCATGGCTGCGGTAGGCGTTGTTGACATTGCTCCCGTTATACCTAGACATGCCAGTCTTTGTACTTTTCGTAGTTTTCTCATTACCTCCCCTTTTCCGGCTTCTTGGTTGTAGTCCCCAGTTTTTACCTACCATTCTTCTGCTGGCCCATAAGGCCCGCGTAGCTTTGTAGCGTAGCTTTATCTAGATGTGCACTGAAGTTTAATTTGGTGTCTAGGATGAGTCCCATAGTGATTCTTTAGGCAGCAGTTTTTTTGATATAATCTATCTCAAAGTATGTAGCGGTTACTATTGTTCCTTTTATAAAACCTCTGCCTAAGAAATCACTACTCCCATATCTCGATGGCCTATTCAAGTCTCTCATAATTAAAACAAAAAGGCACTATATTTGTACTCCACTATACGAAAATAATTGTACACAGAACTTTAATAATATGATATTTTAAATCATCTATCCCAAAAACCCATAAAAATTTTGATATTGATTCGATTTTAGTTCTTGTACTCTACGTTACATTAAATCACACTTTTATTTTTTAGCTCATTTAATAATAGAGTTATAATAGGTACAAGGTTTCAAGTCAATATCATAAACCGTTCCAAAGTAATCGTATGTACGTAATAGACAGCTAAAAACAGATAGACGGGCAGACTGACAGACAGAATTTTTTACTCTAACTTAAACTCTCTTCATTTCATGACATCCTAAACCTATTCGAACAAAGAAAAACTCAAGTTTTTTTTTATCGTTACTATACTCCACTACCCATCAAACACAAAAATTGCGGCCCTTAAATGGGCCACTGTAGCGATCAATGGCTTTCTTATGGCATAGGCGAGCCTTTTGTGGCCCATAATAAATTATATGCAGGCGTACCATAACTTCATGTTGTTATGAATTGCCATATAATAACCAGAAATGGTTCATTATTGTGCAACCATAAAAAATGCTGCTTCAGTTTATACGTTGATGGTACTTTTATGGTAATATGCAGGCTAAAATTTAAATGATAACGCGCATGCGCATTGTGAAAAATCTCTCAAGGGCGTCACCGAGCAGCATCCGCCATTTGCATTTTCGTTCTAAACTTGGCCTTTGCGTTAAAATTTGTGTAAGCTGACTTTGTGATTTGGACAGTTTGTTAAGTCTTTTAAGTATCTGTGTTGCGTAACAAAGTGTGTTGTGATCTTATATTGTTTATTATATAATTATAGTGTGATAATTTAAAAAACAGTAAGTTAGCTAAAGTTCTTCGTCACATTTCAAATAAGTGTTTTATATGAAAGTTTGTACAAAATCCTGCATCTCAACATCAAGCCTAATATTAAGGAAAGGATTTTTGTTTCTGTTGTCATATAACTTTTATTGTTTTAACTTTCTTATTTAATAAATATTTTATTGTTAGCTTACAACTTATTTTGCTTTTATTGATACCTGGCATTTCCAAACTTCTCAATTCACAATATTTACGGCATTATTTGTTTGGTCTGGTATCTATAACATATTTTTCAATATTGGATTATAATCCTTTTATAACGTAAGTATATATTTTGCTAACTTTGGGTTCTCTTATGTAAATTTCAAATAAAAGAATTATATACCAGAATCTAGTAGGTTATGCAAAATATATTACTGCTTGAAAGTGTACCTATAATCCAATTTATTGAAAAATGTGTGAGATTACGGCCAAAAATATGCTAGCAAAAGGGTGGTGGCATCATCAGTGGTCCATTGATGGCCCATTATTGTACACTGCTGGCAAATTGAAGGATGGCCAGCTGCTGGCCGGTGGGACATTTCGCCAATGGTCCGCTTGTGGCTCCCCATAAAAGTGCCAATTATGATAAAGCTGGCGACGGTGCGTGTGACCATTTATGTGCCAATTATGAGTGTTTGCTGGGTACGTACATGTGGAAGTAAAAATATCATAATGAGATGGACTGTATAACGAAGATTCCTCTAAATATTATTTTTAAAATAAAATGTTATTTAACTGCATATGTAATAGCGGCAAAGTGAAACTAGTACTATGTATTACATAAGTCTGAAGCTAGACAGTGTTATGGCATTTAAATGAAAAATGTATATAAATAATTCGAAACATAATCTTATTGATTTACTTTAGGTGCAGGTTTATTCTCAATTCCCACATGAAATGAGTCCAATATAGTCTGGAAATGTAATTTAATTTCGTTTGGTATGAGGTTTTGAGGAAAGTCACAAAACTTATAAATAATTCACATTAAGAGCAAACGTCCTGTCGTTCTTTTAGGTAGGTTGTAAATAATACCGCCGTTGGATCTGCCAAATTAGCTATTTCCTTTATTTTTACTGATTGAAATAAAACGTACAACCCGCTTGGGTCGATATACATAAAACCTCATAAAATGAAATGAACTGAATTTCCTGCTTTATCGGAAATGAAAATATTTTTATTTCATATGGTATATTTTTAATCTCTATAGATTTTGTAAATGTTATAAAGATAAATCTGGGATGTGCAAAATACTACACATGATAAAACAAGAAGAAAAACATCAGTTTAAATATTCGTTAGCTTAATAAATAATAGGGAGTTATCATAATTTCAACATAATGGATACGGTGTACGTTATCAGCTGCCGTTATTCAATACCGTATCTAATTTAGCATTGTGCAAAACGAGTGTTATCGGAATTTAGGTATTTACGACGTCAGAATCAGGATTGGTTCTAGGTTATGTGTTAGCGCGTCATACGTGTAGTCCACAATATATCTTACCTTGTAATTTTTTTTAGGCAATTCTGTAATATCCAAAGTTGATAAAGTCAATTCATTACAAACACGCACTCGAAGAGAACTAAAGGTATTACACAATGTAATACTGAACTAACATACAGACACACATTTGTTCTTTTCAGTACCAGTTACTTACAAGTATATAATTATATTTTTAACATCTGTTCTAAATGTTTTAACATCTACTTTTAGCCAGGTATGTTACATCCAATCATCACTTACACCATGTCTAAGTCAAAATTGCGTTACTTGTCACTATCGTTAAAGCCACTCACACTCCTTTTATGGTTTTCTGAGGAAACAATAATAATAAATCATCTTTATTAGGGAAAAGAAATATAATTTCCTTAATCTAAAGAGCGAAGTTAGCTTAACAGCTATTAAAAATAAAGAAATATGTTTGTATTAAAAGTATGCTTATATAAAACTAATAGAAATTATTGAAATAGTAGTGTCAATAATAATAACAAGAATAATAAATGACTAATAATAAATAACAAAGTTACAAATTTACACAGCATAAAATTAAAATAGAAATGAATACATATACAGGGTGTGCCATTTAAAACTCCCTAGACTTCTAACTTTTTTATTTATGAAGCGATGACCATGTTGGGCACATTAAATTGTAGACATTTTTAAAGCCTTTAAACATGCATACAGAGTGATTAAAACAATTTTTTTTTTTGAAAAAATTGTTAAGAAAGGAAACTTAATTTCTTTGAATATTTTTTTACCTCACCCTGGTCATGAACTGCGTTAATGTTTTCTTATAAAGGTTTTAATTAGCTTCAGTTTATGTTATTAAAATAAAAATTAAAAAAAAATGAAAATGTTGCAATTTCCTATTTAGTACTTTTTAATATAAGTTTGTTTTTAAAAAAGTTTATTTCTTTTATTTTTTGTTACTGTTTTATTACGTTGAATATTGTTTGTGATATGTCTTTTTTAAATAAAGCATAAAATTATTATTTGCATTCTTTTCAAAGTTATTAAAAAAAAAATCAGTTTGGAATCGGAAAGAGTGTTTTTAATTTCTTTCTCTAAAACCAAAAAGAATTTCGATGGCGTAATAACATAAATTGAAGCTAATTAAAACCTTTATAAGAAAGCATTAACGCAGTTCATGTACAGAGTGAGATAAAAAAATATTCAAGGGAATTAAGTTTTCTTTCTTCACTCTGTACACATGTTTAAATGCCTTAAAAATATCTACAATTTGATGTGCCCAACAAGGTTGTTGAAAATAACAAAGTTACAAGCCTGGAGAGTTTTAAGTGGCGCACCCTGTATATCGTCGTGTCTTAAAATATAGGGTTGTAATGTTTTCTTACTTTTGTTACTTGTTACTTTTGTACTTTAAACCCCAAATATTTAAATATTGTGAACAGAAATTTATTAAGGGCGCCAGTATTTCCAATATTCAAAATATATCAACACACATTTCATTTGAACATGAGCCACGAGTTTTGGATACTCCACTCAGTGCAGGTTTACTTCAGCCAGCTCATCAGCTTTTAAAATATTGCTTAAATAAATAAAAATGATAGAACAAAAACAAATGTTATTTTAAAAAAACAAAACCATTGAATATTGACAAATTTCAATCACAATTATACTTTATTTTAAACGTTGGCCTTGGTTTTATGAGAATTATAACTAATGGAATTTTATCCAACGAGAAATTGCAGTAGTTAAATCAAATTCAGAATTTTAGAGATCTTTAGTTAATGTACATCAATACATAAGTATAAATCTCGGCATGCAATGCTCATATATTTTACACAGTTTTACATATAAACACAAACATTGTTGATCGAATAACATATTTAATGTTATACTTAAAAGTATTTATAGAAAGATATTTTAAATAATTTTCAAGCAAATTATAATTTGATATATCGTTCTAGGAGACAGAGTGCAGAAAAATAGCAGTACTATATTGTGATATGGTCAAAATATCAGTAGGTCTTATATTTACATTATGAATATTTCTTCGATGTATAAGTTATTGCTTAAGATAATTCGGGACTGAAGTAACAAGAACTCTGTGAACAAACATTAGCTGGTAGATATTTTCAAGGTGGAGCCATGCAAGTTGGTAACTTTTTTGTGAAACATGTTGAAATTTTTTAGCCCAAGGATATACCTAATACAGGTATGTATTCTGAATTTTTTTGTAGGCAATTTAACGTAGGTACTTTTATCCAGACATGAAAAATCCAGAATAATACCATAATTAAAAATAGGTAAAAAAGGATTCACACAGTCTTTATTTAGTTTATAATTAATTATATTGGCACAGAGAAGTTTGAGTACTACGTATGTTTTTTGTACCAATTTGTTAGCATGTATTATAAATCTAAGTTTGGGTTAAAAATGATACCTAATTTTTTGAATTTTCTACTATCGGAAGCTTACGATTGTCTAATAAAATATTTACATTTTCTCACAGCATTTGTTAATGCATATTTTGACTAAAAATTATTACTGTTGATTTATTTGGGTTTATCTTTAAATTATGTTTTGTAGCACAACTGTAAATCTTTTGTAAGCCAATATTTATTAAGTTTCCAGCTGCACGGTAATTGTGAGGATCAAATGAGAAATGAAGTTGTGTGTCGTCGGTATAAGCTTGAACAGATAGACTGGCGGTACATGACCAGTCAGGTGCAACGTTTTTAAAATGCATGCCAATCATATATATGAATGAAATTACCATGAATATGCCAGAAACGCAAATTTTAGGCAGTCGTCGCGTGCAGAAGGCTGTGCAAATCGATTTTTTTTGTTTCATTTTTTTGTGTTTTTTTTTTATTTTAAAATGGATGCCAAACGCAAAGCCTTAAAAAAATCCGAAATCAAAATCATCCAAAATCAAGAACATCAAAAAATTTTACGATTTAATGTGCGCATCAACAGTTGTTTTGCGCGCGTAAACTGCATGCCAATGAATTTCCGCTGGATTATTTTTCACGGCTTATCGTTTGGCACTATTGGCATCCATTTTAAAATAAAAAAAAACACAAAAAAAAGAAACAAAAAAAATCGATTTGCACAGCCATCTGCACGCGACGACTGCCTAAAATTTGCGTTTCTGGCATATTCACGGTAATTTCATTCGTATATATGATTGGCATGCATTTTAAAAACGTTGCACCTGACTGGTCATGTACCGCCAGTCTAAGAACAGTGCTCTATATTTACAAACATATTTGCTATGTAGACGAGGTAATGAAGAGGCCTCAACACGGGGCATTGAGGCACATTTGATATTAACTTTCAACGAGAATAATTATTTTCAATGAAAAATCTCTGCTACCAGTAAGATTAGATTTGACAAAATTTATAGCGGTGCCTGAAATACTAAAACCGTGTAACTTTACACGTAAAAGTTGATGATTTAATTTGTCGAAATCCTTTGTGAAGTCAAGCAGTATTAAAGCTATAGTTTGTTTATTATCCAGGGCTCATTGACTAAAGCAGAGGTTTCGGAAACCTGACTGTTTCCGAAACCTACCTTTGAGGCAGTCATTTAATTGCTGTTGCACAATTTCTTCAAGAAGATATTAAAATACTTAGTAGTCGTAAGGATTGAGGATTATCAACCTTTGGCAACGGACCGAATTGTGGCTCTCTCCATTGCTCGAGAAAATATCTTTGTTCCAGACAACAATTCTTAATGTGAGTTAGATAGTTACCAATGATTGGAAAACATTACTAGGAAAATTTTGTCAGAACCACAAGCATTTGATTTTAGATTAAAGAGTATTTTATTTATTTCTTCAGTAGAAATCAGTTTAAAATTAAACTTCACATTATTAACGTGCTTAGCAATATATTTGTCCAAGCCCAAGACATTGATTTTGGCACAACTACTGCAATACCATCGTGTACCGCCAAAGAGTGACTGAAAAATTCGTCTCTTTTAATTGCTAATTTAATGCTTTTAAAACCCCACTGCACTATGCGTAATAGAAAACCACCCCTAACGAAGGTGTTGAAAATCAATAATTACGGAGAACTGTGAGAAATAAGCTTATCCTAATATAAGGGACCCTTTATAGTCCAAATACTTATTTTGCAAGTTGGGTTTGTATTTTCTAAGGTCCAAGATTTGTGGCGTCATGCGCACGCGACTTATGTATATGCGATTACTCCCTATTATTAATGCAGTATCAACGTAAAAATCTTTTACGTCTGCATTTAATTTTTCTCTGCTCGTGAAAATTTATATTAATAAAATTTCATTCGTGATATAATTATGGCTAATAAATGTTACTGTTATCCTATTTTGTGGCTTTTAATACTCATTGCATGGAATGAAAATCACTCACCGTGCTCAAATTACAAAAACTATGTAGTGCAAAAATTCCAGGCATTCTTTCGCATGCAATATAGTGGAACCGCATGGACTAACCTCTCTATTACACATAATTTGAAGGGAAAATTATTCCTACCAAAATTATTGTGGCTAATATTAACTTAACTATTTTAAAACTATTGGCTACATGAAGCAAAAATCGATATAGTATATTATGTAAAATAAGTTTTAACTAGAACGACTATCAGTGCTAGCAGCAGGCGAGCATGTTAACTGATTTGGGTGATAGCGCAGATACGCAAATATTTTATTCCATTTAACTATTTCTTCGACTAATTGTAACAGGTATTGCAGATTTTAAATATAGTTTACTTCATTCTTATACTGCACATAAAAAACTCAAAGCTGCCGACCGAATGAATATAAGGGGAGACCGGGGCATGCTTTATTTTTCTACACTATATTAAATAATAAATATGATGTATTACTCAATAGGTAAAATATCATTATTCTTATGTAAAGTATGTTCTGGCATGATTAAGATACACCTCTATCTATAATGGCTCGGAGTTTATTGTCGGCGTTAGTTGCCGGGTAATAGATAAACAGAACCGTACTTTGAATTTACCTGTCATATCGCGAAGAACGGAATGCGTCCACCAATGCATAAGAGATTCCTCTCTTGACGCAAACAGAGTAAGATTCTCTTATTTCTTATTCTACTGAAAACACGATTTTAAAATCTCTAATATTATTTTGTTCATTCTAATATGCAAAAATTTTAAGTACGGCTCTGTAGTACTCATATGAACATATAATAGTGTCGCGCAAATTTTGATATTTTTGACCGATTTGTATGGCCTTTTTTATGTGCCCTATACGTAGACAACTATATATTGGAGTAGTGGATATGAAGTAAGTCCTTCATAAAAATCATAACAAAATAGGTAATAGATATAGGGGCTATTATGAAAGGGCGCTTTTTCATAATAATCCTCTTTATCTGAAATAACATCCTCACTACCTTATCTGACTTAAATTTGTAGTAATATTTCTGTCCTGTATTTTTATTTACGAATTTTTAAACTACAAGAAAAATCGAAAAATATTTTCACCTTCAGTACATTATTATTTATATTTTTTTATACCAAATGCTGATATAATTCTGTAAAAAGTATGCACAAGAATATATAAATGACTTCAGCTTTGATTAAAATGGTAATTTTACAAAATGAGGTATAGATGGCGCTGTGATTTAAAAAAATTGTTCGATCCCAGGATCATCTAAAAGAAGTGAATGTGATGTGGTACTATATTCTAAGCAATTTTAATATTACGAAAAATTTTCTAAGTCACTGGTTTCCGAGATATTTTAACTTAAATTAAAAAATGTCAGTAACAAGAATCGCAGTTTTCTCCCAGATGTAACCATATGTCTACATTTAAAATTCAGTCGAACATACAACATAACACAGAAATCAGACAATACACAATAAACAAAAGTGTCAAAATCATTAATTTTCAAATAACAGTTGCGGCCACCTTTGTTTTACTTTAATTAATCTTTTTAGACATTTGTGTTTTAAGTTTTGAAATAAAGTCATTCATTACTATCTCAGTGAGTCTGATTTACTATGAAAAATGTCCCAATGGACTTATCGTCTAAAATTTATTTTAAAATACTTAGGGCGATTTTTATACAAAAAAATTATATTGAAGTTCAAATATCAGGGATTTTTCGAAAATTGTTTGTACAATAAAAGTTGCTTAGAATGTAATACCTCATTCCATACACCTCATTTCAAGGTTCTTGGGATTAAATAATTTCTTTGCATCACACCGCCATCTATATCTCAATTTTTAAAATAACTGTTTTAATTCAAAACTGAAGTCATTTATATATTCTAGAAGTTACTTTCTACAGAATTCAAATATCTGTTTTAGTTATCGAGATAATGACCCCAGTAGTTTTAAGTGATACACCCTGTATTGTCCCTAGAGAGTTGAACTGTAAGCTTGCTTAAACGTTTTGTGTATTAATTTTTCTTTATTAAAATTGATGTCATTGCGATTAATTTTCATAACTGTTGAAGGAATATTGAAAAGTCGTATACTGCAAAAAGTCTTACTGAATCTTCTGTAAGTATATCTTAACAATTAGTCAATTTTGTTTGACCAGCAATTTTTTAAAGTGGCGCCATATCGATGCAAATAATCTGGATGGCTGAAGACGTTACAATATTGGTGCATTTTAAATACCAGTAAATACTTGGACTTGATGAATTCCATTATTCCTAATTTGTTTTTAATTAGTCATTTTCATATACCTACATGAAAATAATGGAAAAAAAATGTTTTCACCTGAAATATCTACGGTGCTCAACAAATAAAATATAAGGTACTAGTTTATATGTAGCATACCGTTACATTGTTGAGTCCGCTTATACATTTCAAGATTACCGTTTTGCCGTTGCCTAAAAATGTGAATTGGAATGAACTATACCTCTACTCAGTGAGATGTAACGTGAGGATCATTTTGATATGTTATAGTAAAGGTGCTGTAGAATAATATAAAAAACCGCTGCCCAAGGAATCACTACTACAAAAACCTATAAAACGATACCCCACATCGGTAGTGGGGTGGGGGTGGTGATAGGGGGGTGGTAGTGGGGGTGGATGAAGTAAAAAAATATTTTGAGGTTTCTGGTTCTTGTACACACACTAAATCACTTTTTTTTTCATCCCCTTTAATAATGGTGGGGGTGGTAATGGGGGGGCTAATGCCAAAAATGTTTTTGAGACCTTAGCTTCTCTTGTATATACTAAATACCAATTTTCTGGACTCTTACCTGCTTGATTTAGCTATTTACCCCAAATTTACCCCAATTTACCCCCCAACCCTTCGACGGAAGAAGATGAAAATATAATCTAGTTCCAGATCTCATTAAAGTACATATGTGTATCAAATTTCAAGTCAATATCTTGAACGGTTCCAGAGTAAACGTGCGCACAAAAAAAGTTACAGACAGACCGACAGACAGAAATTTTTTTTGCTCAAACTTAAAATCTCGACGTTTCATGACATTCTAAGCCTATCTGAACAATAAAAATTTTTAAACATTTTTTGTCGTTACTATACTTCCACTGGATGTGGAAGTAATTAACATACATCGAACGCCATAGGTAGTAGTGTGGCTGGAACTTCCAAGCATACTCAGGTGTTATTTCGACTCAAACTATACCCTTCGGAAACATTGCCTATAGTCCTAAGGTACTTTCTGTATCATCTATTGCACGTTATTATTGACTTAAAGTGTTGATATAAATTTTAAGTAGAAGAGCCTTGTAGTTACGATGACTTGATGGTAATGCGCTAGGAGTTTGTACAAAATCAATTTTTGTGTAACTTAACGTTTCGATTTATATTAAATCCTCCTCAGGACTCTGAAAATACAATGTATAATATGAAAAAGAGAACGGTTGTAAACATATGAAATGATTAAAATTAAGTTAAGAAAGTTATAACCTTGTTGTTGTGTGAAAATAAAACTATATTTGAAAATGTATTATATGATCAATGTCCAAACCATTGCAATAAAATGCTTGAAATTATTATTATAGAATTTATAAAACATGTACAACAATACTCACATTCGAAGTAGGTTCTCTATCTCCATATTAAAATGTATATTGTATGAAGTACAAGAAACTTATTCCACAATAGACACAAGATTTATGACTGTTTTCAATGCTCAATTTACATCAAAACTGGTCGACTTGTTACTGAAATATGGAGATATCGTGCTAGTTTAAAATGTTTCTTATAACACACGGAAATCTCAAAAAACAACAAATTTACTTATTTTTATAAAAAATTGTGTATTTATATTCTTAATTTAACAATTAAATTAAAATAATTAAAATTTTCTACCAGTCTCATATTTACGCAATCATTGTTTTTTATACATATCATTTAATCGAATAACCGTTTTCTTAAAATTTGGTCTGGCTGTAATTTCATCCTCATTAAAATCTTATTGATAGTAGGCGTTGGGCTATGTTCAGCTAATGCCGTGAGATTATTTGTTTTGTTGAGAAGGTTATGTATATTTTTTCATTATTTCCATGTTTGTTTAATCCCATTCTGAAGTATCTAGCGGTTTGACTTAAATAAACCTTTTTACTAATTTAGCAAGGAATTTTATATTATTATACCAGATTCTAGTTCTTCTGGTACTTTGGATTTAATTTTGGTAATTTTTTATTTGGTAATATAAATAATTGCTATTCTAACCTTAGGCCAGTCGTCAGGTGAATTAACATCGTTTTAAATCGTAAAAAAGATTTTACTGTTTGAACCAGTTCATTATATGCCTCTTTTAGACATATTTATTTTTCCTCCTCGCCCGCCCCCCTTAACATCCCCAATTTTGGGGGAATATCGCTTAAAAATCATTTTTTTGCCAATATCTCGGTTCTGAACGGTCCTACTAAAAAAAGATGGTTATCAAATTTAAAGATAAGTAAATTCTCTATCGAAATGCTTGGGACACATTTTTACGTAGCATTAATATTCTTGGAGTTATTGGCGGGAGAAGTCAAGCATCCTATCGCATCTGCGCTGTATATCTACAAGATGGTCCCTTGCTTCAATAAAACTGCGAGTGTCGATTTCATTATCATCTGCATCGTCTTTGTCAGATTCAGCCTCCTCGTGTTTAATACCCTATCCTCAGTCTCTTCGGCTTGATCTGAGTTGCCTACATATATTTCGACATTTCCACACGATTGTCCTTGACATCCAGAATAAATAACGAAACATAGTCCAGCTTTCCTACATGTATGCACGGCTTTGCAGCTTTCTGTACACTTGCAGCTTATTGTTTTTAATAGTACTTGTGGAGCAGCTTCGTTTTTGGTAGTAATAGGAATAAACTATTTTTTTTCAACCAACTCCAATCTTGAGGACTTTTGGTATTTCCATACCACTGCTGAATTTGATAGTACGTTCTAAAACAGTGTTGGCGTGCAGCAGACTCAGTAGGAGGCAACGATGCATGTACTTTACATGTGTACTTTTTGCCACTGACTTAATGAAGCATTTGAACCGGAATTCATTCAAGAAATGCTGATCGGGTTCTGCCCCACAAAAAGGGCTAAGATAACTTTTTGACCTGCTATATCTATAATATCAGGGTGAGAATTGGGCCCTTTAAAACATTCCACGTTTTTTTGTAATCCTGCAGATTTTTGTAATAATTTAACGAATTTTGCTTTGCCTTGCCTAAAAAATTCAGAAGTTGTGTCACATCCACTGAATGCGTGGAGGAATAGTATGTTATCCGCAATTTCTTTTCAGTATTTAAAAGAGTTCGATGAATAAATTCATCCATCGTCCGTTTCCCCTTGCTTAGTTTAAAAAAATACACGTTAGAACAACGTGCGGATAATCCTGTCGCAAGGAAAAAAACCGCTGCCCAAGGAATCACTACTTCCACATCCAGATTTTCTATCCAAGTCACTCACAACGAAAATATTTTGTATGTGGAAATAATTGTTTATGGAACTTTAATAATATAATATTTGAAATCCCCAAAACCCCATAAAACGATACCCCGCATCGGTAGTGGGGTGGGGGTGGTGATAGGGGGTGGTAGTGGGAGTGGATAAAGTAAAAAATTATTTTGAGATTTCTGGTTCTTGTACACACACTAAATCACATTTTTTTTTCATCCCCTTTAATAATGGGGTGGTAATGGGGGTGGCTAATGCCAAAATTTTTTTTGAGACCTTAGCCTCTTTTGTATATACTAAATACCAATTTTATGAACTCTTACCTGCTTTATTTACCTATTTACCCCAATTTTACCCCAATTTACCCTCCAACCCTTCGACGGAATATAATCTAGTTCTAGATCTCGTTAAGGTACATACGTGTACCAAATTTCAAGTCAATATCTCAAACGGTTCCAGAGTAAACGTGCGTACAAAAAAAAGTTACAGACAGACAGACAGACATTATTTTCGCTCAAACTTAAAATCTCGACGTTTCATGACATTCTAAGCCTATTTGAACAATAAAAATAAAAAATTTTTTTTGTCGTTACTATACTTCCACTGGATGTGGAAGTAATAAAACTGTTTCAATTTTTCAATGAAATTTGAAAGTATCGATGACACTATGAGGTAGAAAAAGTGAATTTAAATAGAAAATGAAGAATGACTTTTCTTCAAAATAGAATGAGTTTTCAAGTTATTAATTAGTCAATATTTTAAAAATGTAATTTTAAGGGGGCCGTAGAAAACCTTAAATTAAAATGCCATTAAATTTTGATTCAAGGATTTCTAAAGCCTGCTGATCAATAATATTGCATTAGTTTTTCAATAAAAAATATTTATGGATTATAACTACGGATTACGATATAATTTATTAATTTTATTACTAGTGGACCGCCTTTAGTTAGTATAATGGAGCTCACCGATTTCTGTGAGGTTCATAGATCAGTGTCTAACTTTTGGCGCGGAATTAGCTTCTTTTGTTAAAACAGTCTAATTACTTTATTACTCTAAGGCACAGGTTAAAAGATTGTTTTGTATTTCCAATTTGTTTCCACGGTAGCACAGTGGGCTATAGAGCATGATCCATGACGATCACATTGTATATCGTGTACTTCCTGCACTAGCATTCTTAGTGGATAATAGATGTGTGTTATTATTTTCTTAAAAAATCTCCAATCTCCTTGACTTGGCGTTTGTATAATATGTGTGGTATGTTTTCATCGTGATTAAAATTTTTCCATGACTAGAAATTATATTTTTGCAATGTAAATTAGAAATACTGTATTCTGACAGTGATTTTTTATACAGGGTGGGGCAATAGTACGTCGGATTTCGATATCTCGGGTTCTACGATAGCTAAAAATTAAAAAAAAAAATACAGGTAAACTAGATAAAAAAGTCTAAAACCGGAAATTATTTTCGAATATACAGGGTGAGCCAAGACGAAATTACAGGATCAAGTGCCTTTTTTAAATGGGATTCTATGTATATCACTACATTTGAAGCCTCTTTCTAGACTCTATTCATTCCTATATTATTATTGACTATCTCCCAACCACTTGGATGTGGTGAATTTTTTTGTTGAAATAATGCCATCTGCAGATACATATTGAAAAAATCACCAAAGTCATAATTATGGGTTTTAAGAGAAACTTATGTGAATGCTAATTACGAGATATCTAGTTAATGTTTTTGAATCATTTTTATTTCCTAAAAATGTACAGGGTGGCCAAAAATTATTTTTAAATTAAGAGCTTTTTAAATTGAATTTTCTCAATTTTTTCAGTTGGAACACCCTGTATATTTTTCGACAATGTGAAATAGAACTGAAAAAAGAACATTTCTTGTAAGTACTTCACTATGGATAATTGCAACCATTTTCGTCTCATTGAGAAATAAGTGCAAAATTCAAGAATAAATAAAAAAACCGCTGCCCAAGGAATCACTAGGTACTTCCACATCCAGATTTTCTATCCAAGTCACTCACAACGAAAAAACTTTGTATGTGAAAATAATTGTTTATGGATAATATAATATTTGAAATCCTCTACCCCAAGAACCCATAAAACGATACCCCACATCGGTAGTGGGGTGGAGGGTGATGATAGGGGGGTGATAGTGGTGGGTGGATGAAGTAAAAAAATATTTTGAGGTTTCTGGTTCCTGTATATACATTAAATCACATTTTTTCATCCCCTTTAATAAGAGAGTGGGGGTGGTAATAGGGGTGGCTAATTCCAAAAATTTTTTTGAGACCTTAGCTTCTCTTGTATATACTAAATACCAATTTTATGGACTATTGCCTGCTTGATTGACCTATTTACCCCAAATTTACCCCAATTTACCCCCAATCCTTCGACGGAACAAGATGAAAATATAATCTAGTTCTAGATCTCGTTAAAGTACATATGTGTATCAAATTTCACGTCAATATCTTAAACGGTTCCAGAGTAAACGTGCGCACAAAAAGAAGTTACAGACAGACACACCGACAGACAGACAGACAGATAGACAGAAATTTTTTTTTCGCTCAAACTTAAAATCTCGACATTTCATGATATTTTAAGCCTATTTGGACAATAAAAATTTTTTAAATTTTTTTTGTCGTTACTATACTTCCACGTCCAGTGGTTTCTTCAAATAATTCATTAGAAAAAACCGCTGCCCAAGGAATCACTACTTCCACATCCATATTTTGTATCTAAGTCACTCACAACGAAAAAATTTTGTATGTGGAAATAATTGTTTATGG
Source organism: Rutpela maculata (assembly GCA_936432065.2). Classification (NCBI taxonomy): domain Eukaryota; kingdom Metazoa; phylum Arthropoda; class Insecta; order Coleoptera; family Cerambycidae; genus Rutpela; species Rutpela maculata. The sequence continues at coordinate 300,305,648 of OW386285.2, forward strand.
AACTTTAATAATATAATATTTGAAATCCTCTACCCCAAAAACCCATAAAACGATACCCCACATCGGTAGCAGGGTGGGGGTGGTGATAGCGGGTGGTAGTGGGGGTGGATGAAGTAAAGAACATTTTGAAGTTTCTGGTTCTTATACACACCCTAAATCACAATTTTTTTCATTCCCTTTAATAATGAGGGGGGGGTGGCTAATGCCAAAATTTTTTTTGAGACCTCAGCTTCTCTCGTATATACTAAATGCCAATTTTATGGACTCTTATCTGCTTGATTTACCTATTTTCCCCAAATTTACCCCAATTTACCCCCCAACCCTTCGACGGAATAAGATGAAAATATAATCTAGTTGTAGATCTTGTAAAAGTACATATGTGTACCAAATTTCAAGTCAATATCTCAAACGGTTCCAGAGTAAACGTGCGCACAAAAAAAGTTACAGACAGACAGACGGACAGACCGACAGACAGACCGACAGACAGACCGACAGACAGACCGACAGACAGACCGACAGACAGACCGACAGACAGACCGACAGACAGACCGACCGACAGACCGACAGACAGACCGACAGACAGACCGACAGACAGACCGACAGACAGACCGACAGACAGACCGACAGACAGACCGACAGACAGACCGACAGACAGAAATTTTTTTTCGCTCAAACTTAAAATCTCGACGTTTCGTGACATTCTAAGCCTAGTTGAACAATAAAAATTTTTAAAAATTTTTTTGTCGTTACTATACTTCCACTGGATGTGGAAGTAAAATTATAATGAGTGCTCCACATGTTACCCATTTTGATTGACACCCGTCTTTATGCAATTTTGAAGTGAGGCCATTTAGTGGGACCATTTATTCCAATCCATTGAAGTGGGTAAATAGTATTTCACTCGTCCCTTACTGTAATAGTTTTTTTGTAATTGTGTTTGCTCAGTTTGGTATAAATTGTCTTGTACAAATGAACATTTATCACACTTATTAGTCGTCAGTTTGTCAGTTATTATTTGTATTAAATTTAAAATATTGCAAGTTTTACAAAATGATTTTTAATGAAGCGGAACCAGTGGACATGACATGAAAATTTTGTATGTGGAAATAATTGTTTATGGAACTTTAATAATATAATATTTGAAATCCTCTACCCCAAAAACCCATAAAACGATACCCCACATCGGTAGCAGGGTGGGGGTGGTGATAGCGGGTGGTAGTGGGGGTGGATGAAGTAAAGAACATTTTGAAGTTTCTGGTTCTTATACACACCCTAAATCACAATTTTTTTCATTCCCTTTAATAATGAGGGGGGGGTGGCTAATGCCAAAATTTTTTTTGAGACCTCAGCTTCTCTCGTATATACTAAATGCCAATTTTATGGACTCTTATCTGCTTGATTTACCTATTTTCCCCAAATTTACCCCAATTTACCCCCCAACAGACAGACGGACAGACCGACAGACAGACCGACAGACAGACCGACAGACAGACCGACAGACAGACCGACAGACAGACCGACAGACAGACCGACCGACAGACCGACAGACAGACCGACAGACAGACCGACAGACAGACCGACAGACAGACCGACAGACAGACCGACAGACAGACCGACAGACAGAAATTTTTTTTCGCTCAAACTTAAAATCTCGACGTTTCGTGACATTCTAAGCCTAGTTGAACAATAAAAATTTTTAAAAATTTTTTTGTCGTTACTATACTTCCACTGGATGTGGAAGTAAAATTATAATGAGTGCTCCACATGTTACCCATTTTGATTGACACCCGTCTTTATGCAATTTTGAAGTGAGGCCATTTAGTGGGACCATTTATTCCAATCCATTGAAGTGGGTAAATAGTATTTCACTCGTCCCTTACTGTAATAGTTTTTTTGTAATTGTGTTTGCTCAGTTTGGTATAAATTGTCTTGTACAAATGAACATTTATCACACTTATTAGTCGTCAGTTTGTCAGTTATTATTTGTATTAAATTTAAAATATTGCAAGTTTTACAAAATGATTTTTAATGAAGCGGAACCAGTGGACATGACTTTTGTTTTGGGGGAGTCGGAGAGAAATTGTTTGCTTGTCAGTAGAATTTATCAGCAAAGGTATCCTGAAAGAAGAATTCCTGATGTTGGCAGTTTCCAAAACCTTCTCGATGGATTTGTGGAATATAAAAAAAGTGAAAGAATAAAACGTGTTGTGAATGAAGAAAATGCGTTTTCTGTGGTGCTGGCAACGGTGGAGAATCCTCATATTAGTCAGAGAGAAGTGTGCTCGTTAGTAGGAATATCATATTGAAATGCACCAGGAATTATCTGATGACGATTTTCAAAGGCGTCTACAGCTTTGTAATGGGGCCAGAGAAAAAATGCAAGATTCACCCTCTTTCATAATGTTTTATCCACTGATGAGGCCACTTTTCATAAAAATGGATGTGTGTTAATAGGCACAATTTCCATTATTTTGCTTCGGAAAATCCTCATTTTTCTAGGCAAATTGATAACTAGCACAGATGGTCTATAAACGTTTGGGGAGGAATTATTAGAGAACATTTTTGATGGTACATCGGTTGCCTTCATTTTCTTGAAAACTATTTGCCATAATTATTGGTGAATCTTCCTGAAAGGATTCGAAATGGGATGTGGTGTCAGCAAGATGGTGCTCCACCACATTATTTAAATGCAGTTAGAGACCACTTAAATAATACCTACCCATTTCAATGGATTGGAGGAAATGGACCGACTAAATGACCTGCTAGATCCTTACAAAAATGGATATCTTTTTATGGGAATATATGAAGGGAATTGTTTATAGACACACCAACAACAGCACAAAATATGAAGGAGATAATAACTTCTTTTAGATTTATCACATCGGCAATATTATGGAACAGTAGAAACCTCATTTCAAAAGCACATAGAGATGTGTGTCAATCAAAATGGGAAAAGTGAGCGTAGAGCATACACATTTATTTATGAAGTTTTGTGTTGAATATGGGTTGTACCACACAAAATAATGTCCTTCATTTAAATCATATTCCCCTTCATACACACACTTAGAATTTTTACATTTTTAGTGCTTTACAAATGTTCCATACATTGCAATTTGCTTAACCTAAATCCCACTCATGTTTCCTGAAAAAAAAGTGATTTAAACTACAACTGTACATAAATTTAAAGAAATATTTACGTTTATTAATATTTAACTTGCCAGACACCGTTTATGTCGAAGAAACTGTACTTTTCAAGGGAAACATTTCAAAAGCACATAGAGATGTGTGTCAATCAAAATGGGAAAAGTGAGCACTTACTATAATTTTTTCTAATGAATTATTTGAAGAAAACTGTATACTCCAGGCGAATTAGACTTTTGCTGCCAAAATCGTGCCGTACGAAAACATTTTTTTTATTGTGTTTATTTGGATGTCTTGAGTAACACCTGGTAGTTACACCAAGATACCCCTGGAGGAGTTCATGGAAACCGCGTCGGAAGGTCGCGAAAACCGCGGATTCTCGATTAACTCAGTTTTTATGGCTCAAACGGGAACAACACTTATTATAAAAGTTGTACATCTGTAGATTCTCTACCTTAAAGGTTCTATACATTTTTTTCGTACGCCTAACCGTTTTGGAGATATGACGCGGACTAAGTAAAAAATGCATTTAGTTCCGCCAAACCTCTTTCGCACCACATATTTCGCAATTATCTTGCTTTCTATGTCTCAGAATTAAAATTAAATATTGCGGGTGATCGGTGATCTTTATTCACTACCAGAATGTCTTATAGATTTTATTTACATTTATTTACAGTGAATAAGTCAAAAAATGCATTCGTTTCTGCACCACCTTAGAGGTAGAATGCTCTGCACGCATTCTTTTACATGATTCCCCAGGAGGCCTAATCTATGCCGGATCTTAAATTGTGTGGTATTCAAGCAGGAGTGACCGTGGCAATGGCCACAAGCTGCTGAACAATTCAGTCCTACTTTCCTAAAGCTACATTTTCTTGCACAACCCTTCGTACAGTTGCAAATAATTGAATTTAACAATATGTCTGGTGCTAGTGCAAAATATCATTCTTCCTAATCCAGCCCCACTGCGCAGGATCAATGTCTTTTCCAACCAGGTTTGAACTTGATAATATTTAATTTTCATTCTGAGACATAGAAAGCAAGATAATTGCGAAATATGTGGTGTGAAAGAGGTTTGGTGGAACTAATTGCATTTTTCACTTAGTCCGCGTCGTATCTCCAAAACGGTTAGGCGTACGAAAATATGTATACGATCTTTAAGGTAGAGAATTTACAGATGTACAACTTTTATAATGGTGTTGTTCCCGTTTGGGCCATAAAAACTGAGTTAATCGCGAATACGCGGTTTTTGCGACTTTCCGAGGCGGTTTTTACGAAATACTTCGGGTGTTTCGTAACTACCAAGTGTTATAAAAGACGTCCAAATAAACATAACAAAAATTTTTCGTAGGGCACGAATTTAGCACAGAGGTCAATTTTACAACTAAAACGCCTGGATTATTATTCTTAATGTTTATTCTTGGATGTTATACTTATTGCTCAATAAAACGAAAATGGTTGTAATTAGCCATAGGTGAGTATTTACAAAAAATGTTCGTTTTTCATTTCATCATCACATCGTCGAAGAATATACAAGGTGTTACATTTGAAGAAATTGAGAAAATTCAGTTTAAATTTTCTTAATTGAAAAATAATTTTTGGCCACCCTGTACATTTTTAGGAAGTAACAATGATTTGAAAACATTAATTAGATGTCTCGTAACTAGCATTCACATAAGTTTCTCTTAAAACCCATAATTGTGACTTTGGTGATTTTTTCAATATGCATCTGTAGATGGCATCATTTCAACAAAAAAATTCATTACATCCAAGTGGTTGGTAGATAGTCAATAGAGTCTAGAAAGAAGGTTAAAAAAATGTACTGATTTACATAGCATTTCATTTAAAAAAAGGCACTTGATCCTATAATTTCGTCTTGGCTCGCCCTGTATATTCGAAAATAATTTCTGGTTTTAGACTTTTTTTATCTAGTTTACTTGCATTTTTTTTAATTTCTATCTAAGTTATGCCCGAAATAATCAATAACGTATTTTTGTAAACTATAGTCATATAAATTTCTTGTGTAAACCTTAAATTCTCTTTTCATGATTATTAGAATTATTCAAGCCAATTTGATATAAATTAAACCCGTAATAATCAGTAATGAATGCATACTTCTTAAAGTATGGTCATAATATAAATTCCTTAGTTAAATTTTCAAGTGAGGTTTTTCATAATTATTAAAAATATTCAAACGAATTTATAAACAATTCTCTTCCAGCGAAAATACATATGACTCAACCAGGGGAGTACCATTAGGGTAATAGTACACCGCGCCAAATTAAATCAATTTAAAAATAATACAAATTTGGTACAAAGTGTAAAAGATATAATTTTAAGGTTTCAAGTGAGTGATAGGTTTCAGGGATAATACACATCTTAGTACCTACATAATCTGTATTTGTATTAAAAAAGAGTGTCTTGTGGTGTTGCATATTCTTTGCGTTATAAATGCTGTAATAAACTGCTGAGAGGCCGATTCAAACGACTTTCTTAGAAAATCTGAGAAGTGATTATACATCCAAAACCTTGAAAATTTCGACCGCTGTCACCACAGCAAGGCAAATAGATTGTTGAAGAATGACCATGTTATTCCTTTAGATAAACAGGGCTCCTTAGATAAGCAAGTGGTGACTTGGGTAATAAATGGATAACCTGATCAGTGGAATACTATTGGTATAATACGCCTGGGGCTGAATCTCTCGCAGTTCAATGGAAATGCACAGATTTTCCCAGGAAATTCTACACAAGAATGATGGATCAAATACAGAACGTAGGAATGAAAGAACACATGGTAGGCACAGAAATGGGAGAACGAGTCAGGGGCGTTAAAGCGGGGGGGCGGGAGGATATAAAAGAAATGATAACACATACACGAGAAGAGGCAACTCTGCAACATTGGAGATACACTGGAGGAAGAAGAGAAAGCAAAAAATGAACGAATAAGATTAATACAAGAAGGCCGTTCAATAAGCCACCATACAAGGAATACCAAGAAATAAATTAAACACTCGATATCGTGAAACAATACATATTTCACTAGAAGACTCAGAAGAGGCAGAAGTCCAGAACCAAAAACACAAAAAAAGGGAGTTTAAACGCTCCCTCACGACACAATGCGGTAACGCATCTCACAAATACCTACACCTCCCATCCCACATTCCTTTACCATGCGCCATGTGGCACTCGCTGCTGGCAACAAGCATGACCTTAGTCCAACCCAGCGTGGACGTAGCAGGCCCAGCTTTATAACCTGAGAGTGGCAGCAATGCCTACCGCACGCTGGTAAATCAATCGTAGAATCCGAGATATCGAAGTCCGACGCACTATTGCCCCACTCCGTATAACTGTCTTACTTTTTTTGTTATTTAAATCATAAATAAAGAAGTAAAACCTTTAAGACGCCGTAAATAACATCAAAATAGTATTTAACGAACTGGTTCTTGTTCTTTACATTATAATAAAACTAAAGATTAATTTATTGCGGAGACATGTATGATCTAAGATCTACAACGGCCTTTTAGTCTTTGTGAAAACATTGTAGGGTCTTCATTTGATATTCAGGCTAATATCCTTAACTTCTTGGTAAAGGATCAAACAATGTGTAATTAAAATGTTAGAGCAGCTTTAAATGTAGTCTTCTTTTGTCATGTGGAACAAGGTAACTTCCAATTTCGCTGTGCTTAATCCAATTAGCCTGACATATTAATCATTCCTCTGTATAATTTGATTCACTTGCTGACGAAATTAACAACAGGTAGAAGTTGAAGTCGGGCGTGACCGACTGCGCATAAATATTTGATTAACATTTCGCTCGAGTTCAGCACAATTCACTTCTACGAGGTGCCACGGATGTTAAGTGTACGGCCTAGTGTTTCACGAGAAACGAGAGTTTTCTTGTTCTAGCTCTCGATTTTGTACCGAAAACAAGGAAGTAAGTGAGCGAGAACGAGATGTGGAGTGATCGAGACCGAGCGGTTTGCACTACTTCTCGAATATTACAGTTTAATCATGAAAGTTTATGTCGTGCAAATACGCTTATTGTGTGGTCAAGCTGTATTCCTTGGTCCTACTAAACCGATTTTCATAAAACTTGGCTTAGAGTAATCCGATTTCGATGAAATAAAAACTAAATGGTGCTCCAAGCTTAGATAAATTTAAGTGTGAAAACCCTATTCAAACTGGTTCAGTAGTTTCTGCATGATGCGCATACACTAACTTTACCGAATTGTTATATATTTATTATTATATTATATAGAGGGTGGGACAACAGTGCGTCGGACTTCGATATCTCGAGTTCTACGATAGCTAGAAATTAAAAAAAAAAACACAAGTAAACTAGATAAAAAAGTCTATAGCAGGAAATTATTTTCGAATATACAGGGCGAGCCAAGGCGAAATTACAGGATCAAGTGACTTTCTTAAACGGAATGCTATGCATATTGAAAAAATCACCAAAATCACAATTATGGGTTTTAAGAAAAACTTATGTGAATAGTAGTTACGAGACATCTAATTAATGTTCTTGAATCATGTTTACTTCCTAAAAATGTACAGGATAGCAAAAAATTTTTAAATTTAAATACCTCGTTTTTTTCAAATGGAGCACCCTGTATATTTTTCGACGATGTGATGTGGAAATGAAAAACAAACATTTTTTGTAAGTACTTCCCTATGGCTAATTACAACCATTTTCGTCTTTTTTCTTTTCCCACAGCGGCATCGACTGCTCAGGTCATTAGCCGCTCCCTCCACCAATCATTCTCTTCTAGGACAATTCTCTTCACTAATATTCTGTAGATCCAGTTTTCCTTAAAATTAGATGTGTATCTACAATTTTTTGAAAATACCAATTTCCTTGATAAAAGTTAATATTCTTTCCACCTCTGTTCTTCCATCACTTAAACATTTCCTCAAGGTGTTTGGTACATATAAATGTTGCCGTGCTTGACTAAATTCATGACATTCTCAAAGGATAGTGAGTATTGCATTACAGCTATCACATCTTGGTTGTTGTTCTCCCCTTAAGAGATGAAAGGAAGTGGGTGGGGTGGTGACTGTGGCCTATTCTTAATCGGGTTAACACGACTTTTTCTCGCCTTGAAAGTTGTCCGGGGGATTCCCCAATTGACTATTTCCTGTTTGACAGCTCTTAGTTTGCATTCAGCCCTATCCCATTCTTCCTGCCACAAGTTTGCTGTAACTTTTTCAGAAATCAGTCGTAGATCTGAATGTCGTACTAAATTAGTGGCTACTAATTCCAGATCGGCTGCTTGTCGTGCTGCATTATCAGCTATTTCATTCCCGATTATACCAAGATGACTCGAAGTCCAAATGAAACAGATCTTTTTGTGTGTTTCATTCAGCCATTCTAAAAGGGATATAATTCTTTGTACCAGCGGATCTTTGGAAAATATATCATTTATTGCCTGAAGTGAATCACTTATAATTAATGTTAGTAGCATTTAACGTTTCTGAGAACCTTAGTGCCTGCCATATGCTGTATAGTTCAGCCGTATATATGCTGGCCATTGATGGTAGTGACCACGTATGTGATTCTTCTCGAATCGAAAAAGCACATCCCACCCCTTGAGGTGTTTTGGATCCGTCCGTGTAAATCTCTACTGCGGGTTGATATTCATTAAGAATTTCCTTAAAACTGTTTCTTATAACACCTGGATTTGTATTATTTTTTGGGTAAGATGTTAGGTCTAAATTAATCCTAGGTGGTGTTATTGTCCAAGGCGGTATTTCACAGAAACCTAAAGGTAAGACTTCTGGAAGATGTAGTCCTAATTGGGTCATAAGTTCACTGGCTCGTATTCCCACTGGTCGAGTAATAGATGTTCGATATTCATATATATCTTCGATTTCGTTATGAAAAAGTATAGAATGGACAGTATGATTTGGAAGAGCCCATATTTTTCCTACATAGTTGAGAAGTAGACGTTGCCTTCTGTATTTTAAAGGTGGAACTCCGGCATCGCAGCATATGGATGTCAATGGGCTTGTGCGGAAAGCACCAGTAGCTATTCTTAATGCTGTGCAGTGGATGGAGTCCAGAATACGTAGGCGTGATTGTCTAGCTGAGCTATATACAATGCAACCATAATCTATTTTAGGTAGTATTAGTGCTGTATATAATCTAAGAAGAATCTCTCGATCTGATCCGCAATCAATATTTGCCATGCAGCGTAGAATATTTAAGCTTTTCTTTGCTCTCACTGCAAGATCTGTAATGGGGTACCCACGTCAATTTTGAGTCAAAAATTAGTCCAAGGACCTTGGCTGTTGGACGAACTTCGATTGTTGTGTTATTAATAATTAATTGGGGCTCCCTTAATCGACAGAAATGTACGCAAAATGTTTTGGATGATGACAGTTTAAACCCCAGACTTTCAGCCTTTTCCTCTACTATGTTAATATTGGTTTGTAATGTTCCTTCTAGGTCATCAGAAGATTTTCCAGGTAAGCATATGACTAAATCATCTACAAAAAGACCCCCGTTTACTGGATATGATATGGATGAAATAAGCTCATCTACCGCTATAAGAAATAGTGTTGCACTCAAATTGGATCCTTGGGGTATTCCATTTTCAAGTTCATGAGTGTCAGAAAGAGTGTTCCCAATTCGTACTCGGAAATGACGATTTCTGAGAAAGCTCATTATAAACTTTGGTAGGCGGCCTTTGAATCCCCAGTCATAAATTTTCTTAAGGATTCCGTATCTCCAGGTGGTGTCATAGGCTTTCTCGATATCGAAAAATACTGCAAGAAGATGCTGTCGTTGCGCAAAAGCATTTTGAACAGCATCCTCAAACAGCACCATTTGGTCTGTGGTACACCTGTTTCTACGAAAACCCATTTGAAAATTTGATAGGAGGTTTCGTCTTTCTAGTACCCACATTAAACGGGTATTAACCATTTTTTCTAGAACTTTACTTAAACAGTTGGTTAACGATATGGGGCGATAACTAGAGGGTAATTGAAGGTTTTTACCATCCTTCGGTATAGGTATCACAAAAGCTTCGCGCCACTGTTCAGGGTATGTACCTTCCTTCCATATCAAGTTGAAAAGCTCTAGGATTTTCATTTTATATGATTGGGGTAGCTGTTTCAAGAATTCATAGCAGCTTCTATCCGGACCTGGGGAAGTATTTATCGTATTTGCTAAGGCTTCTTCCAGTTCTACAATTTTAAATTCGTCATTGTATGCCTCTGATTCATGCGATGTAAAGTCTAGCTCAGTCTCTAATGTATTTCTAACGTTTTTGAATCTTTCCGTATAATGCTCTGAGCTACTAGCGTTTTCATAATGTTTGCCTAGAATTTGTACAATTTGATCTACTTCGGACACCAGTCTGCCTTCATGGCGGAGAACTGGAGACATAAGAGGTGTTCTGCGTCCAGAAATCGCTCGTACTTTATGCCAAACTTCAGTTGTTGATGTTTCCTTCGTAATAGAGGATATATAGTTTTCCCAAGAGGCCTTTCTACTAGAAAGTATAGTTCTACGAGCTTTGGCACGAGCTCTCTTAAAAGTGATCATGTTTTCCCTAGTAGGATGTCTCTTGAAAATATTTAATGCATGTTTTTTAGCTCTTACTGCCTCATTAACAGCGTCATTCCACCATGGAACTGCTTTATTTGACGGTCTGCCAGATGCCTGCGGAACTGCCTTCTCTGCTGCCTGCAATATGTTATTGGTAATTATATCTACTGATACTTCAACATCCTCTACAAGATCTATTTCATTTAGACTTGAGCGGTATAAGGGCCAGTTGGCCTGTTCTAGTTTCCATTTATACATCTGATTTTCATTATTTATTGGCTTTGGTGTGTAATTTATAGTGATAGGGAAGTGATCTGAAAATAGCTGGTCATCAAGAACAAACCAGGCAAGTCGTGTAGCTAGAGTAGCGGAACCAAATGACAAATCAATAGATGAGAAGTTATTAGAACGAGAATTGAGGTCTGTTCCGTCTCCTGAATTAAGCAAAAACAAATTGTACTCATCCAACAGTTCTTCAATGAGTCTTCCCCTTCTATCAAGTTTCTCGGATCCCCAGAAAGGGTTGTGCGAGTTAAAATCTCCTACAATTAGAGCCGGCTGAGGCAGCTGAGATACAATCTCCCTCAACTCCATTTTCGTCTTATTGAGCAATAAGTACAAAATTCAAGAATAAACTTTAAAAGTAGAGATTTCTTCAAATAATTCATTAGAAAAAATTATAATAAGTTGTCATGTTACCCATTTTGATTCAGAGACGTCTTTATGCAATTTTGACATGAGGCCGTTTAGTGGGACCATTTCTTCCAATCCATTGAAGTGGGTAAATGGTATTTCACTAGTCCCTTACTGTAATAGATTTTTTGTAATTTTTTTGCTGTTTTCGTTATTCGACAAGCAATAAAACCTCAGTTTGGTATAAATTGTCTTGTACAAATGAAATTTATCGCACTTATCGATCATCAGTTATCATTTGTATTAAATTTAAAATATTTCGAGTTTTACAAAATGAATTTTAATAAAGCGGAACTTGCAGACATGGCTTTTGTTTTGGGCGAGTCGGACAAATTGTTTGCTTGCCACTAGAATTTATAAGCAAAGATATCCTGAGAGAAGGATTCCTGATATTAGCAGCTTCCAAAACCTTCTCGATAGATTTGTGGAACCGGAAATATTGAATATAAAAAAAGCGAAAGAATAAAACGTATTGTGAACGAAGAAAATGAGTTTTCTGTGGTGCCGGCAGTCAGAGAGAAGTGAGCTCGTTAAGTTTCATGTATATCATATTCAAATGCACCAGGAATTATCTGATGACGATTTTTAAAGGCGTCTACAGTTTTGTAATCGGGCTAGAGATAAAATGCCGGATGTCACCTTCTTTCATAATATTTTATTCACTGATGAGGCAAATTTTCATAAAAATTGATTTGTTAATAGACACAATTTCCATTATTATGCTTCGGAAAACTAGGCACGTTGATAACCAGCGCAGATGGTCTATAAACGTTTGGTGAGGAATTATTGGAGAACATGTAATAAGGCCACATTTTTTTGACGGTACATTGACTGGAGCTATTTATCTTCATTTTCTGGAAAACTATCTGCCACAATTATTGGTGAATCTTCCTGAAAGGATTCGAAATAGGATGTGGTTTCAGCAATATGGTGCTCCACCACATTATTTAAATACAGTTAGAGACCACTTAAATAATACCTACCCACTAAATGCCCTGCTAGATCCCCAGATCTTACAAAAATGGATTTCTTTTTATGGGGATGCGTGAAGGAAATTGTTTATAAAAACACACCAACAACAGTACAAAATATGAAGAAAAGGATAATAACTGCTTTTAGATCTATTGCACCGCCAATTTTAGGAATAGTAGAGGAGGATGAAACCATCACTCAGGAGTGTCAAGGTACAGGTATTTAGGAAGGCAGTTTCTACAGCCAGAGGAACTAGGGGATCTACCCTGGAAAGGGCTGCTCTCCTTCGTAGAGAGCACTGGTCTTTTCTAGGGGATCCTAAATGTTGCGAATGTACAATGGGCCGATAGGCCTGAGTACTGCGGATCTTTGGATCTGCTCGCGTTTTCTAATAATAATAAAAGAAACCTCATTTCAAGAGCGCATAGAGATGTGTGTCGATCAAAATGGGCAACATGTGGAGCACTTATTATAATATTTTCTAATGAATTATTTGGAAAAAGCTCTATTTTTTAAGTTTATTCTCGAATTTAGTACTTATTGCTCAATAAAACGAAAATGGTTGCAATTAGCCATAGGGAAGTATATACAAAAAATACTCGTTTTTCATATCATCATCACATCGTCGAAAAATTTACAGATGTTCCATTTGAAAAAAATGAGATAATTCAATTTAAAAATTTCTTAATTTAAAAATAATTTTTGCTACCCTGTACATTTTTAGGAAGTAAAAATTTCAAGAATATTAATTAGATGTCTCGTAACTAGTATTCACATGAGTTCTTCTCATAATTGTGACTTTGATGGTTTTTTTCAATAGCATCTGCAGATGGCATTATTTCAACAAAAAAATTCATTACATCCAAGTGGTTGGGAGATAGTCAATAATAATATAGGAATGAATAGAGTCTAGGAAGAGGCTTCAAAAAATGTACTACTATGCATAGTATTCTATTTAAAAAAAGACCCTTGATCCTGTAATTTCGTCTTGGCTCGCCCTGTAGGTATATTCGAAAATAATTTCCTGTTATAGAGTTTTTTATCTAGTTTACTCGTATTTTTTTTTAAATTCCAGTTATCCTAGAACTCGAAATCGATGTCGACTCACTATTGCCCCACCCTGTATATATAGATTCTATAAGTTGTTTATTTTTAAAACAAATCGTTGCTATGTATTTTCTGCGTTTATTATTAGGTGTGATTTTTAAGTAATTTTTGTAATGGTTTAGTGTTTCAATTATACAAAATTGTTTCTTAAACATGTACTTTAGTTTTATCTTGTTTTAACTTAGGTAACATAGAGTCCCTTATAGTATAGGAAATAGCGTGCAAATTCGACGACGAGTGGTTACCGTCTGCCAGTCGGTAATCGAAGAGACCGTATAAATACAAAATTTTTTTCTCTCTGGAACTTTTTGGTATGGTGGGGGGATAGGGAGGGGGGGGGGGGGGGCATTTATTTTTAAATCGAAAGAAACTAAAAATTTTCTTTTCTTTTTCCGGTTAGCGCGCGCGCCGTTCGGAAGTTTCGTCTGCCAGCGTAAATGGGGTAGTGAAGTACATACACTAACTACCTATGCGGACAGATATCGATAATCATTCGATTTAAAAATAAATGCCCCCCCCCCTCCTCCCTACCCCCCCACCATACCAATAAGTTCCAGAGAGAAAAATTTTTGTATTTATATGGTCTCTTCGATTACCGACTGGCAGACGGCAACCACTCGTCGTCGAATTTGCACGCTATTTCCTAGACTATTAAGGTAAAGCTTTTACTTCAAAAGTTCTGCGACTGGACCGCAACACATGTAGTCCCCCGTTTTCGAGGGCGGGGAACACGATGGTGACAATATTTTCCAACCTACCCTCCAATCACTACCCCTAAACCGGGAAAATCACCACTTTTTCCGATTTTCCGGTGCTAGGCATTTTTTTACCGGAAAATTTTATTCAGAATTATCCAAAAACCCTAAATCCAAAGTTTGATCAAAATTTTAAAAAAATGATAAAGGACCCCGCACACCATCTAGGGGATTTCTGCCTCCAGTCAAATTTAATCTAACCCACGTAAAAATGTTCTTTTGAACCCCCTGAACAAATGTTCAAATGCAGCCACGTCCAAAAAAGTCTTCGCTTTGAGATATGGAGCTCTAAAGATCGTTCCAGATACGTTTTAAAATTGAAAAAAATTAAATTGTTGGCTTTGATTTTATGGAAATTCAGAACTGCATAAATAATTCTTAAATAACACCATATTTCTTACTCGTGTTAATAACACCGTGGATCTTCAGGGACTTCGCTTATGATGAATTATTGTTCTCCAAGCTTCCTAGGATTAGAATTGTTCATTTTAAATGCCCATTAAATGGGCAATTTAATCAGGTCCATTGATTTTTATTTGAAATATGATTATGGAATTTTCTGTGCTAATCTTACCTAAACAATTTCGATCAGTAATTCGTGTCCACGTACTCAAAAAATTCCAATATTAAAAAAAAAATAACACACTCGTTCTTGGATAGTAGGAAATTCTTTTTCACTGCGGACCGACCTCAAACTGAATTCAGCGCGACTTTCTTGCTAAGAGTGTCCAGGATGAACTGTTTTGTTTTATTGATAATTAGCTGATGAAAATAATGAAAACCCCTATTGTACGTGTTTATACTAGTTTCTCAGAAAGTATTTATGATCGTGTTTTATTGGGATGTTAATATAAGCTCGAGATGATACACAGCTAGCTTTTTGTAACCTTAAATAATTTTTTATAAACGCCATATCCTAAAATGACATTTATTTGACAGTTTCAATGAATCAAAACAATGTCATTATTGACAAATGAAAAATAAATAAAAAGTGTGAAATAAAACTTAATATTTCGTTGTTTTACTATTGATTTCTATGAAAACAGCAATAGAATTTAGTCATTACGACAAGGTAACTTTGGGCGTTTCACGCGATTTTGGATTTGGAACGATCTCAAAACGAAGACCTTTTCGGACCTGGCTGCATTTGAACATTTGTTCAGAGAGTTCAAAAGAACATGATTACGTGGGTTAGATTAAATTTGACTGGAGGCAGAAATCCCCTATATGGTGTACGGGGTCCTTTAAAAACATAAAGAAGACTACTAATTGCTTGACAACTATCTGACAGCTTCGGTTTAATTTCAAACAAATTTGTCATGAATTTTTTAAACAAAAAAACCCATTTAAATTATATTTTCGGACTTGGACATTATTTTAAACAAAATTTCAATGTTTTTTAATTTTGATCAAATTTCGAATTTAGGGTTATTAACTTTCGTTAATAAGATTTTCCGAAAAAAAAAAAAAAAATGCCTAGCACAGGAAAATCCGGTTTAGGTTGGAGGGTAGGTCGGAAATTATTGTTACCATCGTGTTCGCCGCCCTTGAGAAGGGGGGGAGATGTCTTGCGGTCCATTCGTAGAACTTTTGGGCTGTTTGCCTTTTTCTGGTTTACCTCAAGGGACTAATATTGGACTCCGAGGTGACTATTATACTCATTATTCGAAAACGAAGAGTAGTATTTGATTAGCAAATTTATAATTCCTAAAACCGTGAATATTGCTCGGAGAGAAACATTTTTGTCGTTCGGTTAGTTCGTACGTCCGTCCGCGTGTCCGTTACGTTTTTGTAAGTGCGATAACTTTCAACGAAAAATCCGATGATATTTAAATTTGAATGATTAGTTAATGTCTCAGTAGGTGTTAGCTGGAAGAGGTACCCTATTGTTCAAATAATACATAAATTAGTAGCTGTAAAAATTATAAACATTTTAACTAAAAAATGCATCGATTAATGCATTAATTTCAGTTAATAAAAAAGTTCTTACAAACGTGAAAAAAATACAAAGTATACTGTATACTATTGCGTATTTTGCCAAAACAGCTGGCATCATCAAGTGATTGCAAATTTGAAAATTAATAATGTCATTTCAGAAATTTTTACCTTCGCGCCGAAAGTCGTCGGGTGACGTTGAAAAAAAAATTCGTATTCCGTCATACTTTCGAATTTTGTGCATAGGACTTGACGCCGTCATGCCACGTTGAAAAATTCAGCGTAGTTTCCAAGTTTTCATATTTGTCTTTTCTCCGAGGGTATACAACAACGCCTAGGTGTTAATAGGGCGGGCTGGCACCCGCCTTTACCTTTACCTCATAGTGGTTTCTGCCTTTGTTTAAAGTCGAGTGTATTATATAAAAATACTGAGAGGTGCTCGGTTTTCTTCTTAAAAGTTACATTATCTTGGTTAGACTTGGGTTCAGTTCAGTTAATTCCGGAAGCTTGATGCTTAAAATTTAATTGAAAATGTAATATAGCAAAGTTACCTTCATTTGGGAATGGGTGAAAAATTAGTAATGTTATTGTGAATTTATGAGTCCTTTTTGCCTGTGTGTTAAATAAATATTACACAAAATACCGACCAACTATTAATATTCTATGGTTACCGTTCCTTTTATCTGAAGTTAGAAGTACTTTCCCGAGTGGAAATATTGCTTTCTAAAAGTTTTACCTGTGGTGTTGTAATAGTAAGTTTTAATTATTTTTGAAACAGAAGGCAAATTTAATCAGTGCGTTGTCAATTACGACAGCAAGTGCTTTGGTTGGCCATTCACTTAACTTCCGGGAATAATACATATGTATTCTTTTCTGAAAACATAAACATAAACACACCACACTCACTAAACAACCCGCACATCCAGAGCCAACGCTGTCCTGTAGGAGGTTATACATTTAGAAAAATACAAACATATATCCACCGACATTTCCCGTGCAACGGCTGGGACTCGAACCGAGTACATGATAGTCAGTGCGACCAGGAAAATTGCCACACAATACGCAAATCAAATTAAATCAAAAATAATATATTTAAAATTAAATGCAACATTTTGCCCTACCCAGACATTCGTTTCGGAGTCAGTCTGACATTCACGGCGTCAGTCGTCGTGGAAATTGAAGGACTGAACAGAGAGGGGCTAGGAAGAGCTAAATATGGACTGAAAAATAATATCTCTTGGTTACAGGGTGCAATGTAAATATTATTTAAAATTAAGTATGTAAAAAGATAACTTAAAATAATTGAAATTAAAAGGCAAAAGGCGCATATATAAATAAATATCAGAGGTAAATATGATGACCACGCGGAAAACTTACTGACTAAAATACTTGTTTCAAGTAATTTCAAGAGCCAGCAACTATGCCAGACCGCACAATTTGTGTGTGTAAAATACTTAAAGTTTCAGAAGACTTTGATTTTTACAAAAACTATAATTAAGAAGAGAAAAATTAAGAAAATTAACAAAACATTATTGAACAAGGGGATACAAGAGAGTTATTGTAGATCGGAAATTCTGTGTGGCGGATTTTATAGTACACAGAGTGTTTTGAAACACATATTTTAATCTGTGAGTCCTTATGCAATTTGGAGTCCAATGCCCCTTTTTAAAGATTCAAAAAACAAGATAATTTTAGACTCACTTTTATTCCTCCAATCTTGACGCCCACAACGTAAGTTGTTCACTTTTATTTCAGGGTTGCCAAGGCAAATGATCAAATTGTAAAGAAAACTGAAAACTGACATACCTGAAAAAAGTTGATATTTTATTTAGTTAAAGTAGGTGATAGTCCTCGATTAAAAATGTCCATAGCCCTTTACATGTTCCACAGCCGATACAAAGCTTTGTTCGTCAGGAATACGTATTATTAGAAAACCGTAGGTGGTAAAGTACCTGTACGAGCCTGTCGCATTTTTTCTTTCTGCACCATAACAAAGTACAAGGTTTCTCCACTCAATGTTAATAAAATTCGTCATTATTAAAAACGAAAAATACAATAATTCGTTATTACCACGTATGCGTAACGATAAGTACGTATTTTAACAGCAATATACACTACACTGTTATCACTTGGTGCTACTGTAACTGTTGGATTTCCTTTTTTGCTTGACATCTGCGAGATGAGATATAGTTCAAGGTTAGGCTAGACGCGGAAAGGTCACCACATTATCGCGCACTCGATATTCCTTCGCAATTTTCGAAATTTATTTTCTCGGTTATTTTTGGGCATTTTGTATATGAATGTTTTTGCGTATATCCGGAAGATGTGAATATTCATAGATCAGAATATATGGATGTATTTCAAAAATACCCTATATAGAGGAATGGGGATGCGGATAAATAGGTCGCCGAATGATGGTCGCCTGATATGGTAGTTAGTGTCTTATGTGAAAAAGTACATTAAGCTCTCTAATTTCAGTGATGCTACTTGTAAGCGAGCTATTACTAAGTTGGAATTGGTAAGATTTTTGAGACGCAACTTTGATGTCATCCGCTACGGTTACGGATTCCTGGACTTAGAGTAGTTTGTCTGCACAGTTTCGTTAACATGTGGGTTAAACGTCAGTCGTTTATCTAAGCGTACACCCAAGTACTTCACACAGTCCCTTTCTCAAGTTTGGTTTTCCCTTATCAAAATTTGGGTTAAGATTTTATTTTCTGTAAAGCTATATGTGAAGGATTCCGATTTCTCCACGTTTACCTGATTCTTCCACTTGGTGCGAAGCATGTTCCGTTGTGTAGACAATTTGTTATTCTTTCGCACCTGTAGCGTTCTGCCAGTCAGTTACGAGTGCATAAATTTAGTGATATGTCTCAAAAACAGGTAATTAATCATATCAGAAAGTAGTCCCACATTGTAAAAAATAAATGTAATAGTTATTTATCCACAACCATTATAGAATGTAATAATTCCGAAATCATTTTTAATAATAGAAAGTAAAAAATGTCACTATTGAGATAGGATATTTATTCTGAAACACTTGCTTCTTATGTGTTTTGCATGCATTGTCATTCTATAACAAGTGCCAGAATATGAATACAATGTAATATAGTTGTTTCAATAAATAACTTGTTTTGTTCAGATTTAATTTTTTTTTTTACTAATTGTCGTGGAGAAAATACAGTCCGTTACTCGGGTAGAATGAAAATTCGATCTACTCGTGGTTCCTCACGCTCGCTTTCGCTCGCGTTCGGCATCTTCCACTCGTATCGAATTTTCATTCTAACCTTGTTACAAAATATGCTATTACGCAACCAATTATGAAAAGAGTAATTTTACATGACGAATGTAATATTTTCCAAAACGAGCGAGCGAAGCGAGCGAGTTTTGCAAATTACATGAGTCAAGTAAAATTACTGTTTTCATAATATGTTAAGTACGAAATTGTATCCAATCCCGCACTAAATCAGAAAAGAAATGACAAATTATTTTGAATACTATTTTGCGGGTTCCCATCATAGCTACGCTTGCAGCAGCTGTACAAATAAGTTCTGTGTTTATCGCTTTACCTAAGCATTACTATAGATTGACATTTATATTATATAAACAAACTTTACTTGTCAATCTGCCGAATTTTTTAAAGCAAATTAAGTCGAAAATGGTTGATTCAAATATGTATATTCCATCTGATATAGAACAATTGTATAATTTAGCAGTAAATTTAATAACACCTGGTAAATCAAAAACCAGGAATGAAGAAGTATATAAGAAATTTGAAAATTGGTGTCAACAAATAGGTAATAACCAGTTACGTAAAAATTCATTACATAACTAGTTATGCAATGAAACTGACAGTTCTGAAAAATGTGACGTTTCGCAACCTCAAAAATGCATTTAAAATTTGACATTTCATAACGGGGTTAGATAAAAGTACATCATGGATTTAAAATACTTTGAAAGTTAAGGTAAAATTAGTTCAATTTTCTATGAAATTATACATAGTTTGTTTATTTTTACCAGGACTTTCCGGGTAAAGTTAAACATATTTATGGTTTAGTATACAAATGGACCATCGATTTTCCATGTAATCGCGATTACTTGGATAATCGATGGTCCATTTGTTGTCAGCGATTATTCTGGTAATGGTACACAAATGTATGAAATGTTTCGTGCTTTCCTGTAAAAACTCC
This sequence comes from Rutpela maculata, assembly GCA_936432065.2. Classification (NCBI taxonomy): domain Eukaryota; kingdom Metazoa; phylum Arthropoda; class Insecta; order Coleoptera; family Cerambycidae; genus Rutpela; species Rutpela maculata. The sequence goes on from OW386285.2 coordinate 300,325,990, forward strand.
ATATAATTGTGTACAAAAGTACTTGCGCCAGCGCATTACTGATGTAATTCTCTGGGTTAACTATGTATTTGTACATTTTATTATGTAATTTATACATAATTATATGGAAAATTATATTCATTGAAGTAAAGATGCATGAATGTGTGTAGTTTTAATTTACTTTATGTAATAAACCATAAAGATAAACCATAACCGTAAACTTTACCCTGAAAGTTCTGGGTTCTAAATTAATTATGTATAATTTCATAAAAAATTGAACTAATGTTAATTTAAATTTCAAAGTATTTTTACATCCATAAATGTATTTTTACATACATTTTTTACAGTGCAGTACCCAGATGGTATCAACAGCTTTCTTAATATCTAAAAGTATCATAGTGGTATTCTTACCGAGGTTATATTATACTTTCATGTCATTGACGATTCTGACAATTTGTTGCATTGAAGCTGAACTGATGCTCAGCGTCAATGCGAATTCCATCCTGAGCAGTACCTAATCTATTCAGGATAACCCTGTCCACTAACTTGGAGATTGCAGACAGTAACGAGATTGGTTGAAAACAGCCTGTGGTCTTTGCATTTTTGTTCGGTTTGAGAATGAAAAGAACCACAGGACGCTTCCATTGGCTAGGCCAGTAAGTAAGCCTTTACGCCTCAGACGTTTATGTCAAAGCTTTGAGAGAAGAAACATATCAATACCTCAGCAAAATATATTATTTTTCAATTTTGTTCTAATTCACATTATTATCAAAAACAGTTCCTTACTGTTGTTCCTTTGGCATAAACGTCAGACTTGTACACTTTTTTGAGGTTGCTTACGTGAAGAAATACCTGTCAACTAGTACACAGTTTGGTGATTATATACAAGAAGTCACCCGTGTCAGATGTGGCACAATTATTCTTTGTAGGCCCGGAGGGTCATTTGTGACAGATTCTTTTTCGAATATCTTCTTCACCAGTCCTAATAATTTTTATTTGTGAGTTCCAAATGATGAAAAGGAACTAGACAGAACCACACACCGAAAAGCGTCCGTTTATAAGAAAGTCAGTTTTGGAATACCCATATACGATTTTCGCAAATAATTTTTGCTTTATTTTTCTCAATGGATTCCAGTTCTGTAGAATATTTTATGCATGTATTTTTATATATGCTTCACTCTGAGCTGAGTGCGTAAAACCAGGTATAAATAGCTAATTACACACATAGTATATTGTACTTCTCTATGCCTAATAATAAATGACTATCTCTCTACCAGCCTGGAAACCATCATAATTTAGTAGTCATTATTATTTTACTATTACTACAAAATTACGCATAATTTCATTCTGCATATTGTGTGGATTAATGAAACCACAATAAAGACGAAATTGATATTGACATAACGTACGCAGTTGATTACATCGCAGATATATTTCACTATATATGTTCTGAATTATATTTTGCACAATTGATGTGAAATTTGAAATATAGTTATGGTCAGCTTTTCATTGTTATAATAGAGACCTAACCCTTTGGAACGAATAGTGACATTTGAGAAAGAAATGTTACACAATCGATAAAATAAATCATGATATTTGTATACCAGTTGTCCTTCAGGCATTGTTTCTAAGTACCAAGAAACAAGATGCCGCTAGTTGAGTTTTCACGATAAACTGAGTAGAGTAGATCCTAGAAAAATTCAACAAAAACAGTTCATCGAATGAAAATTAAGTGAATGCATTTCACCGAACCTACAGTTCACCAAACTTGCTACTTTTATATAAAAAAATTACAACATATAATTTGTTTACAGCGACCACAGCAGCACCAGCAGAATCACTTGTTGAAAACTGATTTTTAGGTGGTCGAAAGTCTCGACTAGTAAAAATATCTGTTATTTTTCTGATACCTTTTAAAATAAAACATTTCGTATTTTTTCACCTTTAAACAGCTGTAACTTCATCCAGAAATATATTACGATCAACAAAAAACTTTGTTAAAAATCATTTTATAAATTAAAGTCAAATAATGTATAATTATATTTTCCAAAATTATTTTAAATTTACGTGTTTCTCAGAGTGGACATTAAAACAAAGTCCTTCTGGGCTGACGTAACTAAGACAGATACTGCAAGAAAATCAGAGATGGGTCGAGGAAACTTTCCACATTTGATAAAAGTTTTTAAAAGTCATGTAAATAATATAAGTGTACGCACTTATTTGGTATCACAATGAAGCTTGCGCCATCATGAATCAGATTTCACCATAAAAACTTTCCGTTTTGAACACTCCGAAAGTTTCCAGGAAGTTTCCCTTCTAACTTTCCATTGGGTATATTGATAGCCTATTTTATGGTGAAATATGATTCGTAATGATGCAAGCTCCATTTTGATACCAAATAAGTGCATACAATTATATTATTCACATGACTTTTACAGACTTTTATTAAATATGGAAAGTTTCCTCGACCCATCTCTGAAGAAAATATAAGTTTTTTTAACCAATCAATTTTTGAAATCCAGCCTATATTAAGAAGAAAGGCGGTGTATTAAAAATACATGTATTACCTCGAACCATCATGAATTAAACATGAGGCGAAATAATTACAAGTTAAAACAATTTTAATGAGATAGTACTCAATGAATTCTAGAAATGTAAAATAATTGCTATTCAAATCTATGGCTAATGAAATGACGAAATAGCTTTGCTAACTTTGATCAATAAATTATATTGTCTCTCAATCCCCTTATAGTGATAATGTAAGTTTACATTTTTAAACAATGTATTCATGGTATTTACAAATGAAGTACAATAAACGTTAAAAAAATGATTAGATGAAATCAACTAGAGTTATATAATTTTCATTTTTATATAGGTGCATTTTTTTTATTTAAGGGGCAAAATAAAATCAGGCTACATCATTCAACAAACAGATAATAGCGTAACAAGTTAATAGATAGCTTATACAACAATCCTATTTCACTTTCCTTCAATAATACAATTGTCTTCCAAACGTAACGATGCTTTTGGTACACTAGATTCTGATCTGCAGTATCTTAGTTTTAGAAGTTTATTTGCTTGAGTCAATTCATCATAACTGACAAGTACATGTTATTCAATTTTCAACTAAAATTAATTCAATTAACGCCTCTGGCTATCTACTTCTGCACTTGACATGCAACATTCTCAACACATGTTACTTGAGAGAATCTTTAGAGGGGTAGAAATTAATACAATGTGCCTCTACGTATACGTTGTGGATATTATTCGATAAAGAGATAAACGGCTTAGTAGATTATTATACCTATTTGATTAACTCAAAGGAGCATATTATGATATTATGTGTATGTGTGTGCAGACCGGTTTCTGTTAATACGCTAACTTTTGTTAGGCTTAATATTTTTAGTTTAAACACACATAAGTAGGAAACAAGACTTCAAAACTGCAATATACAGTTTTATGTTAAAATGTTAGTTTTAAAATGTTATTAATGTATTTTTAATAAGAGACTACAATACGAATGATAGTTGTAGTCGGACATTGCTGACTGCAAATATTTATTGAAAAAATAACTTATATTAGACTTATTTTTTTTATTTCAAATAGGAGCGTACCTATCTTAACGTGGCAGAATATGTAGAATATTCCCTTTTGAAATTGAGGTATATCAGCCACCGTGATCGCCAGACTCATGTAGAATGTCATATTTTACATAAATTGTGTGTTATAACAATTCTAGATTTTTACAAGAAAAATATGAACATTTTCAAACTGCAACTCGAACTAACTTTACGTAGATTAGGCGATATATTAATTTTTTACTTATAAGATTACTACATGACAAATGAAAGCAAGGTGTTGTAAATTACGAATACATATTAGACACGATAACTTGTGTCAGAATTAAATATTTTGTTTTAAATTTGGAACATATATAAAATAGTATGGCAGAATACTTCCTATTGAAATTGAGTCATATCCGCCATAAAGAGTGATTTCGAGAGACGTTGGATTTGCATTGATTTATATAAATTACGTCTTATTATAATATTAGAGCAAAATATTACTAAGTTTTTTGATTAAGTACGTAAAAATACAAAGATAAGTATACACGATATTAAAATTGCAAACGAACTTATATCAGTCAGGCAAATTAACGTCAATTGATGCCATTAATTAAAAATTACCCGTAGTCTAAGCATTGCATTTTGAGTAGGATTCACTCCGCCTCATCACCGATTAGCGGCCACATTGAAAAATGTCTGCCAAAACAGATGTTTTTCTCGGTAACCGTTGTTCTAACGAAGTATGCCAACAATTTTTTGTGGAATTATAAATGCAATACAAAAAATGTTGTTTTAGTTTCTTAATATTATTATATTTATTTTATTTGTTGCAGGTGAGTCAAAAATGGATTAGTGTTTGTGCATAATGCACCAAAAGAGCATAGAGAATTTAAGATGTCCACGAAATGTGAGAAAATAGGTAAGTGTTGGAACTGTATGTGACAACTAGAAAGAACACTTGAGCACTTCAACTATATGAGTAAATGTAAGAGGTGGTGTAGACGTCCTCAGCTTAACGCAGAAAAATGATTTAAAGCACACGTTAATAATGTATTTCAAAATTGTAATTATTTATTACTAGTGACCAGTAAAAATGTTTCTATGCAATGCAGAAGTCGCATCGAAAATAATTTTTTAAAACCATATTGGTTAAACATGTTTGATAGCTTGCAAAAGAAAACAAAAAATTGGTTAAAAGCAACATGCTGAAGAAAATTACTTAACTCAAAAATAGTAACTTTAGAAATATACGAAAACTAATAATTTAAACCTCGGCCTCGTAATAACATATGCATAAACGTTGCTTTTGAAGTGAAAATGATTTATTTATATTTAATTTTAAATATATAAGAGGAATGGTACAGACCATCGATGACATTGCCAGCTCCATCCCTTAACTGGATATATAAATAATAATTGTTTAAATAGGCAAGTACAGGTAACATGAATATAGAGAAAATATTTGAGTCTTTAGTATAAACTAAAAGCTAAAATAGATTAGAACTAAGTTAATTTTACTGTCTGACAACTATATCCTGCTACTTGTAGATATAATGTGTCTTGGACAAAGCAAAACAGAATGCAAAAAAAGAAAAACAAATCGAAGTTCACCACCAAAGACGCATTGTGTTAGTATCGCATGGCCGGCGTGTTAAATAAAATACGCGTTGCTATAGATATTAATTTTGCTGCCGCTCACAGTCTTAGAAATAGTATATTAATTTACAAGGGAAGTAAGGAAGATTTACATTAACGAGGCTATGGTTTGGACAGTCGAGGTAGTGTAAATCCTTACTTCCCAATTCTTTTCGCTATCGGTACATGCTTTTTTCTACCCTTATTAGATTATATACTAATTAATGAACTGCTTTTGAATAATTAATAGTATCCGTCAACAAATAGCGTGAGTTATAATAATTCACTTGTGAGTTATTATAAATCACTAGGTATGGTGCCAATCTCCTTTACCTTCATGCCTAGACTGTTCATTCGATGTAACGCGCGACGCGAAGGTGGCTTTGTCCGAGAGGAATTCTTTTCCAATACGGTGAAATAGAATGGTTCATTATTATTGAGGGGAGGAAGGTGATTTAACATATTTGAATAGTTTCAACGTTTTTTTTTTTCATTTTTTATTTTATGGATCGGTGTAGCAGCAAGAACGTCAAATCGTTTATAGAAAATATATCTGTCATATTTTACTGAAATGAGCAATAAATATAAATCTTCAACTTGCTGCTTGTTCAAATTTTACGGTTAATTTTATTAATCATCAAACTGAGTAATTTAAACAATATTTTCTATATCATTGTTATAACTGTTGAGATTTGTAAATAAAGTGTTGTTTCTGTATACTGCAATTTAAAATATATTGTTATAATCGTAGATAATAGCTATTCATGTAACCAGTTACGAAAGACGTTATTTTGTGGAATTTGCGGGACGAGCGAAGCGAAATCCCGCAAAATAACACGAGTTACATAAGATTGTCTTTCGAAACGTGTTACATACACGATTTTTTCTAATTTCAAAAGTCTAAAAACGTTTTAAACATTAATGAAATAGGTGTATTTAAAGATCTTAAAAATTAAGTAATCTTTTTCATAGTTACCTCTGCTGCTATCACACATTATAATTTTAATGTCAAAATTGACAGACGTTATTTAGCCAAGTTACAATATTATTTGAAATCCTAATTTGATAACATAAGGTAAATCGTATTAATGAAAAAGTTTTGTTAGCATATTTTGAAGGAAAGAAGAATTTAGAAGCTTCCACTTTATGGACCAGTATTCCATTTTGTGTTGAATAAATATTGTTTCTTTTTCTTTTTGAGAGTTGTTTATATTTCCTAATTGATGACATAACAAACTTTTCCTCACCAGTTAGTTAAAATTTTACTTTTCATAACTGGTTACGTAAAGTAGGACGTTTGACACTTACGTCAGTTTTGAAAAGTGTCATTTTATATGTCAAAATTAGAAAAAGTGTAGTATTCAACTTGCGATAATTCTAATAACTCACTTGATATAATACAGCACTTGCCTGCCGCTCGTGCTGTAAACTTCATCTGCGCGAGTTATTACCTACATTACCGCTCGTTGAATAATATACTATTATTTACTAACATATTTTTATTAATATTAAACAACAATTTGGTAAGTATATTCGTCTCGATGAGATAATATTAAATAGTAGCCTTTGCGCCGTCAGGGTAGTGACTGTTTGTTGACAAGCCAAAACAATTATAGAAATTTGTGACAGTTGCGACAAAAAAAGAATTTATCATCAAATATAGATACAGACATTGTCAGCTCAAATAACATATCTGAGGAATTAACTAAGTAGTAGTAGTAGTAGTAGTATAAGTATAAGTATAAGTATTTCCATTTGTACAGGTGGTACTTTTACGATTAATAATAAAATATTAAACATAGTCGTTTATTTACTTACTTCCCTTGGGAAATAACATTGTTTACCTGCTGTTATGACAACCACGTAAACATTGTGTAACATCAGTCTACTTCCCTCGACAGACATATCATAGCTGCTACTTACTAGATCGATAGTGAAAAAAAGTACTTTTTCGTCCCTCGAAAGTATACTCTAATTCCATTGTTTAGTCGATCGTAAGTGACGCTTTGTGTACCAAATACTTGTTGCCATTGGCAACGGGTCGTTATTTTTCATAACGTCCCTAGGGAAAAAAAGTAAATTTGGGATAATTTTCTCTTTCATATTACTATAATACGTACTGAATTAAATGTTTTATGTTGAATATAAATAATAGTAATGCTAGTAAGCTAATTTAAAAAGAACAGTGCCATACAAAACGATATTTTTATTATTCAAAATCATCCTATTTATTTCTATTAAATACCAAAGAACAATTTTATTGAAACAATGAGAAACTTGAACCACATTTATTTATATTATATTTATATTATTTATATAATATGTTTTATTTATTTATATTAAATACGAAAGAACAGTTAGAACAATTAGATACTTGAACAATCGAGTTATGTTTTTTCTTTATTGTGTCTAAGGTTATATTCTCATTTCTTTCTATATTGTTTATTCCGAAAAATTCTTGTTGTTCACCAGTAGTAGGATTATTGATAGGTTTTATCGTTGAAGATGAATCAGATACCAACTCTCCTGTCGTGTTTTGATTATATAAAATTCTATCGGCGACGTCTAATTTATTTCTCATTGAATCCGACACATAGCTTTCCGCAACTGTAGAGGATTTCCACCCACCATGTCTTTTCAAACCAAGAACTTCGATTCCTGTATCAGCCAAAAAAGTGGCAGACGTCCTTCGAAAAGAATGGCCTGTATAAGTTCTAGGATTTTCCAATCCCAAATATTCTGCGATCTTAGCAGGGATTTTTGCAAAAGTATTTTTGCCTACTGGTTGGTTCATACATTTACCTGCGTGGTATTTTATAAAAAATCTACGAATTTCTTTATTTTGCCTAGCGTTAATATATTTTCTAACTATTTCAACAAAATTGATGCGTTGTTCATCTTTGTTAATAATCGTAAAATAACGCTGCATTCCATTTTTTGAATCCGGTATTGTTATTATTATTACAGAATTATTGTCTTCAACATCTTCAATTACCATTTTACACAACTCGTGCTTCCTACAGGCGCCAGCTATTCCCATAATCATAACAACCTGAAAAAGTTTTATTTAGTATAAGTGAGCAACGACCTAATTAATCATAATAGCTTACCTTTATCAACAAATGTGTATTATCTGGTGCTTCGAGTAAAAATTTGTTCATATCTTCTCTTGTAAATATACAAGATTTTTAAGGTTTAAAACCATCATTTTTTCGCTTCAAGAATGCCCTTGATACTGAGATATGTTCTCGTTGTCATTAATAAATACAGTGCTTTTTAGCATCGAATACTCAGACCAAAGACTACCTGGAGACTAACTTTTCAGATCTGTTCACAAAGTAAGCCAGCAACGCATTTTCTGTTATGGTATTTACACCCTTCTCGCGACACCAACTTTTAAATACTTTATACGTGTCTTCGTATCGCTTTTGAAACTTTCTTGGAAGTAAATCCATACAAGCCTTATTTGCTAATTCTTCTATATTCGACATTATAATATTATTGTATTGCTATTATAATAATACGGCTTATATTGACAGTAGTTGTCATTTGAATAGAAGCCGCGTGCTAAATTTATTTTATTGATGGTTGCCATGGATATTCCAAGCATCGCAACCCTATACTAATACAAATATGAAATCTTACTCAAATAACATAGTTTTCCATTAGTTTTTCTCAAGTGTTTTTCCAGTTTAATGAGTCATAGGTATGACGAAAAATATAATATGCACCGCGGGTCGTACAGTGCGATTTTTTGGTCTCAAATACTTGTACTGTATTCTCGACCAAATAAGTGCACCTTATGACCCTTGCTACATAAATAACTATTACCTCCGCTGTTAATGGCAACCCACAGTGTCTAAAAAGACAAACTTTAATGTCATGAACTGTGTTAAGCAATGTCATGTTTTTCTGACGTTTGAAGAAAAACACTTTAATGAAATTTAAAAAAAGTAAGGCAGAAGGACCTCGGTCAATTGCCCTTTGAAATGTAAGGATTTCAATAAAGTTCTTGTCGAGGTTCTTGTATGCAAGTTCCCTATTTTGTTCCAGATTAAACACGGTGTCGGAAGGAGCTAAGGACACATTTTTGGACGTATGTTTTTTAAAAACAACCCGTAATTTACCGAACTTAGATACAATTTGGCGAATCTCTACTTTTCAATTTGCTTTAGTAAGGTTGGGTGTGGCGTGTATTTCTGTCATTTTGTACCATTTTAAGTTAGGTTCCTAGTGTGAATGTTTAAGCATGTTTCCTTATAATTTCTTCTGGATTTTTATAATTTATTGTTTTTAAAATGATTATTGTATCACATCATGGATGAGTTAATACAAGTTATTGCATTTAGCATTTCGCAAAATGCAAAAGATCCTTCTCTATCCAAAAATTAGAAGAAATCTTCGTGATCCTTTCAACAATTAAATCAACGATAATTTATTAACACATTCCGTTTATTCAAAGATGTGATTTATGTATGTGATTGTGCATGTGTTTATTAATGATTTATAATATTTAGGTTACGGACTAAATCGAAAGTGACGTTAGATTTTCGTCAGTTGACAAATATGCGACGTTTCCAGATCTTTCATCCATTTAAAAACGTGCCGTGGAAAAGCAACAAAAAGAGGCGATAAATATTGCTTTCAAATCTGATTTTGAAGTTACGTTTTCTAGCGCATATGCTTTTCAGCCGACTTCATAAAAAAAGGAGGAGGTTCTCAATTCGACCCGTATGTATATATACAGTAGGTCCGCGGATGGGGTTTACAATAGGTGTAATGGCTAAAATTTTTAACTTTTCGAGAAAATGTTATTCTTTATAAAAGTTTTTGCTTGCCTAAAAAATAGTAATGACGTTGAGAAAAATTATATTTTTTATACGGGGTGCTCAAGAATTACAAAAACTTAAAATTCCGTAAAAGTAAACTGGTTACATTTTTTATTTTGGAACAAAATGTGAAATAAAAATGTTGTTTTAAATTATATGGCCTGTCCAAATTCAAAATTTTATTTGAATATTGCAATGTTTCGAAATAAGTGTATTTTTAGTAAAATACTTGTCTGGTTTTGTTAAATTTTTATTATTTTTTACTTTTATTTTATTTTGACAAATACTACAAGCTGTAGAAATTTTGAATCTTATTTTAGGAATATCCTGCATAATTCCTGTAATGTTCTATTTGATTGTTAGGTGCGTTGTTACCCAGTTACATCTACATATCATGACATATCTACATTAAAAAATTATTTTTAAAATGTCGAGCAAAGATTTTTTTTTAAGTGCTATGGAGACGTAGGAAATTCATACCGTTACATTCTACAACAATTTAGTTAGAGATTTCCCAATGTGTCTGTTTCGAGAATGGCAGTTCATAAATTGGTCAAAAAAATTAAAAAAAACTGTGTCAGTGCTTGACGTAAAGAGAAAGAAAACAATGTATGATTAAAATAACACCGCCACAATATTAGTGTTGGCATCTGTTACTGAAAATCCCCAACTTTCGTTAAAAAATCGATCCCGGTATTTGTAGGTGGTTAAAAAAACTTGCATCCAAACAATTTTGAAAGAGAATAAAATATTTCCATACAAACCTCATTTTAACCATACCTTAGAACAAGGAGATGAAGCAAAACGACTAGATTTCTGTTTATGGGTTGGAAATGAAATTTTAAGTGAAAACACGAACTTTTATTTTATCATGTTCTCCGACGAGTCAGTTTTCAACAAATGGGACTGTAGCTTCACAACATGTTAGGTATTCGAGTGAGACCAACCCCGAGTTTACAATTTTTACTGGAAGGCAATATTTAAAAAAGTTAATGTCTGGTGCGCTATTTCGAATCATGACATAATAGGGCTAAACTTTTTTGTTAATACGTGCAGTAGTAACTCTTATTTGCATATGCTTAACACATTATTTTCAGATCAGTTAGATGACTTGCTGTTGGAATATCGTAATAGAATGTATTTTCAACAGGATGCACGTCCGGCACATTATGCCTGCGTCGTACGTCATTGGCTTAATAGCGACGATAGATTGATGGCAGCAATTCAGTTTTGTGGCCACCCAAGAAGTCCAGATTTGACAACTGCGGATATTTCTCTGAGGGCGTCTAAAACAAATTACCTGCCCAATTACCTAGATTTATATTTTTAAGCATCTTCTTCCAATTTGACCTTGAAGTAATTTTTGCACACGATAATTATGTTAGTGTTAAATAATATATATATTTTTGGTAGGTGTCACTCGAGGGGTTGATATAAAAACAGCACCCTCAAAAATTAAATTATTTTTTTCGTATACTAAATGACGTAATGTAAAAAAAATGTAAAATATAAAGCTATTTTATATCAACGTCTCCTATTACGTTCAACGTCTCATAAGCAATATTCACGTGAATGAATAGCCCAATAAGCCGCTGGGACCAATTCCATATACTTAACCGGCGAGACCCTTTGCTAATTCAAATATTACATACTGCTATTTATTTAATATCTAATGGTTATTCCTGTCTACGTGGTAACAAGCATTATCTTGTTGAAGAAAAGGTTATTTAACTGTAGTAGAAGGCAAAGTTTTGTCGCTCCTAACACATCTTTTAAATAATCTCGTAAAAAGGATATTCAATTGGTTTAAATCTGGACCTCATTTATCTGGTCGGTTATGTACTCAGTCTATTTCTCACTGTACAAATTATTGAAATATTGACGAACTGTTCTGGTAATTGCATGGTGGTAGAGCATCTAGTTGGAACTATCGGTAAAAAGTCAGAATAGATATTATATTTTTGAACAAGTTATCATGAACCCAAAAAAATTATACGGTAGATATAGGTGTACACAGACACATCTACAACCGCCGTATGAAAAATTACTTTTCTTTAGATTTTAAGCGTAGTACAATTGAAAAAATATATTTGTGGAACTATAGCGTTCCTTTACCGTTCCTCATTTAATATATCGTTGAAGGCATATGGTCTAAATAAATAAAGGTATAATATTCTACGTCAACGTTCATTTATTAGCAGTTTCTCTAACCGACCTAGAATCTGAATAATAATTTAAAACTAGAAATTTGTCGCTGGTTTTAGGGCAGGTCGCGTAGGACTTAAAACAGTCTCGAGGTGATTTTAAATACAGGAGGATCCGCACATCTTTTTTTATTTTGTTAGAAACGTATTACATTATAAAATTTAACATCCACAAAGATAGCAAATGATGAATGTATTACAACATGAAAATATCAAATTAACATAATCAATTAGTAGTAAATTGTTCTCTTGAACACTAAATCCAAATTTTATGGATTCTTGCCGATTACCTCTTCAATGGAATAAGATCAAAATATAAACTAGTTCCAGATCTCATTTAGTCGGGGAGCCCTCCCTAGCTGTACGTGCACTCCCCGCCCGACCCTTGGGGACAATGTTTTTCATAAAGATTAATAAAGTCTAAGGAACAATTTAAGACATGTTCTAAAAAAAAATACTGGCTGTACTTCCAAAATGGCGGCCATATGTTAAAAAAACTGTTGTCAATGTTGTTTTTGTCATTTAAGGCTAGGATTTTGCAGAGTGAGAGGGAAATATGCGTTTATTTTCAGTTTATTATAAATATTTTAAAAATCATCAAAGATATAAAAAAATTAATAATAATAATAATATTGTAATTTGCAGACATATATCTCGAAAACGGTAACAATGATATCTGGAAAATGGTAATTCCTATCCGGGTCCGTGAAATTGGCCCCTCAGTTTCAGATATCTTGAAAATCTTTTTGTCAATATTTAGTAAGTTATTTGTAAATATTTGTAAGTAGCAAATTAGAATTTGTAAGTCAACCCTTGGGGATATATAAAAAAATCAAATTCCAGAGGCTTACTTCTCGAGAGCCTCGCAACTTTCGATTTTGGAATTTTTCTTTTCTTCAAAAATTAGTAAGTCATTTGTAATTATTTGTAAGTCATGAACCAGAATTTGTAAGTCTCTCCTTTTGGGAGATATAAAAAATTGTATCTTAGAGACTAACTTCTAATAGCTCCCAAAATTTCGATTTTGAAATTTTTGTTGCTGTCATTATTTAGTAAGTAATTTGTAAGTATTTGTAAGTCACGAACTAAAATTTGTAAGTCAGTCAAAACTTCACAATTCTTACGCGTGTAAAAAATTCCGGCGCCTTTGATCTTTACCGCACCGCCACAGACGCCGACATTTTTTACACGCATAAGAATTGTGTAGTCAACTTTACGTCCTGATTTTTTATATTTAAAATTATGGAATTTTTGCATTTATAGAAGTAGTTTGTTAAGTTTTTAAATTATAACGTCTTACCCCAATTTAAACAAATTATTATAACCTTACTAACAATTGGCCTACAAAATAAATGAGTTTCGCCTATTTAAAAAAAGCGCTGCCCAAGGAATCACTACTTCCACATCCAGATTTTCTATCCAAGTCTCTCCTAACAAAAAAAAAATTATAAAAACAAATATTTTAAGAATTTTATGAATATTAACGTGGCGGCTTAGCCCGCAAGATCAAGTGAATGTTGCATTACAACATTACATGAAAACATGTATGACATCAAATATTAACAAGTAGTAGGTTATCCTTATTTATTTATCCATATTTTAATCTTGTTTTATCTCCCACCTTGTCATCCCCTGTCTCACCTGTGTTGTCACGTGAACCAAGAATTGAACAGTCTTAGCAATGCTTCGCAATGGCCGCGGCCGGCAAGAATAGAGAAGTTGTATGATTTTTTTTATAATGGAAATCAATACAGCATCAAAAAAAAGTTATAAAAATGTAAAATTTACGATGTTAATACAGCGAGAAAATAAATAATTTCATCGGTGAGGAATTTGGATATTTCAAAATCGCAGTTATTTGGCGCCATTAACTGTAACGTTTTCCGTTATGATCTGTCCATCGAAATTAATAACAAACTGGAAGGTACACTCGACTAGAGAAAGTGACACAGAGAGAGAAACTTGCATGCACTCTTCCATCCTTTTTCTCGGTCTGTGTAAAGACGGTTAAGCCAATCAGACGTTTTCTTCAACCAATCAGATCTTGTCAGACAAGGACGGAATAGTGAACGGAAGTTTCTTTTTCCGTATAAACATGCTTCAGCAGTTTCGTATATCTAAAGCAATTAATTTCGATGGGTTTGTCAAATGTCTGTTTACTGTTTATTGTTTACAGTCAGTTTACCAAGTTGTTGTTTGTGGTGTTATTGTGTTATTATTTGGTTAATGAGCTAGTGAACAACATTATTACTTCCACATCCAGTGAAAGTATAGTAACGACAAAAAAAAAATTAAAAATTTTTATTGTTCAAATAGGCTTAAAATGTCATGAAACGTCGAGATTTTAAGTTTGAGCGAGAAAAAAAATTCTGTCTGTCTGTCGGTCTGTCTGTAACTTTTTTGTGCGCACGTTTACTCTGGAAACGTTTAAGATATTGACTTGAAATTTGGTACACATATGTACTTTAACGAAATCTGGAACTAGATTATATTTTCATCTTGTTCCGTTGAAGGGTTGGGGGATAAATTGGGGTAAATTTGGTGTAAATGGGTAAATCAAGCAGGTAAGAGTCCATAAAATTGGTATTTAGTATATACAAGAGATGCTAAGGTCTCAAAAAAATTTTTGGCATTAGCCACCTCCATTACCATCCACACCCCATTATTAAATGGGATAAAAAAAAATGTGATTTGGTGTATGTACAAGAACCAGAAACCTCAAAATGTTTTTTACTTCATCCACGTTTTATGTGTTTTTGGATTTCAAATATTATATTATTAAAGTTCCATAAACAATTATTTCCACATACAAAATTTTTTCGTTGTGAGTGACTTGGATCGAGAATCTGGATGTGGAAGTAGTGATTCCTTGGGCAGCGGTTTTATGACTTATGAGTTACAAATATTGCATTGTACCTAAATGTAAAACTAAAAGTATCACTACACATATGGTAATTTTACATTCAAGATTCTCCAAAATTAGTTCGTAGACAGACGTCAGCAAGAGGTTAGGACACTGCGTGTACTTTGGACAAATTATCCGACTAACGGATGTCGTCACTGACTTCACGCTAATTAGAAACCGTTTGCAGTCACGTGGTTTTCTTTACAAATTACGGCATAATCTAAATATTAATTTTACGGAAAATAAATTTCATTTTGAATTTCTTTTGTTATAATCGTTTTCTGCGTAATGGAAATTGAGAGCAAATCACTTTTTCAAGCATTTTAAAATTTCATGCATCTTCCCTATTACCTCCACATTCGAATTCTTCCTAAATCAAATAATGGACTTTCTCACCTACGATTTGAACTTTTTGGATGATACCGTATATTATATAATTTATTATTTATTACTCACAATTACTTACAAATTATACTCTGGATTTTAATATAAAAATATATATATTAAAAGTTAAAAGTTAAGGGGCTGGGGGAAATAGAATCTATAAAGGTTGCTTCAAAAAGGCTAATTTGTGCCTTACAAATATTTACAAATTATTTACTACCTATTTGTATAAGAAAATAATTGAAAATCGAATGTTGAAGGGCCAAGGGATGCATCAAGTTCTTTCGAAAAGATTGAATTACAAATTTTAGTTTGTGACTTACAAATACTTACAAATTACTTACTAAATATTGGCAGTAAGAAAAATTGAAAAATCGAAATTTCGGTGGCTATTAGAAGTTAGCCTCTAAGATATAATTTTTTATATCTCCAAAAGGGGAGACTTACAAATTCTGGCTTATGACTTACAAATAATTACAAATGACGTACTAATTTTTGAGGAAAAAAAAATTCCAAAATCGAAAATTGTGAGGCTCCCGAGAAGTTAGCCTCTAGAATTTGATTTTTTATATATCCCTAAGGGTTGACTTACAAATTCTAATTTGCTACTTACAAATACATACAAATAACTTACTAAATATTGACAAAAAGATTTTCAAGATATTTGAAGTTGAGGGGCCAATTTCACGGACCCCTCCTATCCAAATATTGTATAGGAACAAAATGATAGAAAATTTTATGCACTTTGTTTTTTGTGCAGAAAGTTTTTCTTCATCTTTTTTAGTTTTTGTGTTAAATGACCAAAATAATATTTGCATTTTTTTTTAGACGGACGCCATTTTGCCAGATTTTTTTCTTTTAGGACATGTCTTAAATTGTTCCTTAGGCTTTAATCTCTATGAAAAACATTGACCTCAAGGATCGAGGGGGTGCACGGACAGTTAGGGTGGGCTCCAGTAATATTACGTTTTATATTGAATATTATATTTTAAGAGCTGAATCATTATCTGGAAAATGGTAACTCATATCCAAATATTGTATAGGAACAAAATTGTAGAAAATTTTATGCACTTTGTTTTTTGTGCGGAAAGTATTTCTCCATTTTTTTTTAGTTTTTGTGTTAAATGACAAAAACCATATTTGCAATTTTTTTTTAACGGACGCTATTTTGAAAGTGCAGCCAATTTTTTTTTTAGGACATGTCTTAAATTGTTCCGTAGGCTTTAATCTTTATGAAAAACATTGTCCCCAAGGACACTTAGGGTGGGCTCCCGTAGTAATTGTAGTACATCAGTGTACCAAATTTCAAGTCAATACCATAAACCATAAAAAAATGTGATTTAGTGTATGTACAAGAACCAGAAACCTCAAAATATTTTTTACTTCATCCACGTTTTATGTGTTTTTGGATTTCAAATATTATATTATTAAAGTTCCATAAACAATTATTTTCACATACAAAGTTTTTTCGTTGTGAGTGACTCGGATAGAGAATCTGGATGTGGAAGTAGTGATTCCTTAGGCAGCGGTTTTTACAGTTACTATACTTCTACTATATGGATGAGGAAGTAAAACGAGTTCTTCCCGATGTAAATATAATAAAAATGCAATGTTGGAAATGTAAAGAAAAAATTCGTAAGTTACAAATAAACTGCACGTCAAATACCTATTTGCTGAAATCACAACTTGTTTTAACCATATCTGTGCAAATAAATACACCTAGGTAAGGGAATATTACCGTCTTGTTAAATAAAATGATTTTCCTTCAAATACTGTGCTTTGAAATTATAGTGAAAAGGCTGTTTGTTATCTGAAATATAATTTGTAGTACTTAACAATGTTCTAAATTATATTCCAATAATACCTGATCGCGTGATGTACCTACGCGTTGTGCTTTCGTGGTTTATTATAAAACATTATTTATTGAAATAATAATGACTGGCCTTGTAATAAACAGCGTTTTACTGAGATAGCGATTTATTTGAGAAAATATAGACGCGTTCAATTAAATAACTTTTATAGAGTTGAATAAAAGTTTTGTAGACCTCAGTTAGTCATGACCTAAATGTACGTCAAAGCCTCGTAAAATGCGGAGTCAAATAAAATAATAGGTCGTAAATTCTCACATTTTTATTTAAAATAAAACCATTGCTTTATTGCAAATATTGCCTTGATGTCTATAAATCATTTTTAATAGTATATAATGCTGTTTTTTTTTATAAATAAATTGTCTTTTATATGACTTGATTAATTTGTCATTCATTAAAAGCTTTATATTTTTCTAAATCACTCAAAAATTTGCTTCCAATTTATTTTGAGGGGCAGGGAGCCAGCCATGTCGGCATGCTTTGAACTCATTCGTAAAAGTGAACTGGTCCGCTGGAATTCCAATTACCTTCAAAGCGTACCGACAATGTCGGGTCCCTGCCGCTGGATCGTGTGTAGACCCCTTTATAGTACAAGTAAAAATAACTACCTTTAAATAAATCGATGGGTTGGGCGGAACATACTTAAAAGAGGTCATTATAAACGGAATCATTAATTAGTTTAAAATATATGTTTGCTGTATAACGTTGCAGTTACAGTTCTACAATAGTTTAAAACCATTGTACTCAAATAGTTAACAGTGGAATAATTCCAAGGTTCAATAAAAGTCAAAGAGAATAATTTTATTCAACTTCAGAAACTTATCAAAAGATGTAAGAAACATATATAAATATTCATTTATAAATACAAAATGAAATATCTCATTGTTACAATCTTTGAATGATAATAATACACAAATAACCTAATACGAAGTTTCATTCAATCTAGACCAAACAACCTTTACTATAATGAATAAATATTCACCGACAGTTCTTGAATAGAAAGTCGTTAATGGCAAAGATAAAATTTATATTGACACATTTCACCCTAATAGAAATAATACAACAGTTAATATTTAATTTGTCAGTTTGGTATATATTTTATTTGACAAATGACACGTTTTCTGACACTTAATTGATTTAGCAGCTGTCACTTTGACATTTTATTGACAACTGTCACTCTGACTTTTAATTAATTTGACATCTGTTACATTGACGTTTGATTGAGATGACGCTTGTCACTTCGACATTTAACCAAGAGCGTGACGCATTAAAAATATTGACAGCCATGATCCCCACAAACAACACCAGCATATGATAGAGGTTGTCTTTATACGTAATCACAGATGCGGACGGTCTCGTTTTGAGGGACTTATATACGACAGATCTCAAAAATAAGTCACTATTACGTTACCCAGATTAGGTCAGATATCTACTCTGAGTTTTGATCGACACACTATCTAGCTGGTATTAATTATTTGATATCGCATAGATATTTGAGGTTAAGGTTCTTTCCCGGACTGTTCTCAGGATAAGAATGAATACATGAGCTTATTTAGTAAAGGATTGCTAGGTCATTACATTTTCTTAGTTACAACATTGTCATAGCTACTGGGAAATAATTTGTTCGTTACAACGAATCTGATTTATTCTTGTTCGTTTGTACTAACTCATTATTATTTCAAAACTACTTATTAATAACTCTAAAATTAGATTCATCGTTACAGTTGTAATTGTTATTTTTTATATACAGTGTGTGCTATTTAATATTATTATATTTAATATATAATTATTTTGGAACACGTTGCTCGATTTAATTTTTTTTCTGAGATATAGTGGTCGATGAGCTTTATTTAATTGTTTTGAATAAATTGTAATTTTCATATTTTCAAGGCCTACTAAGCTCATCTAAATGGGTCCAAATTTCGAGATCGACTATTGGGCAATTTTTTATTGGTAAATTGGATAGCATATTCGATTCGCAGTTGTCTCAAATATCAAAATTTTAGCAGGATGTCTCATATAGGGTGTTTGTTATTCAATAGCCAAATTTAAAATTTCTCACTTTTCGACTGGTCCTGTATAAGATTCGGTTAGGTTTACTAAAAAGGTAAAGTAGTCATTCGACTTAAAGAACATCAAATACTACAACTGATTATTTTTGTTTATTTGCTTTTATCATGATTAGAGAATATTAGTTAGGTATTATGCAAATCACAACTTGCACACTTTTTTATTTATTATGAAAATACCTACTTTCTGTATATTGTAGCCCTAATCTGGGCACGCTAATATACTAGTGAGGTAAATACTTTAAAACGCTCATTATTGGAGAACCAATCAAAACAACTACTCTTCTAGCTAATACTGACGAAGTATTAGCTAGGAGAGTAGTTGTTTTGATTGGTTTTCCAATAATGAGTGTTTTAAAGTGTTTTCCTAAGTAGCATATTAGCGTGACCCGATTAAGGTAGCAATATACAGAGAATAGATAATTTCATATTAAATAAAAAAGCGTTAATGACAAAATGTAAATAAATGATTTAAGTATTTTCAATATATTTTTTTTTAAAATGCTAAGAATCCTATCATGTAATACAATACTTCGTCAGTATTAGCTAGAAGAGTAGTTGTTTTGGTTGGTTCTCCAATAATGAGTGTTTTAAAGTGTTTACCTAACTAGTATATTAGCGTGCCCAGATTAGGGCAACAATATACAGAAATAATATATAAAAATATAATGAATAAAAAAGTGTGCAAGTTGTAAAGTTATTCTTTAAATAAATAGTGCTCTCTATACATTATTCGGTTGCTGTATGTAGGTGCCTTAATGAAAATTTTTCAAACAAATGGATTAGACAGAATAGCTCTTCTTTTTTCTTCCTCATTTAGTGTCTGATGTGGATGTTACTAAATAAGGAAGAAAAAAGAAAAGCTATTCCGTCCAATCCATTTGTTTGAAATATTTTCATTAAGGCACCTGCGTACAGCAACCGAATAATGTATAGAAGCATTATTTATTTAAAGAATAACTTTTATTTTTCTTTCTCAATTAGTGTCTGATGTTCCTTAAGTCGAACTTTACCTTTTTAGTAAACCTAGCCGACTTTTATACAGAACCAGTCGAGAAGTGAGAAATTTTAAATTTGACTATTAAATAACAAACACCCTATATGAGGTATCGAGCTAAAATTTTGTATAAAGGTATTTGGACAACTGCGAATCGAATATGCTATCCAATTTTCCCATAAAAAATTAATTGCCTAATAGTCGATCTCGAAATTTCGACCCATTTAGAGGAGCTTAGTAGGCCTTGAAAATATGAAAAGTGCAAATTTTTCAAAACAGACAAATAAAGTTCATCGAGCACTATATCTCAAAAAAAAATTAAATCGGCTAACGCGTTCCAAAATAATGGTGTTGCGGTATTAAATAGCTTATTAAATACACTGTATATAACGAAACTAAGAAAGTTCAATTATTTTACATTACATTATTATCAGAAGATTATAATTTCTTATATGCGAACAACGAATAAATAAATAATAAAAATAGATCACAGACACTAATTTGTTTAATTTATTTTATGTTAGCAAAAAAATTAAAAGAACCCAACTTTTTATTAATATAACTAGTAAGTAAGGTAGTTTAAATACACTATTGAAATTCCCTATTAATTTAAATAACTTTTTATTTTCGGGGATAATATAACTAGTATTACGATTATCATCGGTGATAACCTGAGGTAAAACCGATGAAAATTGACCGAGTGCGAAGCACGAGTTCAATTTTCTATAGGTTTAACGAGTGGTATCACCGATTATTAATCATAACACGTGTTATATTTGGTGAAAGAATATAATGAACGTTAACAGAAAATAAATTTTTTTAAAAAGTCAAAAATTTTAAACGATCTGTCAGTTTGACAGTTAATAAATATTACAATCAATACAATAATTATTTATTTATTCATTACAATACATATTTTCAACGTTAAATGTACAGTTTTGATATATATCAGTACAATAATTATTTATTTATTTATTACAGTACATATTTTGAACGTTGAATGTACAGTTTTGATATACAACTTGTGGATTATCGCATTCGGTATGGGAAACTGAAACACTATTAGATGTTTCAATCCCACTCATCTTAGTTACTATTTCAGAATGTCGTGGGGATTGCATTTGTAAATAAAACTTTAAGGACTTTGAGTTATTGTGACCAGTTATCTTCATGACTTGTTGCTCTGGTATATCTGCGTTCGCCAAATAGGTTACAGCTGTTGATCTATAAGAGTGATTTGTCACTTTTTATTGCTGGTATCAATTCCCACTTTTTGAGCGGTTTCCTTTGTCCATTTGGAGATAGTATTAACACCTACGGGAAGGCTTTTATACCATGCTGTAGTACTTCCTAATCTCCAATTTCTGTTTGGTCTCAGGAAAAATCTATCGGTCGTTACATTATCTGATCGTTTTCCCATTAGTTTTAGAAACAAACGAATTGGACACACATCAAGATCTACTGTATTAGGTACTAACCATTTGCTATCACAACAAGTTTTGTCCCCTTCTTGATTCGTTTTGTTAAATACTGGATTGTATTCGATTCGGTTATTAAAGTTTCCAGAATTGTCAGTTTCTTTCTTGAAGTGACAAATGGATGCAGACGCAGCTTCGTTACCACGCCATGCCAATTCTTTAGCGACAATGTTAAAGAACTTTTTTTGAAGCCCTTCAGGCGTATTCTCGTCCCAGATTTTTTGCAGTTTTTTACATTCTTCTAGTGTAAAAGCAACAGCACTAACCTTTCTTTTTTCTTGTATTTCCTGCAGTTGCTTTCTTTTAGAATCGCGAGCTACCCTTGCTTCTTTAAATTCCATGTCAGTAAATGGATTGAACTTGATATTATATTCAGTGAAGAATTTTTCTTGTATAATCTTTGCCGCGGAGTTTCATAATGTTTTGACAACACATTATATTCTTGGCCGTTTTTTCTTCTCATGTTGTAAGCATAATTTCTTAATATTAATGCAATTTCTGCGTTATTTTGATTGAAGCGCAAAATTCCATGAACTGGTTCCACTGAGATTCTTTATTAATTTTGGTATTTTTTTATGTTTTTTTCTCAATTAACTTTCGAATCTCTTCCTCGCTAGCATTTTTCCATCGGCGGTGATCTACTGGTTGAAACATTTTTCTGCTTAAGAGCACTATTTTCTGATTTCGACGCGTCTATTGAAACTTTCTGTCACTTTGACAGTAAACTATTTTATTCATTAAAAACAAGTGACAGTCAATATGCGGTGATAAAATTATCACCGATTCGATAGCTTATTATGCTCTTTTGTTTTTGTATTTTAACCAACGAAATTAATCAAAAATGTACCATGTGACACGTGAATTATATTCTCAGCTATAATATCCCAAGGACGTTGATAATACGAAATAATTTTATCACAGTTTCCGAAAGCACTTGCTTGGTAATATCCCGACACCGTAGGCGGAGGGATATTACCTAAAAGCAATGTGCTTGTGGAAGTTGTGATAAAATTATGAGCTGTTTATCAACGTTCGAGGGGTATTCGCATAGAAAATTTTTTGCAATCTATTTTATTTATTTCTTCAAAACTATTTATTACAAACATAATTATTAAAAGAGCAATTTGTAAAATTAAATGTAGATTATGTATTATGTATTATTTGGTGTGTTTTCCTCCATTATTATATTCATTAAATGGTTATTTGCAGTTCCAAATCGACAATGTTAAAAAATAAATTTTAAATTATTGAAGTGTCATCACTGTCAAACTGGATGACATAAGTGAAAAGATCCCTAAGGGATCTTATCAGTGTAATTCTGTTCTGATTGGTTGTTTCAGCACACGTGACTGGAAATGGACGAATTTCATAGGATTGATATTTGAGCTAAAAATTTTCATCTTAATACATATTAGAAATATACATTTATAGTGAACATGGAATTCTCTGGTGGCAGAAATTTTATTTTTTTTAATTTGTCGTAGGTATACTATCAAGTACCATGAGAAAGGATGAAATTGGTACATTGCTTCTTGTAAAATGTAAACAGTTTTTATTTCAACATTGAAACATTGTGCTACCGCCTTTATTATCTCCGGTCCTAATGATCCCATCCCAAAAATAAAAATACCAAACTGCTCGCAATAAAATTTTGAACCAAACTATTTTATTTTTGTTAATTTATAAAAAGAAAAACCACTAAAAATTGTCTTTTTTGGATAGTTTAAGAAATATAATCTAATAATGCATCAGTTTTAACGAAAGTTGATGAAACTTTGTCTTTTATTGCACTAAACCTTCTCGCCAAATTTTAGCGTACCATATTTATTTAAACTGCTAAAATGAAAACATATTTCGAAATTTCGATGGCCTATTATTTTAGTGTATCGATTCGCACGAAGATAATATTTTTTCAAAATGTAGATTTTTACATGTGTTTTACAATGGCGTTAAGAAAAAAATTATCTTCATGCAACGGTTCTTTTTTGAAATTTGTTTATAATTATCAAAATTATAGTCATAAACAAATTCAAATAACTGTAGATCTTTTATCAAACCAAAAGTAGCAAACGAGTTATAAAAATAGATATTATATCAAACACTTTTCTAAAAAATATAACGATCTACTTCCATTTGAGGCCGAGATATGTCAGTTTTCTCCTCTCAGTCTCTTATCAATGAGCCAATTGATATTTCTTCTTAAAATTTGGGCTAATTTTCTTCAAAACATATATTTTTATCTCAGCTAGTTGAAAATAATCCAGAAAAACAATTGTTAAAATAGTTACAAAGTTCTACAAAGCATATACATGGGCATTACATGGACATACGAATAGTTGCTCAGGTTAGGCTGATTTTCTCTTTTCACGACAGAAATTAAGAAATATTTGAAAATATGCGTTATGGTCTTAAGGCCGCTTTATTAGATGTAATTTTAAATAGCAATGACATTAATACCAGAACAAAACATAAAAATCAGTACTACCAGAAAACAGGTTTCAAAAATAGTATAGTTCTAGTTAAATTAGAATGGTTGCCATCCTTTTTTTTTACTACTTATTTAACGTCGGCCTATTTCCGCTACCAGGGCCTATCACCGACGCCAGGAGACGAGCTACCCCCAACCTGGAAGTTTTGCTGAACCTCTTCCCTTTAAGAAGAGTAGGGATCTTTTACTTGCCTAACATTTAACAGAAAGGGGACCGCCTGCTTTACATTCCCTCCGAAGGATGGTATATCCACTACGTAATCCTCGTCTGAAATTACATAGCTTCCGCGTATACACTGATATACAAGCCGCCAGAAGGTGGTACGAGATCGCTGTGTTTCCCTAGACGGGTCACCCATCTAAGTACTAACCGCGCTGCACGTTGCTTCACTTGGAGTATCGTGATACTTACACAGTGAAGACGCATCTACGCTCGCCCCTATTGCCATCCTTAAAATGCAAGAAGTTTCAAGTTCGTACTCTCTGTTTGGAGGATGCTTGAAAATATACGGCACGAATTCGGGAGTATGATTAATATTCCTTGCATTAAATTATTACGTAGGAAATATCTTTACGTAAAAATGGAATAAAAATACATGTAAAAAGAGGTCTGGGATTTAGGATTCAACATTATTTGAAAATGAATGTTTTCTGTCTTAACAATAAACATCGGAATTTGTAGCATGCTCTTTGGAACATCCTGTGTACACGATGACTCAGAAATATTACTAATATTTTAAGTAGTAGTTTACTTTTTTAAATAGTAATCTATGGTTTTTATTTCATACTCTTATAGAGTTTGGAATTACTGGTTTCTCACACTCATCAATTCCAACGAAATCAAAACGTACAAGAGCAAATTTTATTGAACTTTTTTGTTTTCAATTCTGCATTGCTGATTTCGAGAACAATGCAACCACCTTGGGCTTATTATACCACTACCTATTTCCCTAGATTCTTCCAGTATAGCCAAAACTGTTTTATGATAAATCGGTCGATTTATAAGATATTCTGTAGACTAGAATATGCAAAGTGCAAGATAGTCGAAAACCAGAGAAAAATAGTGGATATTGGTATATCTAAAAACTTCTAAGATATGAAAGAAATTTTAGATTGTGTAAATTCTGTATTTTATAATCTTGTACTAATTTATTTATTTTTAATTTAATGTCCTCTTTATATTAACACCCTGGTAGAGTTTAGCCATAGCTATTTCACCATTCAACCAGGACACACTCACAACATACCACTACAAAAAAATAATTACCTGCGACATTGCCATTTGACTCGAACTCAGAAGATATAACAGCGACTATCCGTGTGGTCTTTCAAAAATTGAGTATCTCTGATTATATTCCATATCTGCATTTATTTAAATTAACTGCCTCTCGCCTCTCGTGCGGGAGGCGTGAAGCGCATTGGCAGCCGCTGGTAGACTCATGATCTAAACGTACGTGGTCTGCTTATTCCCCTAAACCCCCTCAAAAGCAGAAAAGCTCACTTAACGCGGAGGTTTCAAACATAACACAGTTATAACACGAATATTAGGTTTGGTATTGGATATGAATTAGAATGTTGGTGGTGAACAGGATGTTGTCTATGTGCGTGTTCTGTTATATTCTTCATAATCGGTGGCTTTTCTTATATAAATCGACTCGTTATGTAACCAGCTAAGTTGGTTAATACGGGTTATTCTGTGTTGTTCGGATATAAGTTGTGTGTCTGAGGCCCCATTCCGGACAACGTAGCCATGGTTAACATGGACCGAATTAAATGACTCTAGATGTCTCTAGACAAAAGACTGCTTCGGACCGGGAAGTAATAAGATACAGATCATACCTGAAGTTACAGCTTTATGTAACTTCAGGTATGATCTGTATCTTATTACTTCCCGGTCCGAAGCAGTCTTTTGTCTAGAGACATCTAGAGTCATTTAATTGTATTTTGGTGTGTAATTTCTTTCCGCTTATTCTACATGCTGTTGTTGTTCGTCAATTTTCGATTGAAATGTATTGTTTCGGTCTTCTGTTCGTTGACACATAAGAACTGAGCCATCGGGTCACTGTTAAATCATGACAGAAGAGGCCACAATAAGACCAATAAACATATTTATTTATTTATTTATTTATTTATTTATTTATTTAATAACACAGGCAAAAACAAAATCCAAAGGTGCAAGACACCTACACTTAATATATGTTTTTTGAGTCGCTGATTCCAAATCTTACGTCAAAAATATATGTTTCACTGCTCAGTTTTTCGCAAATTACCATTTCATTCCTAAATTCGGGGTTAAATGGTTATTAAGTCTAATAGAACGACACGCGTTCAAATGAAACTTCTGAATCGTTTAAAATGGCTCTAGTCGCATACTCCCAACATTCTATCGTATCACGGAAATGACGGCGGTGTACTTTCCCCCAAAACAACTATTACTACCTCTTGTTCCGATTTATCCACGAAGAAAGCACTAACACTGAACAACAGCAAACTTAAAATGGGGAGACCATGTTACACATGGAAAACAACAATCGAGAGGATCATGAACAAACTGGGAAAGGACCAAACATACTGGGAAAGAACAGCGAGGAAAGAATGAATTTCACAAAGCAATCGGAGCGATATATACTCTACCAGAATCAGAAACGGAGGAATCAGAAGCCTCAGAAGAAGAAGAAGATTTGTAGAAACAGAAGTACAAAAATAGAAGCACAGATAGCAGCGACACAATGCGGCAACATATCTCACAAGAAGACCCAGAATAGGCAGAAGCCCAGAACCAAAAATCCAAAAAAGGGGGCTTAAACGCTCCCTCACGACATAATGGGGTAACGCATCTCACAAATACCTACACCTCCCATCCCACATTCCTTTACCATGCGCCATGTGGCTCTCGCTGCTGGCAACAAGCATGACCTTAGTCCAACCCAGCGTAGACGTAGCAGGCCCAGCTGTATAACTTGGGAGTGCCAGTAATGCCTACCGCACGCTGGTAAATCAATCAATCAATCAATCAATACGCTTATGAAGTCAAGTATCTTTTGACCAGCAGACGCCAAAACAACCTCAGGGGTTGTAGCCACTCCCTCCCTGAATGACAAAACATTCAGAAAATACTGCGAAAGGGCTGAAGAATGGTTTCCTCTAGTTTTCGAGGGTGAGTAACACGATAATTGCAATACTTTCCCCCACTTTTCTAGAATGACAAAAAACTACCTTTTGTTCTAATTTTTCTGTACTACGCTTGTGAGGGCTTGATAGATCGGGGTTATTACAGAGAGTATTGATAACTCGAACATCTTTTAACCAGGAGGCACCAAAACAACCCCGGGGGGTTTTAATCACTCCCTCTCTGAATGACAAAACATTCGAAGAATACTGCGAAGAGGCTGAAGAACCTCGTTATCGAGGCGAGGAACACAATGGTTGCAATATTTCAAAATCAGAGCAAGGGATAGTTTTTTCCCATTTAGGGGTAGCTCCGGAAGTGTGGCCCTCGAAAACGAGAGAATACCGTCTTTCAGCTCTTTCGCAGTATTTTCGGAATGTTTTTTCATACAGGGATGGTGTGGTTTCTACCTCCGGGAGTTGCTTTTGGCGTCTTCTGATCAAAAGATACTCGATTTATCAATACTCTCTGTAATAACCCCGATCTGTCAAGACCTCACAAGCGTAGTATGGATAAATCAGAACAAGAGGTAGCTTTCTTCCATTTAGGGGTAGTTCCAAATGGGTGGAAAGGGGCAAATATTGCAACCATTGTGTTCCTCGTCTCGATAACGGGAGAAAACCGTTATTCGGCCCTTTCGCAGTGTTTTCCGAATGTTTTGTCATTCAGAGAGGGAGTGGTTACAACCCTCGGGGTTGTTTTCGCATCTCCTGGTCAAGTGATGTTCGATTTATCAATATTCCCTGTAATGACCCAGATCTGTCAAGTATAGTACGGAATAATCAGAACAAGGGGTAGTTTCTTATCATTTTTTTTATATTAAAGTCCTAGCGGAGTTTAGCCGTAAGCTATTCTACCACTCAACCAGGACGGACACACACACACATAGACAATATCACAACACCCATTCCCTGCGACATTGCCATCTGCCGCAGCTGAGACTAGAACTTAGGAGAGGAGAGCGACTAGACCGCGTTGTTTCTCACAATCGCAGTCTAGTCCACTGCTACCGTCTCGGCAACACGTGAAAAACGCCACTACACACCCATACCTTAGCCAGGATTCGAACCCGGTCGCAAGCCTAACACCTTAAACACTGCGCCACCGGTCCGGTTAAGGGTAGTTCCAGAAGAGTGGGGGATAATATTGCAATCATCATGTCACTCACCCTCGAAACTGGAAGAAACCGTTTTTCAATTCTTGTTATTTAGGGAGAGGTTCCAACCTCGGGGGTTGTTTTGGCGTCTCTGGGTCAAAAGATACTCGACTTATCGATGTTCTTTGTAATAACCTCGATCTGTCAAGCCCCTCACAAGCGTATTATGGAAAAATCAGAACAAGGGGTGGTAGTAGTAGTTTTTTTGGGGGAAAAAGTACACCACCATCGTTTCCGTGGTACAATAGAACGTTGAGAGTATGTGACTAGAGCCATTTTAAATGGTTCAGAAATTTCATTTGAACGCGTGTCTTTTTATTAGATTTAATAGCCATTTAACCATGAATTTAGAGATGAAATGTTAATTTTCGAAAAATTGAGCAGTGAATCATATATTTTTGACCTGATATTTGGTATCAGCGGCTCAAAAAAGTATGAGGATGGGTGTGTTTCACCTTTTGAAAATCTTTTTTTTGTGTGCTTGTGTAATTTTTAAAGCCATTCTTAAAGGTTATTAAAAATTATATTTATCTGTTGTGTTAATTTAGTGAATACCTAGTAAACTGTATTTGTATAAAATAACAGTCGACTCTTGACGATCAACTAACATATTAATGCAAATCCGTAAGAGAAAGATATTGATGAACTAAACTGTCAAAAGTGTTAAGCGGCACATGTAAGAGAGGAATGTTGGTTTGATGCGCCTTTATAAAACTTAGTTAGGATTACAAATTCAAACGCCAATAATAGATTTCGTTACAAGCGTTCATCAAGTGCATTTATTACTATCCTCATTCTACGGATTTAATATAGTGAAAGAAGCGTCCAGTATTTCTTATGATGGTCTGTGAGAAAATAATAACCGAGTATAAAGATCCTGAAAAATTTGAGAGTAGCTACGTAGGAAACAAGTTATATTACTTGCATTCTCAAATGTAAGCACCTTTCTCTGTAAGGGTATTAATTTTTAAAAGCAAACTACTATTGTTTCTGTTTTGTTTTTATTTCTTACCAAAAAAGGTAATAAGAGCCAAGCAACTGCAGCTACCAATGTCACGTTCGTTGCGACCAACACAGAAAAATAATTCCCAAGGCACCAGCAAAGTGCTTGCTGGACGTGACATATTTGGTGGAGACGCCAGCCGAGACGTGGCAATACAGAGTATCCCAGGAATATGGAGCAGTATTAAGTCGATTTTAAGTAATACTAAATAATACTTTTTCCTCGGAGCCTTTCACCTTTAATGATTAAAACTTGTAGAAGGTTTTTCAAATTATTGTAGCAACTGTAATAAAATTTAATTAGTGTAAAGTGTAAGTAAGTATTCGTTAATGGAGAAGTGCGTGCCTTTCATATCTTGTCTGATTAA
This sequence comes from Rutpela maculata, assembly GCA_936432065.2. Classification (NCBI taxonomy): domain Eukaryota; kingdom Metazoa; phylum Arthropoda; class Insecta; order Coleoptera; family Cerambycidae; genus Rutpela; species Rutpela maculata. Next base: position 300,356,087 of record OW386285.2, read on the forward strand.
GAAATTGTGAGAGTTTAGCTAATAATTTATAAACTAGAAAATCGGAATATAAGATTAGCGAAATTGAAATAATTACAGGCAGAGAGAGGTCAGTTCACATATTACAATATCTATGGAAACAACGTGCTTTACAGCAATAAAACTGTATGTTGTGTTTTATAGAAACAAAACTTCATATTGATGTTGCATCGGTGCTACCAAAAACAGATCTAATTGTTTTATCAATTAATAATGATGTTTGATTAGTTCAATGGTGTCAATATATGGGGTTTCATTTCCTAACATGCCAGCGAGTGACATAAAAAAATAAAATGTTTCCTTATTTCACTGGTATTTCACTGCATTAACTAGTTTCACAATGATATCATTTGTGTAAGATGCTTATTTACACTCAATGTGGTATTTTTCTTGTATTTACCAATTGAAGAACTAATCCACGCCGGGTATATAAGACTTATTATTTAGTGTATAAAGTAGAAAAAAATGAGTACCTATACTAGCCAACCTTAACCTAAACCAGGGACCGAAACCAAAATTTATTTCGGTTCGTACGCCATTTTCGGTTTTCGGTTTTCGGTTACGGTTTCGGTTTTCAGACCAGCGTTAATTTGGTTTTCGGTTTCGGTTTCGGTTTTCAAAGCAGCGTCAATTCGGTTACGGTTTCGGTTTTCCTGAATCTTACATTCCGGTTTTCGGTTTCGGTTACGGTTAGGAAAAATTCGTAATTACGGTGCGATTTTCGGTTAGGGTTTCGGTTAAAATTAAATTAATGCTTGCAGGGACCGAAAACGAAATTTATTTCGGCTCGGTTTCGCCTACGGTTACCTAACACACCATTTTTGGTTTTCGGTTACGCTTTCGGTTATCCAGAATCCATTTCGGTTTTCGGTTTCGGTTACGGTTAGAAAAAAATTACGGTGCGGTTTTCGGTTACGGTTTCGGTTCGGTTACGGTCCCTGACCTAAACACATCTAAGCAGGTGTGAAATTCGGTTCTAGACTAGGAATTTTAGTGATAAACATACTTTTTTTTAATATTCCTTATTTTGGAAGTAACAGAATCCGGGGAAATATTCAGCATCTTCCCAATTCGTGCTTAGTGAAAACATCGAATTAGTGTATTCCGATGACATTTAACAAGGATCATTTAATATACAGGGTATTCTACGAGAAAACGGACATGGCTTAATGGCAGATAGATGACACCGAGGGTAATCAAAATAAACATATAAAAAAGTTAGTAGGGCCCTCGTTGCTGAAATAGAAGGTTTATATATTTTTGAAATAATTTATGTTTGCTATTACTTTATAAAAGAGTGGAATAATAAGTTCATGTTGGCATAATATGTAATACACTAGTGATCCTGAATAAGTATATGTATAAAACCAAAGAAATTCAGATCAGGACTTGAAAAAGAAAATTTGTGTTGTTCTTCAAGAAAACAATACCCTGTACATGTTATTTTTAAATTTTAATATGTAATTCAAAAAGTACATAAGAAATAGAGTAAAATGGCTTCATTCACATACAGTCTAGATGTGACAAGATCAATCGGTCATGTTGCGAGAAATACCAGAAAATGTACTAAAACTGAGGAAGACATTGTGAACATAAAAAATCGCTGGCCAAGGAATTACTACTTCCAGTTTCATATTTCCTACCCAAGTCTCCTACAAAGATAGACATTTTGATAATATATTTGCACTCCACTATGTGGAAATGATTTTGAATAGAATTTGAATAATATAATATTTTAAATCTTTTATCTCAAAAGCCAATAAAAAAGATGTACCACATCGGTAGTATGGAAGGGGAAGTGGCTGATTTAAAAAAAATGATCCCTTTTTTCTTGTGCACACACTAAATCGAAATTGTGTTTTTTATTCCCTATAATAATGGGGTGGGTTGGCAATGGAAGTCAGAGTGGGAGTTGGTTTGCCTTACCTATAACCCCATAGGGTATAGATAGATGGATGTAAATGGATGTAAATAGGTAGGGCAAGCAAAAATTTTTTGGCGTCTATTACCCCCACTAGCATATCCATTGCCACCCCTCCCCATTATTAAAGGGGGTCTAAAAAGATGTAATTTAGCGTGTGTTTATGAACCAACGGGGCCTTATTTTTTTTATATATTGAAATTAGAAAAAAAAATATATTCAGGGAATTGTGTCTTGAAGAACAACAAAAACCTCTTTTTATGTATCATACATGTACTTATTCAAGATCACTAGTGTATTACACATGCCGAATATGACTATTCCATTCCATTCCTTTACTAAGTAATAAGCAAAAGATATATTTTTACAATTAATTATCTTTTATTTATTTGCTTTTATCATGATTAGAGAATATTATTTAGGTATTATGCAAATCACAACTTACACACTTTTTATTCATTATGAAAATACCTACTTTCTACAGAAAGTAGGTATTTTCATAATGAATAAAAAGTGTGTAAGTTGTGATTTGCATAATACCTAAATAATATTCTCTAAGCAAAAGATATTTTGACAAAAATACATAAAACACCCTGTATTTCAGCAACGAGGGCCCAACTAGCATTTTATATGAGTTATTCTGATTACCCTCGATGTCCTCTATCTGCCATTAAGCCTTGTCCGTTTTCTTGTGAAATGCCGTGTATTAAGTGAACAACATTGAATTCTGAATGAAATCTGGAATTAAACCTGGGTTGACTCATATTGCCAACAGATAGGTTTTTATTCTAATATCAATAGTACCTATAATTTAATTCTTTCTGTAGTTTTATTTTTTATTCAAAACACAATATTTACTACTATTTGCATGTTTCTTAGATTCTTATTTCTGCTTGTTCTTCTCTACTTTTACTATGACGAATCCACGACTGCTCGTATTTCAAATCAATGAATGGTATTTGCTTTGATAGACTCAGTTTTTCACTTTGTACATTAAAGTTGTTTTAATTGATTTCATGTTTAACAGTTACAACAGTTGTTGCACTATAATAAATTAGGGTAAATAAATCCAACAGAACACATATTATTGCTATTTATTACTTCGCTATTCTCTTTGTCATTGCTGTAAAATATTCAACATCGCTTTTGCGTACCTGATTAAATATTATGTAAGGTATAAATTATTTCGTACAATTAATTATTTAGGAACGTTTACGGCCAACATATACTCGGTAAAATAAATTCGTGAACTGGCCGATATTTAACAGATTCAACTATACATGTTTAAAATATACAAGGTGTCCTAGTTAATATGATAAACTTGTATATTACACAAAAAAAGCAAAACCCATGAACAGAAGTTTATTTATACATTTTATCCTAAAATACATTCTCGTCACTTCCTCGCCTCCACAGCCACCTCATGAAAAGCAGCTCCAAGAAGTGGAGTACAAGTCCTGCTTCACGAATGCGATGTTGCCTAATTTATGTGGTATGCTTTATGTTTTATACCACACACTTCGATGTGACGCTGCCTGTGAAGTTTCCACAAACACAAAAACACTTGAACGCTTCAATACTTTCATTCGACACAAGTTTCGCCAACCTTGTTGACATCATCAGAGATGATTGAAACTAATGTACGAATAAAAAGGTTGGTAAATTGCTACTAAAACAATATGGTTGAATTAATTGAATCAATCCTGTCGTCCCTACCTAAACTCTGTCTCGGTTTAACGAATCGTGATCTAATCATTAGTAAATTGGACTATTTGGGATAAGCTATTTTATCACTATTCATATTATTTTTACATTTTGCAATTTCTTAGCTTTCAAAAGCATCCAAATATGTATTATTTGGTACATTTCTAATTAACCTTAAGGATAGGATTTTGCATAGTGAGAAGGAAATATGCATTTATTTTCGATTTATTATAAATATTTGAAAAAATCAAACGTAGCATAATTTTTAAAACTATTTTAGATACTTGTTATTGTTCTAACGAGTGTAACTATATATTAGGGTGGTGCCTTATTGTAGATTTTGGAAAATCAAAATGCCTGTGAGTGGAAAAGTTTGATGGGTAAAGATTTTTTTACTTTTTTGAAAAAAATTGATCAGGATTCGTTTTCCACCTCCCCAAAGCCGATATATTTACAGAGGGAATAGTAGCGCTAGGGGTTGGAAAATGAACCTTAATCGATTTTTTTTATTGGAATAAAAGCTTTGTCTTTATCTATCAAGAAAGTCCTCTCCAGTTTTGTTGATCGTTTTAAGGATTTTGACTGTGCCGACCATCAAATTCTTCTAGAAACTATTAAGTCTTATGGTATACGTAGCATTTGCAATGACTTACTTAGGTCAATATTTAACCGGTAGGAAACTTGTTTTGGAAAAAGATAGATGAACTTTTGGTTGGTATATGTGTACCACAAGGCAGTGTGCTAGGCACACTGTTGTTTATTTTGTATACTAATGATTTGGACAATTTCATTTCATCTCACTTGCAGATGACATAACTATTATTTCTTGTGGAGAAAATTTGGAAGTTGTACTTGAACAGCTCAAAACTAACTTTAGATCAGTATCTGAATACTTTAACAACAAAAGACGTGTTTAATCAAGACGAAACATTTCTTATGCCATTTCACCCGGTTTCAGCAAGATATAAATTTGCTATTACAACACAACGGACAATCAGTACAAAATTATAAAACTTGTTATTTTTCCAATATGGAAGGGCATATAAGATACGGAGTACTACAACAGTAAATAGGGTATTTTTATTACATAAAAGTGCAATACGCTGTATGTTCGGTTTGGGCTGTAGGGATTTTTGTAAATCTACTTTTATTCGGCAAACAATATTAACCTACCATGTCTATACAGTATACATATTCAAAATTTTAAAATTTGTTAAGCAAAATTTATCACAATTTAATTTTCAAAATGCATATCATCATTATCCAACTCATGGATATAATTTACAGCACGACTCCCTAGGCTACAGTTAAATGAATCAAATTACGTAGGAACCATCCTATATAATAGGCTAAGTAATGTCATAAACAACATAGCCAGTGAAAAGAATTTTTTAGTTGTGAATCATTTTACTCTGTAGATGAGTTTCTGCATTCGCAGCTAATATACAGTGTGTTTCACTTCTCGTCTTTACGAGAAGTGAAACACACTGAAGATAAATATTTTTGTATTTTTGCATTTTTTTTTGTATTTTGTAAATAATGGTGTCAAAATTCATTTGACTTGTCCTGTATCATGTATTTGATCCATGGGAATTAATAACTATTATTATTATTATAATCCTTTTAATAATACTTTTTAACCTAAATCACACTATTATTTTTCTTTAGCTTCCTAGATACTGATCTTATCGGATTTAGGTACTTCCCTGCTGCGACTAATGACTCCTTGTCCGATTTACGAAAACACCTAACCGAATTTCATATTTTCCGCACTTCCCCCATAAAATACATGTTATTTCAAGGAGAACAATAAAAATGTAATGCTGTACGATTGAAATTGCCGCGTGGATCGAATTGTTTCCATTTGCCATCACTTTGCGTCGCGTCGTCCAGTTTGTCATATTTTCAGTAAGGAGAAAAAAAAATGCGAATGTATTTGTTGAATGGCCTTTTACCGATGTTTGAGTGAGTTGTAAAATGTTTCATATGGACACGACAGGCTTTGGAGGCAAAATCTTCGAATAGGAATCATCTTGTGACTATAGTATCAGTATATTATTGTTAGGAAAGTTGAAAATATATGGCGAAGGGCTCGTACTCCTATAGTAAGTCAGCAAAGGATTGTTGAACCTATTAGAAAATACGTTAAATGTCAAAATTTGGTAAGATCTTACAAAGAAGAAAATTAGATGGCTTGGTGCTGTAGATGATTACGTTGTAGATTGGCAAAACATTTCGTAATTATACGTAACCTTTCAGTGCAGTATATGACAAGAAGAGAAGAAATTGGGTCATTAGGAACACATTAGGGCCCAGAGCAACAATGCCATAATTTGAAACGAAGAATTTCACTAAAGAAAAATATTTGCCTAAAATATGCATCACTTCTTCATTGAATTATTTTGAATCCGTACTGAAACGTTCTTTGTAATAGCGTAAAAACGAAATAGATTTTAAAATCTTTAATTTTCTATTTCTCAGGGGTTTATGAGGAGTGATGAATGCTGGTGAAAAATCCTCATAGAAAATATGACGTTTACAAAAATTCACTATTTTTTTTATTTTCCAACGAGTTTTTCAAATAGTAGATTTTTTCAGAAGTGTTAGGGTGTGGAAGGGGTTAAAAATTTTTTAAAATACAGCTATCTTTTATGAACACAGACATTTTAATTCTTGAAAGAACAAAATCCCTCACCCATAGCGACATTTCATTATTAGAGCATGGCATTTAACTATATACAAAATTTATGATAAAAACAGTACATGGTTATATTCCTTAGCGTTAGAGCAAAGGGAAGTTCTGAAACTATTTTAAAGATTATACCATTTATGATTTTTTAAATATTTATAATAAACCGAAAACAAAATCATATTTCCCTCTCACCCTGCAAAATCCTATGCTTATGTTACACAGGCAAAAAAATTCTGCTCCAAGGACTAAACCTATCATGCTTTAAGTATTTTTGTGTGCTGAAACCGAATTATCAATTTAAAAAAATTTCTACCGCGTAGATTTCGAGTAAATATCAAAAAACCGTATTTTGATAATAAAAACCGGGATTTTCTCAAAATCTACTTGGTAGAAAATTTTTTAAATTGAAAATTCGGTTTCAGTACACAAAAATACTTAAGGTATGCTAGGTTTAGTCCTTGGAACAAAACATATTTTTTTGTTGACCTGTGATTGATGTCGATTTTATGATTGTTATCAAAGACATATTGGGCGAGACTAGAGTTCTTCCACTTCCATGTGCTCTTTGAATCTCGTTGAAATTGGACGTTTTATTTAACCAATATACTTCAAATTACAATCTTCGCAAATCGTTGGTGATAGGCCCTGGCAGCGGAAATAGGCCGACGTTAAATAAAAAGATAAAAAAAAAATCCTCGCAAATATTTTCGTAAATTCCAGACCTTTGATTTGATTTAATTTTGTCCTTTGAGTTGCGTAAAAGTTGTTGCAATTTATTTTCGAATGTCCCAACTGCCACATTTAAGTTTTTAAAAATCCTGCTTAGACCACGAATAGACCGGGGCTCCAGTGGAATTTTTATGAATCTTGAATTCCATTTAGTTTGGAAGGTAGAGGAATTTCGGAGGGTGTCCTAAAACTGCATTTCCTAATTAATTTATCAACTAATTTACATCATTGCTTTTAGTTACATTCTCAATTAAAGCTTTCTCCTTTGCAAATCTATGTTCATTCAGGGAGAAACTTAATGGAAGATGAATCAAGAAATTCAGACCAGTCATTTTGTGCTGAGGAGAATGATGTGAGTCATTAGTGATATAGCTTAAGAGTGCTTTTATATATCAAATTCCACTTATTTTCAATATTTCCAATTACTGAGCTATCTAAAAATGGTAGTTGTCCATTGGTTTCAATTTAATATATCCATCTCCAGATGGCTCCAACTTGGTTGGGGAAACATGCATAGAGTATAGTGTAGTGGAAAATACCTCAGTATTATTCCTATTGTCTTTAAAATGCACAATATTGTAACGTGACAAATGTTAAATAGTATCTCACGTTACATTTCTAATAAAAATGTATTAAAAAGTGTATTATCAATATTTTTCTGAACAAGCTCCTGTACTATGAGTTTGCAAGTAAGCAGCTACTATTCAAAAATACAATTCTTTTTCATACACTACCTTCTATGGCTTAATGAAGTACGCGTTCGCCCATGCTTATCCACAACTTCTTATATAGAAAAATATAAAAATTGTTAAATAAAGACCAAACCAAGCTTAAATTAGAATCTATTCAGCCTTAAATAATTGTAAAATTATCTAAACAATATCCTTTGCTTGAATCGCTTTAACTTAATATTCTCGTAAAATAAATTGGAACTATTTTTCTCGTGCGGAGCTATACACGATGTGCCGTGAGTAAACAACTATTTCACGTGACATCAGACTGTACACTGAAAATACTTTCATTTTCGCTTGACCGTCAAAGACAACAGACGTGTCTAAAAACTTTTGTAACACCTTTAACAGGGATATTGAAGTAGAAAACTCTGTGGGCGCATATGGTAAGAGGTTAAATAATTATACCGTCAAATACCATCTAACTTTTAAATATTGTATTAGGCTTTTATTTACTACAATACAGATTTTCTGATACAATGTCTCTATTTGTAATTTACCAACGAGACAATGGCACGAGGTTTTCGTAAATTGTCATCACATTTTCTTAAAAGTAACGAAATTCTTTAAAATCTGTAGAAATTCATGGTTTGGTTACTATTTTGCAAGGGATCAAATTTATTAGATATCATGTAAAATCAAACGCTGTGCAGAAACTTTTTCGGTCGAGTATAAAATGGAGGTCATCCATTCCAGAGCTGTCTAATATTAATTTGATCCTTCATCGTCGTGAAACGTGAGCATGTTAAGAAGGAATTTTCAACTACCGCGGTTACATTTCCACCTTTTTACGAAAGCAAGACCCATATGGTTCCAGATTTCCTGTACTAGGAAAATGAAAAGCTAAGTACCTATTTACTCCATATTTATGGAATTATTCCACCGTTATTTCCAAATAATACCTTTATTCCTTTCGCCAAGTAGTTTTTGTCGAGGTTTTTGTTATAATTTGCTAAAAGTACTTTTGTTTATAATTTGCCACTAGTAGTTTTATTCATGCTTGTTGACTTGATAAAAGTAATTTTTTGCCAGACCTAACCATATTAGACATTTCCAAATAGCAGGGAGAATATATTAAAAATCTAGGTTAGGTAATTGTTTATTTTAAATTTTTGTGTTAATATATTTTTTGTCACTCTGTAAATTCTATCAGCAGGATTTTCGTTATCTGATCTCATTACATCGAGTTATGTCCGCTTAACCCTAACTATAGTGCCCTATTAAGTAACATTGTACAAATTTTACCGATATTAGTATAACCATTTTGTGTTGAGCGCTGTCATTTTTGCATAATTTTTGGTTATGCATTTGGTAATGATCACTAGCCAATGTGTGCGATATTTTAGTAAATTTCTGGATTTGGCGGATTATTATTTTAAAGGAATTCAGATAATCGTGCATAGTATAGCATATACTAGCGTAACATGGGTATACCTGTATATTTTTACCGTAGGTATGTGGTAAATATAGTTATTTGAGTTTTGGGGTGTCCCATTTTAGATTGACAGTACGGCGCGTAGAGGTTATGTATTGGTGGGCTAGAGTAAATATTGGTTAATAGAATCAAGCGAAAAAGCACACTCGTCTCTTTTACTTTGTACCATGTGTAATATATTTTTATCTATTATCTTTTCCGTGTGTAATATATTAATTTCCTTGTTCTGTTTCTAATATGCTAGTTTCTCTGATTCCGTGTATAGTATATTTTCTTTATCTTTTATTATGAGAGTAAATCATAATACTTAATTTTTCTGCATTTGACAGTATCGATACCTTTTAGTATACCTGCACCTTTTGGTATGTCTTATTACCTTATTATCTTATTATCTTAATGTATTCTACCTTTTTATGTTTGTTATAAGTACGGATTTTATGATAGTTTGTTAGTGTAGTGTGTAGTAACCCGAGAAATATACCTTTTTATCTTTTATTATGAGTGCAAATCATAACAGATACCTTTTCTAGATTTTATAGTATTTTATGGTTGTTATGAATACCCATATATAAAATGGTATTTTATTATCTTATTTGCGCGTGTATTATATGTATCTTGTTTATTGCAATATGCTGATATTTTTTTATCGTAACATTTCTAAATTTCCCTTTTGTTAAGCTTATTGTAATATATTGTTATTGTTACCTAATTTCTATTTTCTTTACCCTCTAGCTTTCCTTTCTTGGTTACAGTAGTTAATCATGGCTCCCAGAATATTGAACCCACTGTCCTTTCGCTCTACATACCTTTACTGTGCTAGTCAGGGTAAAAACCAGTGACACTAATCACGTTACTCGTAGCTGTGGCTTACCTAATTGAACTTGGGCACTTAAAAACTTTCTTTTTAACGCCACAATATTTACACCCTGTACATGAGCCATCAGCTTGAAAAAAATTCTTAAAACATATCACAAGGGTAGAAAATTTTAATCTTAAGAAAGTTGTTGCTTACCATCTTTCCTACAATCTTGTTTTCCTTATATTTCCCTGCAATAAAAAATATTTTTTGTTTTGCAAATGTTGTTCCTTACAAAATATACAAATTTGGTCAATATAATCATCTAACATAATATTGCATTTGAAAAAGGTATCTCAATGATTTTACCAGAATGATTTAAAAACTAGATCTTAAGGTATCTATAGACGCGAAGAAAACATTATTTCCAGGTGCTTGTCATAAATCAACTAACACACTTTATTTTCCATTTGAAGATATTCAAATTAGATATGACGATAAATTGTTTCCCAATGACAGTTTCAGTCTGGTACGTTTTAATATTCCAAGCGGTTTATAAAATTAAAATTCCGCAAATGTGCTCGACTAGAAACTATTAATCTTATAGAAGAACTAGAGGAACTCTTTAAATCTGCATCATAAATCAAATTGAATTTTGTGACAGTATAGATGTGTGGACTTATTAATAGTTTGAGAATATGCAATCCTAATAATGGTAATTCAATAGTTCAACATTTAATTATAGGCACAAATTTATCTAAATATCCTTCACAAATGTTTGTTCTAGAAGAAAATCTATTGGATACCTAACTGGGTATATGCGCTATTTTCGCTCAGCACCCCAGCGCTCAGGTTCGCTGATAAAAGGAGTTTTATTTGGTTAATTATGCAAGGAACGAGTTTTAATTTTAGATTTTTGAAAATGAAAGTTTTTTATTATTCTAAAGAGTATATTGGAAAAATAAAGATAAAGGATAAAGAAAACTTTTTTTCTAGGATCAACAGTTCTCGAGAAATCTGAAAATCTGAAGCGAATTTATGATTTCTTCTTTGGTGGTTGATGACCAAATACTACAATTAGTTGCTACTACATTTCCACGCTCTTTGTCATTAAAGAAGTTTTGCATTTATTCCCTTCATCTTTTTACCTCGCCTGTAATCTCCAACAGTGCTACCCCATTACTGTTGATAAATTAACCACAAATTTAAAAAATAATAATTTGACCAATGAGGTAATGTTATACACTTTTAGTTTTAGCAACAATAAATAGTTGCATTGAATCTTAGTGTTTTGTCCATCTAAAGCATTTGACTAAGTTTTCAACTTAGATAAAATGTTATTTTAACCTCCCCACAATAAAATTGTGGGAGGTTACTGAAATGGTCCAAAATAAAAAATTGAGATAACATCAAATCTTTACGTTTTGAGGTTCCAGGAACTCAAAAAATTGGTTTCTGGAAAATGTCCGTATGTATGTGTATGTATGTTAGTACGATAGCAGCGGAACTAGTAAATGGATTTGGATGAAACTTTGCATGCGAATTTCTTTAGTGCTCCAGAAGATCTGAAAAGGTTTTAGATGAGATCGGATTACGTTTAGTGCCGTTTTGGCTCAACAAGTTATTTATTTTATGATTACTTACAATTTGTAATCAAGATATATCACATTTAAGTCCTTTCGATTTGGTTTCCGTGAAAAAAATTAAAAAACAAAATAACAATCTATAGAGTAACGCTTCTTGTGTAAGATATATTTTATAGTCTAACGGTATACTAGTGTGTTAAAGTGTGCAAACTATAGACGTATTTTCTCTGAAAACGTCATACTAGTTGTGATATTTCGCAAAAAAAGGGCAGTTAAAGTTAGTGATAGTTGTGTAATGCCTACATAACCCATAAGGAGCCCGTGTGGTTACGGACGGTCCTTAACTGGGCCCAAAGTGAGTTTTTTGCAAAAAACTATTAGTTGTGACAGTGACATTAAAAGTCTGAGAAACTTGAATCCATTTCCGGCAATCAATCTAACAAACATTAACATAACCTAGATATCAAACCAAGTGCAATACCAGCCTATAAATATAAGACAACTGTCAAAAATAAAATCCTCAACAAAGTTTAGAACCAGAATTTTTGACAGTTGTCAGTTTGACAGATTTAGAACTAACAAAGTTTAGCGACAAAAAATTGACAGCTGTCAAAAAATGTTCTTCTCCTGAAGCCTATTGACATGTCAGTTTGACCTGACATTAGTGACAAGCAACCAAACAACAACTTTACCAGAACGATTTAGTGAAAAATCGGCCAGAGGATAAAAAAAATATTTATCAGCTTAAATTAAAACGGTCCACTATGAACACTTCACCGGCCGCAGCTGACAGAGAAACTGTCCACAAAAAATTATATGGTTTTTAAAAATAAATGAAAAAATATAATTAAATGAGATCGTTCATATTTTTAGTGCTCTTTTTGGCTTCAAAGATCCACTGGGTGGGGAGGTTCTAGCAGCTTTCCGTAGCAACCGATTTTTTTTTTTTTTTGAAAATGGTTATTTCTTAATTTTGCAACTAAACTTCGTATTTAAGCTTTTTTTTCATAATTGAAAAAACTTTATTAAACAAAATTTTCAATAAAAATTAAAAAAATGTAAAAAAGCTTCTTAAAGCTTGCTTAAAGCCGATTTCATATTTTCCAATTTCAGAATACCCTGTACAATTTATCTTAAGTTTTACAACTGTGTATACCTTCCTAAGACAAGCAAAACTTTTTATAAAGAATGACTTTCTCTCCGCAAATCAAAAATAAGAAAGTTTACAAGAGGTCGGAACCCCATCCGGTGACACTCTGTATAGTCTTTCAAGTATTTTTGCAGTAAGGTAGGTCTGTATCAGAAACTTCCGCTGCTTTTAAAAATCTGATTAACAACACCAGTTTTTAAAGCCGAAGGGCAAATACCAGTGTAAGAAACGCTATTGATTAAACTAAATAGATATAGTATCATGAACTAGATACCGTGTGTGTCAGTGGCGGCTGGTGAAATTTCAATATTTTTTTTCTCGTCTGTGGCGCATGGGACCCATACGAAACTTGGGAAATAACATCTAGAGAAGCACTTCTCTAATGACCCCTAAAAAATTTTGAAAAAGCAGTTTGCGAAAAAATTTTTGAAAATTCGCTAGCCTCCCCTGTTTACTTTTATTTTTTTTTGTCATATGCATTTGACTTTTCATAAAAATGCATCGACAGATTTTGGAGTTTGTGAAAATATTTTCATTACTAACTGAGATACAACGAATTGAAATATTGTAATTTGTTAAATTGTAAATTACAAAATTTCAATTCATTGTATTTCAGTTAGTAATGAAAATATTTTCACAAACTCTAAAATCTGTCGATGCATTTTTATGAAAAGTCAAATGCATATGACAAAAAAAAATAAAAGTAAACAGGGGTCCCTAGACCCAGGGGAGGCTAGCAAATTTTCAAAAATTTTTTCGCAAACTGCTTTTTCAAAATTTTTTAGGGGTCATTAGAGAAGTGCTTCTCTAGATGTAATTTCCCAAATTTCGTATGGGTCCCATGCGCCACAGACGAGAAAAAAAATATTGAAATTTCACCAGCCGCCGCTGGTGTGTGTAGCCGAACGCTAGGCATCGGGAGTAAAATTACAACATCGCGCGTGCCAGCTGGCTAAAATGAAATAACAGGCTGGAATGCTCCGCTCGACGGAGGAATTTACGGCAACTATGTTGCCATATCTATCGCGCTACGTGGATGTACATGCCTAATGGGAAATTACACGCACGGTATCTGTCAACTCCAAGTGACTTGTTACTACATTTTGAAAAAAAATGTAGTATATTTTTTGCATTTTTCCAGTGGACCATCGAAACCCGAAAAAAAACGTTGGATCGAGAGCGAACTTACAAAATTCCGTCCGTCGGTCTGTCGGTCTGTCACGCTCAACTCCTCTAATCCGTTTTCGGATTTCAATGAAACTTGGGTGGTCAATAGGAGGCCTTTAGAAAACCTTAACTCTGGAATCTCGGCTCCGTTAGGAAACCAGAAGTATCCGATATAGACGTTTCAAGTTTCTTGGGGAATATTCAATAACTCGGTAACGGGCAGTCGGATCGAGATAATTCAAAAAAGAAATGGTGCCGCTGGCAACGATCTACAGATAAGTATACCAGAGACTGTCAAAAAATAAATGGAAATTGAATTTTTTTGCAAAAAACTGGTTTTCTCGAAATCGGACTAGGAAGCACGATAACTCCAGGATATTGACCGATTTCGATGAGACTTGGTGGGATTGTTGTAGAACTCTCCAAAATCGTCCTAAGTTGAAGACATAATCAAAATTCGACTTAGGCAAAAATTTCATTTAAAGACATTTTTGGGAATCTGCAGAGGCGCAGATCAGTCCACAAGGACCGTTTTGGGTTCTATAAGGCGTTGGAAATGACCAGGCGAAAATTCGAAGAAACACCGAATTTTCACTTAGGAAAAATGTTTTTGGTTCAGAATATCAGAGTAGAAGTATATGATGACAAAGATTTATGAATAATATACTTTTTCAAAGGTACCATAAATTGGACTTTGAAAAATAATATTTTTGGAAGGGCGTCAAAATTTGGCCCAAGAATCGATTTATCGAAAGTACGCCAAAGTTTCACTTGCAGACTAATTTTTCAAAACTGCGTTGAAATTTGGCTTGAAGATCGATTTTTCAAAAGTACGCCAAAATTTCACCCGCAGATTAACTTTTCAAAAGTACCTTGAAATTTGGCTTGAAAATCAATTTTTCAAAAGTACGCCAAAATTTCACCCGCAGATTAACTTTTCAAAAGTACCTTGAAATTTGGCTTGAAAATCAATTTTTCAAAAGTACGCCAAAATTTCACCCGCAGATTAGTTTTTCAAAAGTACCTTGAAATTTGGCTCGAAAATCGATTTTTCAAAAGTACGCAAAAATTGGTCTTTAAATGGATTTTCAAAAGTACCACAAAGTCAGTTTAAAAAGTACCACGAAAATATACTTTAAATTATTTTTTATTTTTTTTTTATTCCTCAACCAAAGACATTGACCTTTGAGGTACGGTCATTGAAAGCCCAATTCTAAAATATGAGCATAAAATTTTAACGATGCACTGCATCCGAAAGGCAAAAAAGAAGATTTTGTCAAAGCCGGCGTAGTGCCGATAAGCAAAAATTGATAAAAATCAATGCACATGTACAAGGCCGGTTTCTCGCATAGAAAGAGTTTGGATTGACCCAGCGGCTCGCAATTTGGTCGAGCGCGTTGAGTGGTCCAGACAAAGTGATGGTAGAAAAGCCAATAACGGGGCTTTTCAAATGACAAAGTTATAGAGGAAAACGCCTTGTGCATAAAAATCCAAAAATTCAATTTTGCCTAATAGTCGCTCGAAGGTGAGACGCTGCCAAATCGATATTATTAATCGACTGTGATAAGGGTTAGTAAGTCGTGGACTGATCGAACGCCACTCAACTTATGCAGTAATAAGTCCTCAGAATGTGTTTGAGTACGTGAATTTCCACGATACAAGAACTTTAAAGCTAGGTAGTCTCTAGCGAAACTAAATTCATTTAGTAAAACTTTTTTAAGTTAATTTCAGTCAGCCCTAATTATTCATTTACCCAGAGTCTGAAATGATTCTAAAAGCTCGCATTTTGATTCTGAGAAGGTACGTATGAATCTTTTCTACCTAATCGATCGTTAGCGCGAGCGCTCTCGCTTGTATGGTCTGAAAGTCACTACCTTGATTGGGGAAGGCACGATTCTTTCTTGAGAATTTTGTATAACCAATTCTGTTAAATAAACGGATTCTTTGAACTAATGTTTCTTAATTGATCTTGAGGCCTGTTGACGGTCTATAATCCCTGGAACTTTCGTATAGAAAACCGGATGTGTCGAGTTAATTCGCATTAACGTTCGACCTTCTGGTTGTTGTACGGAGGTTCGATAGGGATTTTTTTATGCGTTTTTTTGAGAAATATATTCCGTTATTAATGGACCAAAACGCGATTTTCGCGTACCAAAACTAATCCCTCCGCAGAGAAATTCTTCGGTTGGGATTTTTTTATGCAAAAATTCAGGAAATTAAGAGGTGCCTAAACCCCTAACGAGGGAATTCGGGTCCAGAGAGAGCGTAGTTTCCGATCTGTGGTAGTGCAGCCTTGGTCCCGCTTTTCGGCTACCGAAGTCATCTTATCTCGAACCCGCCTGGGAGGTAGAAGAACGGGGTAATACGCGACTGGCGCCCCCTGAGAAATAAATTGGTGTCGCGTCATTTTGACGCCCGGTAGTGCGTTCTTCTACATGGCGCCCAACGTGGGGCGTTGTTAGTCAGCAGGGCTTTCTGGAAAGGATATGGATGAATCAACGCCTTTCCAGTTTTACGACGAGCCGACATCTGTGATGGACAACGTCTCTAGAGGGTTAGAGAGGCCGTGCGCGGAGGATGTACTGGGTAGTTCGGGGGTTGGCCCGAGTACCACTGAAGGAGTCATACAGCCCTCCTCAGAACAAGTGTTCGCCCAAATGGCAGCAGGTCTTGCCAAAGCTCTAAGCGAAGCCACGCACGAGCATAAGTATCGGTCGAAGCATCCAAATGCGGAATTTCATGGCTTCGAACACGAAGACCCTGAAACCTTCATTTATCAAATGGAGGAATTTTTCGTCCGAGTACGAATTACGCAGGATAACGACCGACTATATAAAATATCAGAACAGCTCAAAGATGATGCTAAGAAATGGTTCGAACAATATCGAACCCTAATTACCACGTATCCTCTATTCCTCGAGCGGTTCAGAAGCCGTTATGATTCAGGTGAAGTACTCACCGAAGCAGTAGCTAATTTATATGGCAAGAAACAAGATGCCGAGGAAAATACGTCAGTATTTATTTCAAGGAAGGTATGCCTCTTCAAGAGGATCGATCCGTTTAAGCCGGAGGCGATGAAGGCGGCTACCATCTTCAATCAGTTGAGACCTGATATGAAAATGCTCCTAAAGAGTGCCGTCATACTAGATACAAATACACTAGTGACGATGACCGAACAAATGGCCAAAATCATGGATGAGAATAAAGAATTCGAGATTCTGCAAAATGCAAAGAAAAGCAAAGACCGAGAAGCGTCCACCTCTACCGCTTCAGCTCAAGGGAATCAGCAATCGAGCAGTAACTGGAGAACGGAACCCTCCGCATTAGCGAAGCCGTCCTCCAGTTCCTTTGGTGCATCTAGGACACCATTCAATGGATCTCAAAGAAGAGATAATCCGCCAGCACCAAGGGTGCATTTTGCAAATAATATTTCCTCGCTGCCTAGGGGGGATATACCGAGAAGGGGTACTGGAGACGTAAGGAACTCCCGAGTCCCGTATCGCCCTTGCAGATATTGCCCAACGGAGCAGTGGCATTTTCATGCGGAATGCCCAAACAATCCCTATCGTAATATGAATACGGGAAACCAAGCGGGGGTCAGAGGCGATGGCCCAGGCCGAACTGTACCAGCCCCGCCTACCAGGCCCCAGCAGGCTCGAAGCGACCCTCGGGGAAGCTCCGAAGCAAGAAGTTTAAATTAAAAAACTTCGATGACCTTCCTGACCTTAATTACCTGTTTAAGGATCAAGAAGTCAACCTATCTCCCCACCGATTCACTCCATTAGAATCTATCAATCAAACCAACGACGCTTTCCCTCTGCCTCGCATTAAGATTATAATTAATAATCGAGCGGTTAACGCTTTATTGGATACAGGTTCGACAAGGAATATTATCCAACCGAAATTTTTGAACGACATTGATCAACTTACAGCTCCCCAAACTTTTGTTATGGCTTGTGGCGATGGTTTAGTAGAATCCCTCGGGACTACGACCATAAACGTTAATGTACTAGATGTACCCTTTCAGACCACGTTTCAGGTCATTCAAAATTTAAATGAAGAGCTCATTCTGGGAGCCCCGTTTTTATATGCTCACAATGTCGTATTCGATTATCAACGTAAATGTGTCTACGTCGGCACTGAAGAGCGAATAACCGTCTTCTGGAATCAAGCAGCACATCAAGCAAGGAAGCAATGCCGGCTTCCCGAAGAACTGATCATCGGAAACGATAATTTAAAACCTCTATTCGAGGAATTCGCTGAATTGTTCACCGCGGTGCCTACCCAAGCTACCACGGTGACAACGAAACATAAAATAAAAGTTAAAGACGACCGCCCGTTCAATATCAAACCCTACCCCATGTCTCCTTCTAAGAAAAAAGTTATGTACGATCAAATTGAAGAGATGCTGAAAGCCGGGGTCATAGAACCGAGTACCGCTCAGTACAGTTCGCCTCCCATTATAATTGAAAGGCCCGGCAAGAAGCCTCGCTTCTGCATTGATTATCGTCACTTAAATGAAGTAACGGAAGACGAAGCATCCGTCTTACCAAAGATATACGAGAGTATAAAGGATCTAGGAAACGCCAACATATTTACGGTGTTGGACCTCAAGAGCGGATATTGGCAAATCCCTCTTGAGGAGTCGTCAAAAAACTATTCTACGTTTACAACATTAGATGGAGCATCTTACCGATTTAACGTGATGCCTTTCGGATTGAAGACCGCTCCATGTACATTCCAAAAATTTATGGCAAGAGACGTATTGACCGGCTACTTGCATCATTTCTGCAAAGTATATCTCGATGATATTATCATCTACAGCGAAAATATAGAACAGCATGTAAACCATCTGAGAGCCGTCTTTGAACGCCTGCGTTTGCATAATTTAAAGGTGTCACCGGAAAAATGTGTGGTAGCCACGTCAAGCATAACCTATCTCGGGCATCAAATAAATGCCAACACCACTCAACCATTAGAAAAACACATATTACAGATACAAAATTATCCGGCCCCTACGACAAGGCGCCAGCTTCAGAGTTTCCTTGGTCTATGTAATTGGGTACGTGAATATATCCCTAATGTTGCAATAATTACAAAGCCCTTGACCCGACTACTCTCGAAAGACTGGCGCTTCAAGTGGAATCCGGAAGCCCAAGAAGCTTTTATTTTACTAAAAGAAGTATTGAATAAACCTCTAGGACTGCACCGGCCAGATTTCAATAAAATGTTCATACTGCAGACGGACGCATCCTTAATAGGATTATCTGCAGTATTATATCAATTGGGGGATAATGACCAGAAGCACATCGTCTCTTATGCTAGTAATACGTTATCTCCGACGGAGAGAAAATACCACATTAATGAATTGGAATGTTTGAGCGTCGTTAATTATATAAGAAAATACAAAATATATTTGGCAGACCGTCCATTTATAGTCAAAACCGACAATCGAGCTTTACTATGGTTAAATAAGCATAAGGACGAGAAAACGAAATTTACTCGTTGGTCATTATTACTTCAGGAATACAGCTTCACCATAGAACATTGTCCCGGCAAGGAAAATATATTGGCTGACTATCTTAGCAGGAATCCTCAAGGCCCAAACGTCGAAGCAGACGACGAAGAGGAGAGAATGTACCCACCAAAATTCTCGTACAAGGAACGAATATCAGTGATTACCACATTGGAATTAAACGATCAGGTCAGAGAAGCGCAAACGCACTCCAGAGATATCCAAGACCAAATTGAACGATGGAATACTCTAGTGCGACAAGCAGATAAAACCGAGGCAGAGGTGAAATTCGTCAATACAAGACAAGTGATAGGCGGCACACTTTGGACGAGAGGCGAAAATGTTATAGAAAAATTATACGTACCAAAACGTATGGTCATGAGAGTAATATCTCATTTTCACGACCGACCGGAAGTAGGTCACCCCGGCCGCGATGAAACTGTTAGAATCATCTCGGGCCGCTATTATTTTAATAATTTGTCGAGACTAGTTAACAAATATTTAAATGAGTGCATTATTTGTAATTCCGTAAAAAGCAGACAGTCACAACCGAAGGCTCCTCTCAGAAGCCATGCTCCATCGCATCCGTTCGAAGTTCTAAGCGTCGATGTAATCGGACCGCTTCAGCGAACCAAAGATGCAGATAACCGATATATATTAATGGTAGAGGATGTATTTAGTAAGTGGGTCGAAGCCAAGGCGTTCACCCAAGTCAGTGGAAAAACAATAGCACAATTTATCGAAGAGGAACTAGTGGCGAGATATGGCGTTCCGAGGGTCATCATTTCCGACCAGGGAGGCCACTTCAATTCCGGCTTTTACGATACGTTCTGTACACGTAACAATATTGAAAGATTCTTCACAGCAGCTTACCACCAACAGGCTAATCCAATAGAAAGGAGGGTGCAAGAAGCTAAGAAGATCTTAAAAACCTTATTATATGGTTCACCCAACGACGAGTGGGATCGACATGTTAGTCAGATGGCATATATCTTGAGAACAAGAAAAAACGCCGCTACGGGGCATACGCCCAGTTTCGTAGTGCTCGGCTATGAATTACCGCAGATCGGTGATTGGAATATGTTCGCTTATAGACAAGAACGTCGTAATCAAGCGGACGTTCCCCGCCTTGAAAGAGTCAAGGAAATTCGTAAAAATCAAACAAATTACCAATGGCGTTACGCGCCCAAAGTGGCGGTAACGCCGGTCGTATATAAAGTGGGAGATATGGTAATGACTAAAAGGATCAGGAAGGATCATACCTTCACACCGTCGTGGAGTGGGCCACACAAGGTTTTAAAGAGATTGTCTAATGAAGTTTACCTCATTCACAAGGGGGTAACTTCGACGAGGTTACATGTCGATGCCATCAGGCCGGCACCTAAGGGAGACCCCGATGTTGAATTGGAATTGTCTGAAGAATCAGAAGATAGTCCGGATGAAACTCATCTTAGTGACGACGCTTCCTCATCAGACAATGAGATCGCGCCCAGGTCAGAGCGACGTAGCGATACCACACTAGTTCAAATCAATGTTCCCGCAAGTGCTCAAGATGAGCCGGATGTAATAAGTCGAGATCCCGAAGATGCTCGAGATGAGCCAGATATAGAAGAGTCACCTCTAGATATTTCTGAGGTCGACCACGGCTAATAGCCGTTTTCGCTTTTTTTTTATATTTTTTCTCAAAATTCTAAGTGGCGATTTTGACCTGTATGCGGTCGAATCGAAAATTTAAAGTCTACCCCATGAGCAGACATGGAAAGACGGCGAACCCGACGCAAGAGCGCGATCCGGTAAGCCTAGCTTCTCAAGAGCGAGAGCCGCCAAGTTCGAGTAATGGACGTAGGCATAAGTACGAATCAGTACGAGTTTCGGAAGCTGTTTTTCTTATGCAAGAAGACAACTTCAATTTTAATCATTTTAAGTCAACAAAATTAACGTATACCCCAAATGGAAACTACGAGTTTCAGAAGCCGTTCTTCGCTCAAGAAGACGCTTCAATTTTTTTTTTATACTTTTTTTTTTACAAGTCGTGATGACCGCACGAGTATCGTAAGCCGATTTAATCTACCTTACGAAGTAGAAACTACGAGACGAGTTTCAGAAGCCGTTCTTCGCTCAAGAAGACGCTTCAATTTTTTTTTTATACTTTTTTCACAAGTCGTGATGACCGCACGAGTATCGTAAGCCGATTTAATCTACCTTACGAAGGAGAAACTACGAGACGAGTTTCAGAAGCCGTTCTTCGCTCAAGAAGACGCTTCAATTTTTTTTTTTTTATACTTTTTCACAAGTAGTGATGACCGCACGAGTATCGTAAGCCGATTCAATCTACCTTACGAAGAACCAATTTCTAACCATTATAAGTTAACAAAATTCATGTTAGAAAAATATTTCATTAAAAACAACACATTGTGTTTGTTAGTCGACGCGTCCCAGTCGACGACTTGCTAAAAAGTCAATCTAGTTGCAGAACTGCATTTTCCATGTGCAGAAATGGAAAGATGACCCAGCCTGTCGCAAGGGCGCGGCATGGTGAAGTCTGGAACTCAAAGGCGAGGACCGTCCAAGCTGCGGCATGGAGATATAGACAGCCTCTTCTAGAAAGGACCGAAGTCAAGCAAGAGCGAGACCAGGGCAAAAAAAAGCGAGTGCAACGAATTAGTGAGAGTGGACGCTAATCAAAATTGTGCTACGCTTCGCACCTCGACGCGGGTGTAATTAAGTTGATAAAAATGTTGTATCAACTTGGCGTATTGTTTAAAAAATGTATTTATTTTTAAGTTAGATAGGCGAATCAGTCGTCTGCCCCAATTAAGGCCGTTATTTTTAAACATCTGTACCATAGGTCAGACCGTCAAATGAAGGCATACAGACATACAAGTGAATATGGAAATTGAAGGCAATCGATGAGTAGAAAAGATTCAACCAAAGGAGGGGAGTGTTGTAGAACTCTCCAAAATCGTCCTAAGTTGAAGACATAATCAAAATTCGACTTAGGCAAAAATTTCATTTAAAGACATTTTTGGGAATCTGCAGAGGCGCAGATCAGTCCACAAGGACCGTTTTGGGTTCTATAAGGCGTTGGAAATGACCAGGCGAAAATTCGAAGAAACACCGAATTTTCACTTAGGAAAAATGTTTTTGGTTCAGAATATCAGAGTAGAAGTATATGATGACAAAGATTTATGAATAATATACTTTTTCAAAGGTACCATAAATTGGACTTTGAAAAATAATATTTTTGGAAGGGCGTCAAAATTTGGCCCAAGAATCGATTTATCGAAAGTACGCCAAAGTTTCACTTGCAGACTAATTTTTCAAAACTGCGTTGAAATTTGGCTTGAAGATCGATTTTTCAAAAGTACGCCAAAATTTCACCCGCAGATTAACTTTTCAAAAGTACCTTGAAATTTGGCTTGAAAATCAATTTTTCAAAAGTACGCCAAAATTTCACCCGCAGATTAACTTTTCAAAAGTACCTTGAAATTTGGCTTGAAAATCAATTTTTCAAAAGTACGCCAAAATTTCACCCGCAGATTAGTTTTTCAAAAGTACCTTGAAATTTGGCTCGAAAATCGATTTTTCAAAAGTACGCAAAAATTGGTCTTTAAATGGATTTTTCAAAAGTACCACAAAGTCAGTTTAAAAAGTACCACGAAAATATACTTTAAATTATTTTTTATTTTTTTTTTATTCCTCAACCAAAGACATTGACCTTTGAGGTACGGTCATTGAAAGCCCAATTCTAAAATATGAGCATAAAATTTTAACGATGCACTGCATCCGAAAGGCAAAAAAGAAGATTTTGTCAAAGCCGGCGTAGTGCCGATAAGCAAAAATTGATAAAAATCAATGCACATGTACAAGGCCGGTTTCTCGCATAGAAAGAGTTTGGATTGACCCAGCGGCTCGCAATTTGGTCGAGCGCGTTGAGTGGTCCAGACAAAGTGATGGTAGAAAAGCCAATAACGGGGCTTTTCAAATGACAAAGTTATAGAGGAAAACGCCTTGTGCATAAAAATCCAAAAATTCAATTTTGCCTAATAGTCGCTCGAAGGTGAGACGCTGCCAAATCGATATTATTAATCGACTGTGATAAGGGTTAGTAAGTCGTGGACTGATCGAACGCCACTCAACTTATGCAGTAATAAGTCCTCAGAATGTGTTTGAGTACGTGAATTTCCACGATACAAGAACTTTAAAGCTAGGTAGTCTCTAGCGAAACTAAATTCATTTAGTAAAACTTTTTTAAGTTAATTTCAGTCAGCCCTAATTATTCATTTACCCAGAGTCTGAAATGATTCTAAAAGCTCGCATTTTGATTCTGAGAAGGTACGTATGAATCTTTTCTACCTAATCGATCGTTAGCGCGAGCGCTCTCGCTTGTATGGTCTGAAAGTCACTACCTTGATTGGGGAAGGCACGATTCTTTCTTGAGAATTTTGTATAACCAATTCTGTTAAATAAACGGATTCTTTGAACTAATGTTTCTTAATTGATCTTGAGGCCTGTTGACGGTCTATAATCCCTGGAACTTTCGTATAGAAAACCGGATGTGTCGAGTTAATTCGCATTAACGTTCGACCTTCTGGTTGTTGTACGGAGGTTCGATAGGGATTTTTTTATGCGTTTTTTTGAGAAATATATTCCGTTATTAATGGACCAAAACGCGATTTTCGCGTACCAAAACTAATCCCTCCGCAGAGAAATTCTTCGGTTGGGATTTTTTTATGCAAAAATTCAGGAAATTAAGAGGTGCCTAAACCCCTAACGAGGGAATTCGGGTCCAGAGAGAGCGTAGTTTCCGATCTGTGGTAGTGCAGCCTTGGTCCCGCTTTTCGGCTACCGAAGTCATCTTATCTCGAACCCGCCTGGGAGGTAGAAGAACGGGGTAATACGCGACTGGCGCCCCCTGAGAAATAAATTGGTGTCGCGTCATTTTGACGCCCGGTAGTGCGTTCTTCTACAGGATCAAAGGTACACGGCCACAAATGAAGCCCATTGCTGGCGGCCCGAATCCGTTGACCGCAAGTATTTTATCCAAGGCCGAGTATGATATTCCAAAGAAATGAATAACTCCCGAACCGAAGGTCCGATTTTAATTTTCAAAAAATGGCGATCGATAAAGTCTATTAGGTGACGTTTGTGAGAAATTTGACAAAACAAAAGCGAATCTAGAAATCCTGGAAAACTTGATTTTTTTGATAAATTCTACAAATACCGAACAGTTTCCTAATAAAAATCGAAAATTAAGTATCCCGTCGATCAATCTCTATAACCAATATAAGGCAAAAAATCTGAAATAGAGTTTTTTCGAGAAATTTAGAAATAAACGAGTTATTTACAAAGATGCATGGCCACGTCCGTTATATCAGAGTGGCGGTCCGCCCGAAAATAAAATCGTAAGTCTGAAATCACTCCGCTGATGTTTCTGCATTTTATAATTTTCTATTGCTATATTCTTGAGTGAAATTTTGGAAAATTAAGTAAATAAAATATAAATAATATATAATTGTCCATAGAATTATTTAAAAAAATATTACAAATTGATAAATTCTCCGTGCAAAAAAATAATGTAATATATCATCAATCATTTCATTATTTGGTTAAGTAATGGTATTAATTTAAGAATTTACTTATAATCTCTACCTGTACGATGAAATTAAAATTTGATAAAGGATTAAGTTGTGTGCAAGCATTGTTTTCAATTCCTGCATTGCACCCATTGTAAAACAAAACAAGCTTTACTATGAAACAGATTTTGATATCGTGCCTTCTCGAAAAAGTCTCTATTTTGGTAATATACGAAATTATTTATAGGTGTTCAAAAAAAAAAAATTAAGATCATACCGGGGAAAATTCTATCTCTATAAATATTTGACCGATTTTCATTTACTAAATAACAATATAACCGATGCCCTTTCTGTATTTCATAATGTAGTTAGCCTTTACTTTAGTCAATTCAAACAGAAAAAAAGGAAAATAAAACGTGTCAAAATGTACTGAGTCATCCTACGACCCTCTGCTGAAAAGGTACTGAATCATCCCAACAGGGATAAAAAGCATATCAAAATGTAGTTTTTAGCTTGTTACTTTTAAACTCATGGCGTTGAGGTAATAGACGGTTTTAGTTTTTTTTTTTTGTTAAATCTTACCTACATCTGTAAGAAAAATTACAAATTCACTTGCTAATTTTGAATAATCGGAAGTTCTCCAGATCCTGTGTTTAATTTTCCAATTGAATTATTAGTCACAGATAAATTTCTAGAATTTAATCTAACAGAAAAATAAATCCTATCAATCGTTTTCATAAACCATTAAATAGCAACACGTTTTTGTCATTAAACCAAACTCATCCCACTCGAGCACTTGAACACCGCCCAATATCCAGGCATGCTTAATGTCGGCGCAGTTTTAATTTGGCCTCATCATCGTCTTCTCTACAGTTTCCTCAAACTTTACAATATCCATTATTCAGTTTATACTATTGGTTTCACCAAATTTATATATTTGTCCTTCCATTATTCCATATAAGCTTCCTAATATATTACGGTTTAAATCGCTGTTTCATCATTCTTTAAAAGCAATTTCTTGGCTATTCAGAATGTAAAATAGAAAATCTGTGGCACAATATTTCACGGCTGATTTAAAATGGAATCATTTATCTCATCTTTGTGATATTTCAACGCATTTGTTTCATACACAAGACACATAGCTTTGTGAATGTCAGCTCCATTTAAATATTCATTGTCCTGAAAAACCTATGCAGAAACTTTCTAATGGCGTCAACAAAGATTCCTATTAAATAAGAAAAACAGTGCCAGTGATATCTGCGACGTATAATGAAATGCTTTTTAATGAAGGTATTGATTTTTCTGTTTATAATTATTTATATATGTATACAAATATATGCAATATATAAGGAAGCCATGTGATTGTGAAAAAAGAAATTTTACCGCTTATTTTCGTTATAGGCGGGGAACCCTTACATCGAAAGTACCGTCATCGCGGATTTGAAAATTGACTGTAGAAAACCATACGAACAAAATGAGCTCGGTATGGCGAGGTTTTTCTTGCCGGAAGTATTTTTAGTTAAATTAATTATCACTTGTAATCTCCCTAGTGCTTGAATTATTTCCGGAAACTTTTTGAGGTCTTTAAAAATTCGTGAGCGAGAAAAAATTTCTGAATTTTTAATTCAAGAGCGAGGGAGATTCGGTAAGAAAATTTTAGACCGAAATTACTTGACAAAAAAAAAGGCTTTAGAAATGTTTGCAAAATCTTGTAGGCTGGTGCCGGTGTTAGATTAATTTTTTTGGTTTTTATTTTTTATGTGGTTTCCTCATATCTTAGTAAAATGAAATATTTAATAGTAGATAAAATACGGAATAACGAGAGTGAAATAAAATTAAAACAAGTTTAGTATACTTATTTCATAAATTCCCTACGCTCTAGTCGCATAAAAATAATATAGCTAATTAATATTAGTCATAATTTATTTCGTATGCAATCTTTATACTACAGTAAAGGCAAACCAAGTAAAGATGAAATGATATTTGCTGTGATTTAAAGTGGTGACAAATAATATCCCCTAAAAAAAATCGCTAATAGTTAGCCATGGAATCAGTGTCTTGGAATATGTCATAAAACGGCTCTGTGCTTTATTTTCTGAGGAAAGAAGATGTACAAGTGGAATTTTTAAAACATTTGGAATTAGTTAATGATGTAAGGAAACATAGTAAGCCAGAATTGTACTAATTTAATTTAAAATAAATATAAAAATATTTTTCATAATATAAACGCCATTGTCTAATCATTGCTGTTAAACCAGGGAAATTTCCACTTATTAATCACATAGGTAGTAATATTTCCAAAAAATATTTCCAAAAAATATTTCCAAAAAATTTGATGGTTGTCATAGAAACAATGACAAAATAAACGTGTCCGATTGGCTAATAACGATTGGTATAAAATTTTCAGCTATAATATCCCAAGGATGTTGATAATACGAAATAATTTTATCACAGTTTCCGAAAGCACTTGCTTGGTAATATCCCGACGCCGTAGGCGGAGGGATATTACCTAAAAACAACGTGCTTGAGGAAGTTGTGATAAAATTATGAGCTATTTATCAACGCTCGAGGGGTATTCGCATAGAAAATTTTTTGCAATCTATTTTATTTATTTGTTCAAAACTATTTATTAAAAACATAATTATTAAAAGAGCAATTTGTAAAATTAAATGCAGATTGTATTATATGTATTATTTGGTGAGTTTTCTCCATTATTATATTCATTAAATCATTATTTGCAGTTCTAAATCGGCATTGTCAAAAAATAAACTTTAAATTATTGAACTGTCATTACTGTCAAACTGGATGACATAAGTGAAAAGATCCCTTAGGGATCTTTTCAGAGTAATTCTGTCCTGGTTGATTGTTTCAGCTCACGTGATTAAAAATGGACGAATTTAATAGGATTGCTATTTGAGCTAAAAATTTTCACTTATAATATCCCTAGAGCTTAAATTATTTCCGGAAATTTTTTCGAGGTATATTTTGAAAATTATCCCAAGCCGCAGGCGAGGGATAATTTTCTTAAAATATTCATGAACGAGGAAAAATTTCCGGATATTAATTTAAGCTCGTGGGATATTTGGTAAGAAAATTTCACACCATTATTTTATAAATATTATGCCAAAATTGAACATTTTTATTATGAATGACAAAAATTCATTCATCATAGTGAATATGGAATAACAACGGGTGGTTAATAAAATACGAAATTTCTTAGTGAAATAACATACCATTCTCCAAGTTTAGTTACATGAACTTTTTATAACTAACTTAAAACATATTATATTTACATTTTTTATTAACTTTGGTCTACTAAAATTGGTGGAACATCATTTATTTTTGATAACTATTCTGAAGTACCCACCTACTTCAAGATTTATATGTTTGATAAAATACGAAATTTCTTAGTGAAATAACATACCATTTTCCAAGTTTAGTTACATGAACTTTTTATAAATAACTTAAAAACATATTATATTTCCGTTTTTTATTAACTTTGATCTACTAAAATTGGTGGAACATAATTTATTTCTGATATTACTTAAATGCGAGCACAGGGAATGTATTCATTCTTGTCGCCGAGACAATAATTAACAACTTCTAGGCGGTCATTTAATAATAAAAGGTAACAAGATAGTAATGGCTGCCGCACTTACAGACGTCAATTAGATTAATTCTTACATTCTAATCATAACAAAATTTGATTATCCGCCAAAAGAATAAAGTGCATGGGCATATAGCTCAAAAATTGCTCCAGGTTCTAAAACATATGGATTGTGTATTTTGTGCAAAAAATATTCAGACATTGAAAAATATCATCGTCAGCTTACTTACTTGTAACAATCGGTTGCGGATATTCATTATGAAGAAATATTGGATGTAAAGCTATTCAGAAGAATCCAAAAATATCTACTAAAATCTTCAGGCAAATTTAATAGACTATCTAAAGTAAAGTAAATAAAATTGTGTCGAAATATTTCATATGTTTTATTAGACATTTACAAAGTTCAGTCTTCAGCCCTATTTATTCTCCATTAAGACGAAAAGAATTCTTGCTAGACTTCCAAGTCCACTTAAATTTATATACTTAATAAAATTTGTTAGTTTAACATCTGTTATTGTGATATCCACAACTTTTTTTTGTAAACAAAAAAATAAATATTAACATATTAATTTGTGTACTTATAATATCCTCGTGAATATCCTCCTTTGCGTCGCCAAATAAATTTAATTCTAAAAGCACTTCAACTCCTGCGTCTTTACTTTGACATTTTAAATGACAGAAAAATTTCCACTTATTAATTTGACAGAATGTAAAAAATTTCCGGAAATTTTTTGGGTTGCCATGGTAACTTAACAAAAAACAAGCCTCTGATTGGCTAAAAAATGTGGTGTGAAATTTTCACTAGAATTTTTTAAATCCGCGATGACGGTACTTTCGATGTCACGGGCTTCTGGACTATTATAACTGAATTCAGAAAAATAGCTTTAGCAGCTACGTGTGATGGTCTCTCGGTCTACTATTTGAAACTCGGCAGGAGTATAGAATATATATTTTACTTATGTCAAGGTCAAAATTCAAACAATTACACTAGTGTTCTGCAGGCATCAATATTCAGACCTTTCTTATTTATCATATTTATTAATGATATTATAAGTGATAATATTTTGTTACGTTTTGGTTTATTAACCATCGTCAGAAAAAGTTATTATTATACAGGGTGGCTACTTTTTATATTGAACAGTATTGCTATCTCTTAAACCATAACAATTACAAACTCGGTTAAATGGGAGAAAAGTTTCATATTTTGAAGGCCAATAAAATGAGTTGTAGAAGTTCAAAATATTTCAAAGGTCCGGAGATATACGATAAAATCCTTTTCTTTTTTTATCTAGCGCTGTCACTATAAAAAATATTTAAAAATTTCATTGTTATTGTAAATTAACTTTGCTATAACTCACCGTCAGCTTTATTTTTTTAAATACGGACCTGCCTTTTTTATTTAAAATTTTTAAAGCATTTGAAATTGCAATTTCAAAGCTATGTCACACTTGACAATTTTACTGCGTTTCGCCAGAAAAATAATCATCATTAATTTTATTGTCTTCACCCGTTACAAAACGTTTCTTTTTTTAAGCCTTTTTTCACTACAGTGCCTTGAATAACAAAAGTTTCATTAAATGTCATTTGATTTTAGTTTATCGTATTGACGTTTGTTTTCGTTAGCTATTGCTGTTCTAATTCAAACTATTATTTAATACTTATTTCTCAGTATGGTTCGTTATTCTGTGGAAGAAAAAAAAGACATGTAGGGTAAAGTCACCAGTGAATGAACATTTAAGGAAGTTGTGATGTTATGGACTACATTGTCAATGTATTTTTAATCTATAAAACCTAGGGAAAATTTTAAAATACGAAATATTTATTATTGATTCTATTAAAAACAACAGAATTATCATGGAAAAATTTGAAATTTTTTTTATTACTTATAAAAATACAAAATACAGGAAACCCCAGTAAATGAACACAAAGTTCTATTGAATGAACACGGAAGATCCAATAAATGAACTAGATATTGAAATATTTGTTTATATCCTTAACTATAAAAAAACCTTTGAAATTAGCTGGCTTTGGGGTAGTAGTCTCTTTGAACCACTTTTTTCCAGGTTTGTCATCGTTACATGGGTTCTCGCGGCTTAGATATTTGAAAGCTTTTTGTACTGCCAGTTGGACTTCATTGTGGAGCATGGGAAAGCCAAGTTTGGCTTTTCCAGTTTTGTTTCCTCTTCTTGAGCCAGGATTGTTGGTAGTCCCATTTTATGTTCTAAGGGAACGTTATTCCTTAGTTTGTTGTTCGGAATATTGTATTTTTTTGAGTCTGCATTTTGGCTAGTTTGGCCACTTGTAATCTCCTCAATTGCTAATTCTATGCCTTTTCTCAGTATCTAAATCGGACATACGACCTTTTATCAGTTTACGTAGACGTCTAGAAGAAATAAAAATGATCTGCTAGGTACGTAGTAATAATAAGACATAAAACTGTGTGTGTTCATTAATTGGGATATGGTGCACCATAGCTAGATCAGTGAATGAACACTACATGAACACTACCAAAACACCCCGTTCATTTACTGGATAGACCGTTAAAATGCAGGTTTAGCTTATATTTTTACATTCAGCTTGAAATTCCGAAGATTTTGGTATATATAGATCATTGAAATACACGGTATTGTGTCTAAATCCAGTGAATGAACACAATGTTCATTCATTGGTTTTTAGCGAAAGCGCAGTGAATGAACACAGCGATATTTAAATAAAAACATAACCTTTATGCGGTTTTGAATATCTAAACATAATTCTTACACCTTTGTATACTAGGGTAGTAAATAATTGGTCACTCACCATGTTCTGGTAAAATTAGAAACATTCTAGTAAACATGTGGTTCTACAGTAGGGCCTTACTAGCTACGCCACTCACCACTACAGTTCGCGACCATGTCAACTTTAGGCCATCATGGAATTAACGGATCACATGACTAAAATTAGCCAATGGTATCACAGCAAGGGAAAATGGTCTAAAATTGAGATGTATTAAGGATTATTATCGCCCAGTAGTTCAATTCCTTAATATTTTGTAATATATGTGAAATTGTTCATTCACTGGTGCATGTTCGTTCACTGGTGACTTTACCCTATGATGCTTACATTAAGAATTACAGAAATGTTGAGAGGGCAGTCCAAGAATGTGCCAATTTATATCCTGACAAGAAATACTATTATACTGTGTCCAAGAATTTATTCCAAATAGGCAGTGTTTGTAAATTGGAACGGAGGCACCAATTGAGAGAAACGGTAAATGATATTAATGTATTGGCTCAAGTATATATAAACCCAGAAAATTCATCAAGGAATATTGCAAATGAATGCTGAATATCGGCAGCAGCTTTCAAAAAAATATTAAAAAAGTACAAATTTCACGACTATTAATTTCAAACAGTACAGAAATTACATCGCGGTGACCCAGACCGCAGACTAACCTTCTGTAATTGGTTTAGGAGAAAATTGACTAATAATAGATTTTCTTTGGACTGATGAAACGATCTTTACAAATTCTGGAATGTTTATCAGGGAAAATAAACACTTCTACTAAACTGTTAACCCCCATCTGACGCATCAAGTATGGCCTCAGGCACGATTTTCGGTAAATTTGTGGTGTGGCATAATTGACAACATTATAATTGGGCCCAAATTCATTGAGGGAAATTTAAACGGTGAAAATTATACCCATTTGTTACTCGAAGTATTCGATGAAATGCCGTTTCTGATTTGGAGAAAAATAAAATGGTTTATGCAAGATGGTTGTGACCCTCACAATGCTAACGCGGTCAGGATTTTCTAAACAGGCATTTTCAAAGAAAGTGGTTAGGAACCAATGGACCAGTAAGGTGGCCACCTCGCTCACCTTGCTTGAATCCCATGGATTATTTTGTTTGGGATTTTTTAAAAAACAAAGTATACTACAACGAGGTCCAAGATGTCAATGAATTACGCAATCGAACTGTTAAAGCCTTGATTCAAATTAAAATATTGCGAAAGCCAGTAGTCTAAGAGAACGCGACTTTGCATTCGGGAAAATGATGGACATTTTGAACAACTTTTGTAAATTTACTTATTTACTGACTAAATTATGTTTTTTTTTTTGTAAATTTTATTCGTAGTTTAAAGAAATACAATTGACAAGTTGAAATAAATTTTTTTATTTGGTGCTCACTCTGCAAATAATATTGAATTAACAGCAGAATCGGAGTAGCTACGCCAATGCATTGGATTGTTGATAAAATAAACTTTTAAATGATGAGTCACACCTTGTATTACTTAACAGAAAAATGTTTTGTAAAGGGCGAATGCAATAAAATTAATGATGATTATTTTTCTGACGAAACGTAGTAAAATTGTAAAATGTGACATAGCTTTGAGTTGATAATTTCAAATGCTTTAAAATTTTTAAATAAAAAAGACAGGTCCGTATTTATTAAAATAAAGCTGATGGTCCCCCTGAACAGACGGAACGTTATAATTAAAATTTGATTACGGTAAGTTATAGCAAAGTTAATTTACAATAAAATATTCCAATTAAATTTTTTAATATTTTTTATAGTGACAGCGCCAGGTAAAAAAAAATAAAATGAGCTATTTCGGATTTTGTCGTATATCTCCGGAACTAATCGACATATTTTGAATTTCTACAACTCATTTTATTGGCTTTCAAACTTTTCTCCCATTTAACCGAGTTTGTAACTGTTATGGTTTACAAGATAGCAATACTGTTCAATATAAAAAGTAGTACAGGGTATATTAACGTACAATTTTCTTCTTTTTGACACGTTGCTTAAGTTACAGAGTATGAGATGTTCTGTCATATTTACAAATGTCATATAATCCAATCAATAGGTCAAAAAAGGGTGTTCGAAATGCACAAAGAGAAAGAAAGAAAGAGTTAATTTTTATTTTTTAAACTGTTCGGGCCTGGTTGGCGGGGTCGACAGTGGTTGGAGTTAGCCGCCATCTTTGCAAAAAGTTAAACGCAAATATCTCGCGAACCATTGCTGCTACGACAAAAATTGTAGGAACCTTTTTTAGCACTAAACTTTCTTTAAGTCCATTATCTTAAGGTTTATTTTCGTAGAACTAATGGAAAGAGCATGAGAGCTAAATTATAATTAAATTAATTCCATCTCACACTAGAGCCTCGGACATCATTTTTATGATGACTTTAAGAAGTTCTTCCTCTGAAACTGGATTAAATTTCTCAGTTAAATATGTTTTGATAACAATTAAGGATATCGACATTAGCTGGTAGTTCTGAATAAATGTTTGAAAAATTGTCATTGGCTTCGTCAGAAGTTGTATATAGTTTTCTTTTTTTTCACTGCTACATCCAATATTTAGACACTAGTTGTATCTAGATGTAAGTTAAGTGTTGTATTTTCATTAATTATATCTAAATCCCTGATATTTTTCCACATTTATTTATTATCCGAATTTTGTAATATTTCCAAATAAAGCATTTTTTTCTACTTTTCATGTACAGTTTGCATAGTTTAATGGTTGAAAAGTAATTAATAGGTATTTATTAGATATTTTTTATATTGTCAACTATTAGGTAATACCTTAAATGCAAGGAAAACTCAGATGCAGTAGATTGCGAAGCGGAACAAAATGTACGTACGTTCATTAGATATCCTGATTTTAGCAATTTAACATATGAGATCGCTGTTCTTCAACAGATGGTATTATTCACATCGCAACCCTAAAATTTTGTGTGTTTCACCGACATCCTATAAAAGCTCCCCCACGCCTGTGTCTATAATAATACATCCGTGCCTATAGCATAAAATTCTCCTTCTCGCATTGCCTCTATCAATACGGACAAAAATATTTCAATATGAGAATGATTGTTAAATAAAATCACAAAAATATAAGTTTATTTATTGATTTAATATAAGTATTCAGATTTGAATATGTAGCAGCTATGCCATTTAACGTTTTTATTGGAAGTTGTCTCCCAGTATCGGCTTAACGTGATTTGAATTTGAACGTTGTGAGACGCGGAATAAAAAAGAAGTGTTTTATTATATAAAAGGTGGATTCATTGCGATATCGATTTATTAATTTTGATAGGCGAATTGTCAATGAGACGATCAACGTTGGCTTATGGTAACTCATTCCATACGAAACAAAGGATCATTAAAATTATCCCATGGATGAAATGATTGTTCCACCCTTCTACCAAGCATATTGCGGGCATGTTCGAGCGGAGATAGATCGGATGACCGTGTCGTGCCGGCTATGGAAACAGCATCACATCAGATTATTGTAAGATGTTTGTTATAACCCGTGACACATGAAAACGAACCTGATCCTCCGGAAATATAGCATTATTCAAACTTTCCGGGTAAGGCAATGCAGCGGGTTGTAGGGCGTCTGTTACGTAATCGGCAGAATTTAAGTTTTTTCGAAGATAAACTAACTGTGACCAATTGCCATGGTAAATTCCAGTCCAAATCATATTACATTTTGGGTTATTGTTAATATTAATTTTTTTTTATAATATTTATTTTCAACATGGCACACTACCTACCCTATTCTTACTCAGGATGACGATAATATTTGTTTCGTACAATTTCTTATTGTTTGTGTAACAAGAAGGAACATCGTCGTAAAACTCTTAAATGAGTCGTTAAAAAATTTTAAATGGTTTATCTAAAATTACATATACAGGGTATTTTTGTGACTATATTTTAAATTGAATGAGGTATTCCTGTCCCAAAATTAAACCCAAAAATTATAGAGAACAAAGTGTCTTAAAATGCATCGTTAATGAACACATGATATTACACTTTACCGGAAGAATATTTCGATGTCCTATTTGGAATCGCATTTCCTACTACCGATGTTAAATGTAAGACTATATCAGTATCAGATACTGCTGGAGGGGCGAGCGTAGAGGCGACTTCAATGTGAATATCAGTCGATATTCCGTTGAAGCAACGTCGAGCGCGGTTAGTACTTGGATGGACTCCCATCTTGGGAAATACAGCGTTCTCGTCCCACCTTCTAGAGGCTTGTATATCAGTGTATACTCGGAAGTTACGTAATTTCAGACGAGGATTACGTAGTGGATATACCATCCTTCGGAGGGGATGTAAAGCAGGCGGTCCCTTGTCTATTAAATGTTAGGCAAGTAAAAGATCCCTACTCTTCTTAAGGGAAGAGGTTCGGCAAAATTTCCAGGATGGGGGTAACTCGTCTCCTGGCGTCGGTGATAGGCCCTGGTAGCGGAAATAGGCCGACGTTAAACAGTTAAAAAAAAAAAAGAAGATACTGCTGGAAGTACTGAACGATGAATTACTTGCCAGTGAATGCGGTTACAGTGCACTTTACTGTAAACAGCTGCTATTATTTGGATGAGGATATCCGCATGGACAGCATGGTCGACAGTCCTCATATCGCTCATTTTTCCTCAGTCTGCTCAAATTTATCCTCAATTTTTCCTAAGTAACACAGCAGTGCAATATTTGCATTGAAGTTGGGGGGGCGTTATATTGAATAGTTATTTTCAAATAATATTTCCTGTATCGTTAACCAGAAATCGAAAATTACTGATGAAAATTTTATACCAATCATTATTAGCCAATCGGACGTTTATTTTGTCATTGTTTCTATGACAACCATCAAATTTTTTGGAAATCTTACTTACCCATGAGCACCTACTTATGCGATTAATAAGTGGAAATTTCCCTGGTTTGACAGCAATGATTAGACAATTTATATTATGAAAAATATTTTTATATTTATTTTAAATTAAATTAGTACAATTCTGGCTTGCTATATTTCCTTACATCATTAACTAATTCCAAATGCTTTAAAAATTCCACTTGTACATCTTCTTTCCTCAGAAAATAAAGCACAGAGCTGGTTTATTACATATTCCAAGACACTTGTTCCGTGGCTAACTACTAGTGATTTTTTTAGAGGATATTATTTGTCACCATTTTAAATCACAGCAAATATCATTTCATCTTGGTTTCCCTTTACTGTAGTATAAAGATTGCATACGAAAGAAATTATGACTAATATAAATTCGCTAGATTATGTTTATGCGACTAGAACATAGGGAATATTAGAAATAAGTATACTAAACTTGTTTTAATTTTACTCCATTCTCATTATTCTATATTTTATCTACTATTAAATATTTCATTTTACTAAGATATGGGGAAACCACATAAAAAATAAAAATCAAAAAAATTAATCTAATACCGGCACCAGCCTACAAGATTTTGCAAACATTTCTAAAGTTTTTTTGACAAGTAGTTTTGGTCTAAAATTTTCTTACCGAATCTCCATCGCTTTTGAATTAAAAATCCGGAAATTTTTTCTCGCTCACGAATTTTTAAAGAAGATTTTCAAAAAGTTCGGACTTCAAAAAAATTTCCGGAAATAATTCAAGCACTAGGAGATTATAAGTGATAATTATTTTTTGATGTATAATTATCCGTGCTATCTTCTATTACTTTCACATCCAGTGGAAGCATACTAACGACAAAAATTTTTTTAAACTTTTTATTGCTCAAAATGTCATGAAACGTCGAGATTATAAGTTTGAGCAAAAAAAATTCTGTCTGTCGGTCTGTCTGTCTAACTTTTTTGTGCGCAGGATTACTCTGGAACCGTTTAAGATATTGGTTTGAAATTTGGTTCAAGTATGTATTTTAACGAGGTCTGGAACTAGAGTACATTTTCATCTTATTCCGTTGAAGGGTTGGGGGGTAAATTGAGGTAAATCGAACAGGTAAGAGTCCATAAAATTGGTATTTAGTATATACAAAGAAAAGCTAATGTTTCAAGAAAATTTTTGGCATTAGCCACCCCCATTACTACCCCCACCGCATTATAAAAGGTGAAAAAAAATTGTGATTTAGTGTGTGTGTGTACAAGAACCAAAGGCTTCAAAATATTTTTTTTACTTCATTTTTTTTCATAACTTATTTTTTTCGATTTAGTTCACCTAAATAATAATAAAAGCTTATTTTTAAAAAGTTTTTTTTACATTTAATTTAAAATAAAGCCCTCTATTCACAGATACATCGTCACCAAACTTATATTTTTAATTGTTATTCTCATACGTAAAAACGAAATACAAATTCAGATAAACGAATCAATAATTACGCTTGAATCGTACGCGTTGCGTACTTACGGTGCCCCCTTCAGCAAACGCTATATATAAACATTGAGGGCACAGTTACACTGCAGTAATGTCAAATCATAGGGAATTTCTCAAATTGTTGGGAAAAACAGCATAAAATTTGTAAAAAGATGAAGAGTGTGAAAAACAAAAATTATATACATTCGTGGTGAAGCATATTTGGCATTTTTTAAATCATTGTCTAGAGTTTACGCTATAATGTTTAAGTATATGTTTTAAAGATTATAATAGGTAAATAGCTTTGTTCCAGCAACAATCACGAACTAGTTAGACGCAATATGATTGGTTGAAAACAGTTCGTAATTGATCAGCTGACTACATTAGATAAAGCTCATTGGCGGTGACTAGTTTGTGACTCCTTGCTGAAACAAACCTAATAAAGAACTCACTCCATTTTCAAACAATTGAACATGAAGAATAAAAGCAAGAAGTAACCATGATGTTCGTAAAACTCGAAAACTAAAACTTTAAGAAAGAAAGCAGACGCAAGGTGACGCGGTTCTCACACTGATCATTAATGACGGGAAAATATGTGGCAAAATATGGACAGGGGGGGGGGAGCTATGCTGCTGTTTAGTGTGTAATAAGTGCCACCCGTGGCACGTCTTGTGTCATTGCATTTTGCGGAACGGTTTTCCTCGGTACTCTACACCATTTTGTCTTTTGTGTGATGTAAATAATGTAATTCAAATTTCTCGCTAGCAGATAGATGGCTCTGTCAAATTCATTGCTGGCGTTTTCTTTTGTTTTTGATGTTAAAAGCACGATTACAAAACTATCGCTTTTCTTCTAATTATGTAATAAAGGTTGAGTCAATGCATATACACTACAAACTGCAATGCTCATTGCAAAAGTGTACCTATTATTGGGAAAATATGGGGAATTTTGAAAAGCAGCGTGGGGAAAAGGGGAATATTGAGTGTGGGAAAATTCTTCAAAAATATTTGGCAATATGGAGTTACAATTAAGTTGACTAGCGAAATTCGAGCTATAACTAGAAGAGGTCAGCGTGTGTGTATCACAAATTTAATCCTCTTTTTCACTTTTGTTTCATTAATTTCTAAGAAGTATTTTTTGGAGAATAATTCTTTTCATCGTGGAACGACATGTTATTCCCATTTTAGGTGACGGCAATTGTTTATTTTATGCTGTCTCTCATTGTTCATTTAATAACGACGAATATTCAAGTCATCGCAACAATTTCAAATGAAAGGGAGTATAATGAAGGTTTTGTGCCCATCTTATAGGCGGCAAATATATCACAGGCCAACAAAAAAAAAAGTGGACTACGCGGGGATACTGACCATACCTATCCCTTGTATTTTGAGCCGCTGAACACGAGTCTGACCTTAGTTTTTCCCCAGCACGTCAGGTTTCTTTTCTAACAGCAAAGAAGGTAGTTGGAACGTAATATTGCTTATCCAGCTCATTTAAATGAGACTCCAACAGTGATTCAACTTTGAAACTTCAACCAATAACATTGTAGTACTTCAGTATTGATCACATAACTCAAAGAAATGGTAAAACTCCATAACTTCTTAACCCTGTAATGAAGCATTCATAAATTCATCTTCCATTACTAAAGTTTCCGGATTTACACACGACACCAATGTGCACACGGCACGCAAATCTACCCAGCTCCCATCTGGAGGCACAGATTTGTACATGACACTAAACAATACGCAGTTCTACGTCACCGGTAAGCGAGAATTCTCGGATATAAAAGCCCGGCCACAAATCAACTACTCGAGTGTGGACAATTCTGCCAATCTGTCTTCAGCGTGCTGAGCTGGACATATTACAGTTTTGTGCATCTTCTGACGCAAACACGACGGAACGAATGCAATCTGACCCTGGGAATCCTTCAGCGTGTTGAGCTGGGACCCCTCGATCCTTCAAATCGTTAGTCATTCCCCGACGCCGTTTCGCCGCCAGAACCAGAGCGGATGAGCCTGATCTGGAGACCTCCTTCAGCGTGTTGAGCTGAGAAACTTCTTGAGTCGACGATATTCGCCCGACGCCCGATACCACTCCAGTAGCAGCAACTAACTTCGCATCGCATCGTTACACACTCTCTCTCTCTGTCTCTGTCTCTGTCTCTGTCTCTGTCTCTGTCTCTGTCTCTGTCTCTGTCTCTGTCTCTGTCTCTGTCTCTGTCTTTGTCTCTGTCTCTGTCTCTGTCTCTGTCTCTGTCTCTCTCTCTGTCTCTGTCTCTCTCTCTCTGTCTCTCTCTCTTTCTCTGATAATAGAAAATGTTATCCTAAGAACCGTAAAAGATACGGACCTGTATAACCTGTACCTGTATGTTATTAACACTGCCACATATTACCTGTTTGAAGAAGAAAATAAATTGTTTATATTTTTATTGGGCTGTCTTATTAACTAATCTGATTAATCTCCAAACCAGCTACCCGACAACAAACCGTTACAACCCCTTAACCCTAAAACCCTAGGAATCTGATGAAAATAGTGGGGAATATTTATTGGGAAGTTAATGAATTGTGACCTCGGATACTTGTGCTTGAGTGTCATACATCCACAACTTCATGACCCCATGTCCTCAGCATACCATAATCTCGTAACCTAAGTAGGGGAATTCATGCCATTGTGACATTAGAATCTTGAAATCAAGCACCCTATAGCGCCATTGCTCTTCACGGTCACCTCTCTATCCTCATAACCCCATAACCCCGAGGATTCAATGAAAAAAAAAGAGTCTCTCGATTGGGGAATCAATTAGATTGTGCCTCACAACCTTGTTACTTTGTTACCAAGTAAGCCTATTCCAGCAGAAAACCCTTCTACTACATAACTCACTAACCCCGCAAACCCATAACTGCATAACTCTGGGAATATAATAGAAGAATGTGAAGATTCTGAACACGGAAATTCATGATATTGTGTTCTCGAAATCTTGAAAATGAGTAGCCCATGACTCTTCAACTCTTGAACAGCATAACCACCCTGATTCTGGGGATTCAATAAAAGCAAATTAGGGAATCTTAATTGGTGATTCAGTGGGAATTTAATTTTGGAAGTGGAGTATCTTTTCAGGTGGTTTCTGTTTAGGTGACTTCATTTGATTTCTTGCTTTTGCGAACTCTTTTAGCTTCGAACGAACTATGTAACGGATTTCTTTTACGCTTCTTGCTCTACATCACATGTTCCTCCTTCAGCATCCAACAAAAGTCTGCCATCATATGCTCATCCCACCTTCCTTGATATCGTAAGATAAAAGAGTTCGCAAAAGCAAGAAATCAAATGAAGTCACATAAACAGAAATCACCTGAAAAGATACGCCACTTCCAAAGTTACAATATCATTGAATACTCAGAATCACGAAGTTATACGGCTAAAAGTTTTGCTGTTGAAGAGCTAACTCTACTCGATTTCAAGATTCCGAGAACACATCTCTTAATTCCCCTGTTCAGATTCTTCACA
This sequence comes from Rutpela maculata, assembly GCA_936432065.2. Lineage (NCBI taxonomy): Eukaryota > Metazoa > Arthropoda > Insecta > Coleoptera > Cerambycidae > Rutpela > Rutpela maculata. The sequence continues at coordinate 300,397,321 of OW386285.2, forward strand.
TGCTTCTGTTATATTCCCAGAGTTGTGCAGTTGTGGGTTTATGGGGTACTGGGTTATGTAGTTGAAGAGTTTTCTGCTGGAGCGCTATAGGCTTACTTGGTAAAAGGGTAACAAGGTTCCGACTACACAATCTGATTCCCCAATCGGGAGCCTCCTATTTTTTTCATTGAATCCTTAGTGTTATGAGGTTATGAGAATACAGGGATTACTGTTGAAGAGCTATGGCACCATAGAGTGCTTTCTTTCAAGGTCCTAATGTCACAATGACACGAATTGACCTGCTTAGAAACTCTAATTTTTCCGCTGGATCTTCAGAGTTAAGAGGTTACGGGGTTATGGGATGCTGAGGTCATGGGATCATGAAGTTGTGGATGCATGACACTCAAGCACAAGTATCCGAGGTCACAACTCATTAACTCCCCAATCAAGATTCCTCGCTATTTTCATCAGATTCCCAGGGCTTTTGGGTTGGGGTTAAGAAGTTATGAGGTTTTACGGTTCCCTGGAGTTATGTGGTCAATCCTAAAGTACCACAATGTTATTAGGTTGAAGTTCTAAAGTTGAATCACTTTTGGAGTCTGATTTAAATGAGCTGGGTAAGCAATATTGCGATCCAACAGACTTTCTTGCTGTTAAAAAAAACCTGACGTGCTGGGGAAAAACTGGGGTCAAATTCGTATTCAGCGGCTCAAAGTACAAGGGATAGGTATGATCAGTGCCCCCGCGCAGACCACTTTTTTTTGTGGGCCTGTGTAATTTAACTGAATAAGAAAATTTGGTTATCGTTAGCTAGTGAATACGTTGGTCATGTTGAATTGCATTGCATTAGTTAATTATTTTCTAATTATTTATTTGAGGTGCATGGAGACAATAACAACGAAAGTTTTCGGGCTCGAGTTCGAAAAATATTATTTGTAGCTAATTATAATAGTGAAAAAATCACTTCCCGAAATGTCCATGTATCATCATGTTTCGGAGTATGCAGACTAAGAAAATTAAAGTTTTAGTCTGTCTCTCGTGTGTCTGTCTGTTGACGTCATATTTAAAAAACCTATTTGAAGGATACAAATAATTTTTGACAGATAGTTCACGCTATTGCCAAGAAAGAGATCTGATAAATTTTAATGAAAACCATACATGAAAGATAATATATGGAATGTGGTTGACAAAGATGAAAATCCGATATGACTTTGGTGAAAAAAAAAAGCTATATACAAAGTGGTCACTGAAAAGAATGAAATAATAAATGAGTAGAAGGTATCAAGTACAGAGAGAAAAGAAATTTACACATTCCTTATATCCCTCGCTTACCGAAGAAAAGAATTGTAATTGTAATAAGACCACTATTGCAGATTATTGAGGATTTTCACATTTCAGAATATCTAAAATATATTTGATTGAGAAAAATAATATTTGGTAATTGAAGTTTATTGCCATGGAAAAAAATCTGGTATAGTTTTATCTAAAAATTCTTTATTTTTTGAATACCCCAAAAAAATAATTAAGGAAAAAATGTTATGGAAAACAATAATATTTGTAATTAACACAATTACTGAGGAAGAAACCTATTTTGGTTTTAGTGTAAAAGATATACAGGGTGGTCACTAAAAGAATAAAATAATTAACTAGGTTAAACATTCGACGGAGGATGTATATTTGAAAATGTGAATAAAGTATGGTACTCCTTTGTTTTTATGAACTTTTCTTGGATAAGGTGAGATCATTACATTGAAACAGGGTCGCAAATTTCTTAAAAATGTGAGTGCTGGTTGTAAGTTCAAAGGTGTGCCTCTGAAGAATAATTTCTGGGATACATTTGTAAACAGTCTATGATATTTGCATATTATCGTTTTTACATAGGGCGCCGACGCCGCCGACTGCCAGTGTTCTTTGAATGAGTTCTGAGTTTTCTTCTATTATTATTATTTATTCTCCCAACTAACTAAAAAACAAATTGTTCAAATCAGTCTATTTTAAATATAGTGTCGGTAAGACCGTGTCTTACTCAACACTATAGTACAGTACGCGTTTAAACTTCCACTGCTTTCGTCAGCATCATATCGTGTCAAATTTTGTTGTAGCTTGTAGCTTTACTAGCTTTCTTCGCCTTGTATAATTTATCTAAAAAAGTCTTGAAAGCAAAACCTAGAACTGGTCTGGAGCGAGAAATTTCATTGGGCCGTGCCTGTTTCGAGGTTGTTAAAGTTTGGTAGAATGTGGTAGAATATTTATATTAATGAAAATCAAACATCAAATATAGAAATTCGCAAATAACATTTAAATTAGATCTAGTTTCTCTTCTACGTTATCAAAAGTAAACGAAAAGTATAAAACGTATACCTACTTAGGATATTAAAACGTGTAATGATTCAAAGTTCTCTTTGCCTGTTTTAAAAGGTATAGAGTAGATCTATGTGAAATACAAAACAAAATACAGGTTGTTAAAATACAGACAAAGCTTGTACACGAATTGATATCCCTGCTAGAAGTGGCTTGTTTAAACACACAAGGGATGTAGTGAATTGTAGACTTAGGAAGTATCAATTAAGATTAATTGGAGGACCTGAAGAAATTGTGCACGTTTTCAAGTGCCACTATTACTGTATCTTGTAGATGTTCTCTTAGGATTAGATTAAATTTTAAAAAGAATTATATTTATTCTATTTATTTATTGCCAAGGCTTTCGATACTGTTGATCATGAACAGTTGTTGGAAGCCTTGCAAGATATGGGTTTTATCGGAAATTCACTTAAATTAATGACAAGCTATTTAACTAACCGCAAGCAATCTGTTGAAATAAATTCAGTAATTGGTGATGAGAGAACAGTAACGTGTGGTGTACCACAGGGCACTGTTCTAGGTCCTATTCTTTTTACCATCTATATTAATAATTTACTATCAATTGATTGGAAGGGAAAAGTTATTAGTTTTGCAGATGACACCGCCGTTTTCTATACAGATACATCATGGGAGGGCCTTAAGCAAAAAGTGGAAAATAATATGAATATTCTCATCGATTGGTTTAACCACAAGATTCTAACTATTAATTTCGAAAAAACTCTATTTATGCCTTTTGGCTGCTACAAGAACTCTTTACCTACTTACAACAAATTAACCATCAACAACCATGGAAAAAAAATAGAAATTATGTCAGCAGAGAAAGCTAAATATCTTGGAGTAACCTTTGACAAACATCTACGATGGGATTATCATATCGAGCGTGTAACTCAAACTCTAAGAAGTATTTTATATAAGTTTAAATATTTCAAATCATTTTTAGATATACCACATTTAAAAATATTATATTTTGCGTTAGTGGAATCACGCATATCTTACGGAATTCTTGGCGCTGCAAACAGTTACTTAAAAAAATTAGAAATTTTACAGAAAAAGTTTTTAAAAATAATTTATCAAAAAAATAATACTTACTCTTCCAATTTACTGTATCATGAGGCAAAAATTTTGGACTTGCGACAAATATTTTTTTTAAAAGCTGTTACTCACCAATGGAAATACAAACATCAATTAGTTTTAATTAACCATACGTATGAAACTAGGAATAAAATGAAGGGCCAAGCGAAAACGCCTGCTGCTGAAAAATCGGTGGGTCAAAGAAGCTTACCTTTTTTGGCCCCTAGATTATATAATGAACTGCCAAGTCAGGTAAGGGATGTACGTTTCTTAAATCAATTTAAAACTAGGGCTAAACAATTTGTACTCAATATGAGCAGGGACGAGATATCCAAATTATTAAATGTAAATAGGGATTAAAATATATATTTATAGTACTGTTAAGATTAGATAGACAAGGTCAGTGTTTACTTAGGTGTTTTTGTGTGCATGTGTGTATATTGTTGATAAGTACATGGAATATATATTGTATGGAGTGCTGATGAACTGAGAAATTATTGCCACTTGCAAGTGTTACTTTTGTGGTACTTTCTTTTGTTTATTTACTTACAACTTTATGTCGTACATGAACTTTTTAATATATGCTATAATGTAGAGAGTTATTATGTAATGTGTATTAGTCTATGTAATTTATGTAAATAAACAAATTATTATTATTATTATTATTATTATTATTAGGACTAATTTATATCACCTCAAGTTCAGGAATGTAATTTGCATAGCTTAAGGTCGAAAAAAGGTCTATAAGAATTTATCTTTATCTTTCATTTCTGCGTAAAACTGATATTTTGTCTTTTATTATTTATTGTATAAAAAAAACATTTAAGAAAAGGCTTTTATTTGAAAAAACTACTAAAAAAGTAAAGATATTTTTTTTTAAATTCATACACCTGGAACCTAAAGCTTTGGGGGCGGTCAATTGAGCAAAGTAACTATGCAATAGCGCTATATGACCGTCCCTGCTGCTTTTGGTTTCCAGGTGTATGAATTTTAAAAAAATTATTTTTACTTTTCAGTAGTTTTTTCAAATAAAAGCTTTTTCTTAAAAATTTTTTTTTATATAATTTTATTCATACTGAATGTTAGATATTAAGTGCATGAAAGAAATTTATAAGATGTTTCGTAGGGGGAACTTCTTGTTGATATAGTAACGGACTTTGATCAATAGTATATAAATAAAACGAATTTCTTCTTTGAAAGTTATCTGCTAAATACCCAAAATAATATTTTTCAATAATAATATAAACAGAAATACAAGATATTTATTTTTAAATACTAGACGAGCTATGAGGCTCTAAAAGAGTAATTTTTTCGAATTTTTGTTATATCTGTCAAGTAAATAAATGTTTGTTGTCAGTTTTTTTTACATGAAAACATTTTCCTATTATTTTCTAATAGTAATTTTGTTTCGATTGAAATGCATACCACTCCTGATGAATTATAAAGGGAATAAATTTTTTTTATTAATATTTAGAGTGGCTTAATCAGCTGAAAGTGGAAGAAAATATTTTATTTATTAAGACATGGATGCGGTGAGTGAAATTATATACAAATTTTTTTGTGTGCTTTTTAGTAGTTGTTGGCTTTGAAATGAGACAAATGTTTGTTTACCATGAGATATCCTCTAGGTAGGGCTGGAAATACTAGAAAGAATGTCTCGTAAGAGAGGCTTCTTATGATACACTAGCATAATCAAATCATCAGCATATTTTCGTATTTACGTGTTATACTCTTAATAAATATGAAAACGAAGAGAATATTGCATTTGAACGTCACATTTCTAAAACCGCAAATAACACTTGTAGACAAAAAAATGTTCATATCATTCTGTTAGTGAACAAATTCTGAACAACTTTCAAAATGTCCGTCCGTCTATCAGACCGTCACGTTTCTTGTAAGAACGATAACTTAAGAAAGAAAAGTCCGATTGTATTGAAATTTAGAAAGTAAGTTAGTGTTAATTAGAGGAAGAAGCCTATTATTTTTGAACAAAATCGATCAGTAAATAAAAAAGTTATTAATCATCTAAAATTAAAAGAAAATGTTTTCTGAATTTTTCTGTCTTGGAATTAAATATAAATATTGCGAAATATTATTTCCTATTATTGTTTATTTAGAAATTTTACTAATATACGTTTCATAATAATATCATATTTATTTATCGAAATAAGATTTTAGCTATATCCTATGAACATTCACATATTTAGTAATAGCAGATGTTGGTGTAGCGATTACACTTTACCACGACATAACTCTACTAGCGGACTACGTCCAAGAAATATCACAAACATTTTATTCCTGCAAACTGGGCTAACTCGCAACGTAACACAAATCAGACAACTTAATGCCCCATTTCTGATAAAACACCCCCTACCATATCAGGCGTTGCCTATTTTCCGGCAACCACTTTAGCCACACTTTTCTCTACCCTACATTTTCTACCCTACATTTTCTTTTCCCAACTTTACATCTTTAATCCCCTTCTTTCTTCTTTTTATCTGTTATCTCTTGCTTTCACTCTTTTATTCTTCGTGTCATTTTTGTCATTCTAAAATGATTTCTGTCCGATAAATTTCTAAAAATTAAAACTTTTTAAATATCACATTTTCCCGTGTCAACTATACAAATTTTTCAGTGCTTGTACCTAGTGGTAGTTTTTAAGTTATTTTTAATTATTTTTAAGCCTCTTTGTGGACTATTGTTAATCAAAATTATTGTCAATTTTTAAATCCCCCATAGGTTGATAGACGTTTTTAAACATGCCGAACCGGACCTGCCCCGCCCACCACAGTGCTGCGCGCCGTGGTTTGTCTGGCTGGCTCCGGGCCAGGATCCGGGGAAGCACATATATTTTGTTCTAACTGTGAATAAACTTCTTTTTCTTCTTCTTCTTTGACTCGCAATCCAAGGGTCGCGGGTTCGAGACGCTCATAAGGTTGTATCTAATTTCTTTTTCTTTTTATTTTGTGCTGAGAAATATTTAAAATTGTATAAAACCGATATTATTTACAAAAACACTGCGAAGAGTATATCATAGAATGTGCAACAATTATATAAAATGTTTAATAAATCGATGAAGAGTATGTTTTTAGCTTCTTTTTAATACTAATTGTTAGATATTAAGTGAAATATGAAAGAAACTGACGAGATGTTTCATAGAGGGAACTTCTTGTTGATATACTAGCACGATCAGACTTAGATCATCAGTATACCAGGTAGCCACGAGTCAATGTACATCCCCAATTTTTTATTGTTTTTCAATTTAAAATTTCGTTTTTGGTATACATAAATTAGACAAGAGTGGGCTACTTTTAGACTAACAGAAATGAAAATAACACTTCGGGTTCAACAGGAAGTGACATCAACTTTTTTTTTTAAAATAGAATGATTGCATTTTTCTGATTGTTTCTTATTAAGCATAAAATTTTAATATTCTAAGAGCTAGTGTCGAAAAGTGAAAAATGTATCAAACCACTAACCGAAGTGGTTTGATGGTAGTATTCGTCCAAACAAACAAACTTGTCTCTTGTGAATATAGGCCTTAAGGGCCGGCAATTTATATTGCGGGCCTGTGAAAAATTGAACGCATTTCATCGTAATCAAACCACTAGGTTCTTCGGTTTGACTGAGACTGCTGAGACTGCAGTCAATAAAAAAAAAGTAAACGCGTGTATGCTATCACGTTACATCACTTAAAGAAAAACATTTAATGGAAAATATTCGTATAGGACTAGAAAATTTCGATAGGGCTTTTCTCGATTTTTCTTTTTACCTATTTGATGTTTTACTTCAAAACGCATATTTATGAGATATTGGCGATTTTATGAAAAAAAAAAATCGGATTATATAAAATTTTTTGGGTAGTACTCCCCCTTCCCCCCTCTCCCCAATAAAATGGGGAAGAAAAGAGTAGTTTTGAGGGAGACAAAATCCTTCTTTGTACATATTCGTTCCCATCGCTGTAGAAAAAAATTTTCGGTTTTATCCGAATTTAACTTTTATTAAAATTTAAGGGGCCTCACCCCAACTCCGTAATCATAAACTAATCTACAGGACGAATGTTATTTTTATTAAAATCAATCAGTTTGCAGTGAAGATTCTCGTTTTTATCCTTTGTAGGGGTGGTTTCAGCGTTTTTTTGAGGATAAGTACCGTTGAGTAATCAAGAATAAAATGACACTAGAGATTTCTGCTCAAAAAAATGCTCGAAATTCACCCCCAATGGGGTATTTTTTTTTGAGGGGGGATAATATAATGTTTTATACGGTGTTTGGAGTATGTAAAAATTTAGGCAATAGTTTTTAGCTTGAATTCTGTGTTTGACGACATTTACAGTGTAAACCTGGATTTTATGCTCATAATTGCCCCAATAACTCTTCCTCCCCTCTTTCAAAAGTCCCGCCAATTGTATTTCTTTCATTTTTTGGACAATTGAAAACATTTGCCACAAACTCTGGCCGGTTTGATTACAATGCGATTTTTTTTTTCTGAGTGCGCGCACCGCAACGCTCAATGAGAAAACTCTCACCAACTTTATCAATGCAATCCTTTCACCTACAAGTACAGTCAAACTGAAGAACCTACTGGCTTGATTACGATGAAATACGTTCAATTTTTCAAAAGCCCGCAATATAAATTGCCGGCCCTTAAGGCCCATATTCACAAGAGACAAGTTTGCTTGTTTGGACGAATACTATCATCGGTTAGTGGTTTGATAAATTTTTCACTTTTCGACACTAGTTTCTAGAATATAAGTGCAACAGTTTTCTCCGATTTAAAAAAATTCCAAAAAATAAATGAGATACGAAGGGTTTTTATTTTTTTTAAATGGCCACGTCAGATGAACGCGACGTAAGAAAATTACTAAGTAAATTATGGAAATTATTAGTAAGGTTGTAGACTTGTCTGTAAAAAGAACAACATAGTTATTTGAATAGGCTTGTTACCGATAATTTTTTTTAGTTATTTTTTGTATGGTATTCAATAGAATTTGATCACCAAGATAAGCTGTTAAAATTTCAGCTTCATAAGTATATTCAATCTTTAGATATTCCATGTTAAAGATTGGGTTTCAGTGCAAAGCGCTTCTCCGACTTGTCATTTTGCATAAACAAAAATTGAAAAAGTACATTATTTCTGTCATAACTCATTTGTTTTTTATGCTATAGAAATGGAAAACATTTAAACATTTAAACATTTAAAAGCCTAATTAATAGTCTTTCATTTTTGTTCTTACCGCTTTTGACGTAAGTGCCATAGTTTCTGAGATATTTAACATTTATATTAAATACTTCATCTTATAGACTCTCGGACGCCACCTTTATACTTCCAGATTTCCGAAAACCATTAACTACAGAAATTAGATAAAAACAAAATTTATCCTCAATTTAGTAGTTTTCTTATTTGTCTCTAGCACATTTTCGCTCAATGTAACACTTTTCGAGTTATTTGACGAATATTATTTTGAAATACCTTCTTTTTAAGCTAAAATCCCAATTTTCAAATTGTTATAACTTAAAGACTGTCAGTTTTTATGAAAAGTTGCATAGAACCTTTTCTTTTTAAAATTACGTTTTATTTCACCTCCAATGCCGGGCCTATTACTGATAGGTACGACTATTTTCAGGTTTTTCTCAAAAGACAGAATTTCATTTTCATTTTCATTTCTGTGGGGGTCGTATGGAAAATTTGTTAATGGGACCGTGCTATTGTCTTTTATTAATCAGAAATAATGATTCATAGACTTTAATTTCGCCATTAGTAATTTCTTAACGATATGCTTCGTAATAATAAAAGTATTTTTAAAAGGTAAGCGCCAACAGTTAAGGTAGTACCACAGAGTACAGTACCTACACAGAGGCGAAGGCTTTGGCGGCTCCTTTGATTTTTGATGGCTCATTTTTTGTGACCTTGAGTACCAGTTACGTCTACACTGAGAGAAATATGTTTTTATTTTTTTTCTGTACATTTAAGGATACACTGAAGAAACAATGTATTTCAATTTGGATAGAAAAATATTACCATTTGAATTGTTTATAAACTGCGTTTATTTTCAATTGAGTTAGGCCCTAGCAAATTTTCTGAAATGTAATTATTATAAATGCTATAATGATACCACTTGATATTTTTTTCTTTCGATTTCGAGTTAAAAATATTATTATAATGTGACGAAGGAGTATTCTAATTTCCTTACCAAGGAAATGTATTTTTCAAAAAAACTATATACCTTCTAATATATTTAAATAAGGCGCCATTCTGATTTCCGACCTCCCGGCCGGCCAAATTGGCTAAAGCAAAGCAAATACCCAAGCAACACACACAGCAACCAAGCTTTATTAGTTTTTATTTCTCAAATATTTAAATAATAATTATTGTTAGTGGCTCTATGAAATATTTTGAACGTGAATCTTTGTTTTTTCTATTTAGTTCAGCTCTATTTGAGTGTCTTCATTCCAGACTATATAAATAAAGTGAGTAGAAAGAAATTTATAAAAATATAACATAACCTTTTAAACTTCATGTTATGAAAAACGTATCTGACTGATTGAATACCTATTTAATTATAGTTATTATAATGTGTTCGAAATGATGAAAATTTAATACGATGTTTTATGTAAGCTAAAAAGGAAGATTTATATATATTTCAGTATTTTAGTTGACAATCGCTGAGAAACCTACAAAATAAAATATTATATAATTTGGCGAGAATTGAATAATATTAAATCAGCTTGGAGAGAAAATGTGAATCATGTGAAAGTATTATCAAATCTGACAATAAATCGCTAACGTTTTGAGAAATGATGAATGACTAGTAGGTACAAATGTTGGTGTAAATATTTCATAATATTTCTCATAAGGATACTGAGAATTGCTTGGTTTTTGAGGGAAATGCGTAGACAAAAGTATGAGTTCAAGGCACTCAAAAATCTTGAAGGTATATGTGGTTGGGTGTAAGAAGTACTCTCCAAGAAATTTGCAGGATAAAAGCTTTTTGCAAAGGTAAGACTTAGTTGTCGATGATCAACCTTTTTTTTCAATATATGCTTACCTAATTAAACATTGCTTAATGAATAATTGCCAACATGCAAATTCATTTTTCAGGTTATGAATTCTTAGCGTAGCATCTTCAACAAAAGCCATCGACTCCTTGGATTATTGCTGATCCACAGTACTCATTGTGACTGTGTTACTAATCTAGACAAAATCGTTCACTACGCATCAGTCTTTCCTTTCAATTTTTTAGCAGTAAACACGGTAGCTATGTTCGAAGGGTTATAAATTCTGTGAAAAATCCCATATAAAGTAAACAATGGAGATCTGAAGTATTGAACTACTTGAAATATGTAAAAAGGTGTACACGTCTTCCAGTTGTTGACCCCTTGCCTATGATATACCTATAGATGGAACTATACAAACCATTGTAATTTGTACAAAAACTTCTTTTTATCGTGTCTTGTTAATGTTATACTGTATCGGAAAGATTTGGTGCGGCAATAAGAGCAAGCGAGAGCAAAGCAAGCAATTATGTACATTAAGGGACGTGTCTGCTTTGCGTCTGCTAGGGTACTGGTAGACGCCTCTATTGTGGGCAGTCGGTTAAGTCGTTGAAACTATGCAATCTCAAAGGTAGAACTTTCCGATACTGTATATGTCTCACACGTATTTTATTATTTTATGTACTTAGATAGGTCAATTGTTAAATATCCCTTGTATTTTATTAAATACATATATTCACTTTTTATTATATTTTATTTATCAGTTGTATTATTGTTGTTAGCAGTAAATTAAAATAGTCGATTATGTTGAACTTATATATACATGCATCTTTGCATCTAACTGAAAGTAAAACAAAATATATTTACTAAATATCAAATTATTTATTATCCAACTTTCCATTAATACTCATAAGAAGAATTAACAAGAAACTTAATGGAGATATAAAGAAAGATCTATATTGCAATAAAAAATAAATGATTATATTATACACATACTAATATCTAAGTAATAATAAGTAACATTTGTAATTACATAATTCAAAGAAAATTTGCTACAATTTTACACTTTCAAAGCCCATTCGGACTTTATTTATGTGTTCACTGACTGGAGGATCACTTTCAGTCTTAGTTTCATAGTTTTTGAATGTTAAACAATCCCAACACTGGGTTTTTAAACACCACATAATATATTTTAAAGGGACGTTTAGTTCCAGATCAATCAATGACAGCAATACTTTAAATTTCTTTGATTTAAGCACTTCCTCAGATATCTTAATGTAGTCTGTGTATTTTTCTCTTGAGATGTACCTGATTTAAAAAATGCTATTACGCTTCTTTCTCCCTCAACATCAGCTCTACCCTCGCTCAACTAAAATTTAAACATAAATGATTATTAAAAATGCTGACAAATTAATATAAAGTGTTATTTTTTACCATGAATTGTTTATTGTTTGCTTAAGCAGTAGTTATTATTATCACAAGCACTTTTAGTTTCAAATTTAGCTTCTAAAGTTGTATCCCATAAACATCTAACTGGATGGATCATAGTGGTCTTGAATTACGGACTTTCCTGTAACATAAATCCACACTAAAAATCAAATTCTTAAATTAACAAGTAACAACTTACCATTAATAAAATACTTGGAATATTCCAGTAAAATAATTCCTTTTAATTGCTTGGAATCTTTTAAACCTAACCTCTTCTGGTTGTAAATCGACGTTATTTTATAAAAACTGATGTTTTCTCGGATTGTCACACTTCAACAACTAATAATACAACAAAAATTGGCCATTTTGTATGACATAATGTCCATAAAAACTCTAATATTATGAAAAATTCAATTCTTAAGTTGTCAGTCGCCATTTGACAGCAAGTGAATTTAGATTGATATATCAGTTAAAAAATGGCGATGCGTATACAAATTTGGTTTTGGCGGGAAGGCTTGCTTTCGCCTCTGTGTAGTTACTGTACTCTGTGGTAGTACTGTCGATACTGCGCAGTATTTAGACTAGACAACGTCGCGATGCGCGATGAAGTGAGAGAGAATTAACAATGATTTATCAAAATTGTCGCTTCAACTGCCTTCGAAATCACTAAACGTCAAAAAATGCCACTTTCGATTCGTTCGTGCCGAGCCGAATTTTCCAATTACGATGTGCGATTTACGATCAAGTTTAACTGGAAGTCTTCCTCTTTACGTCGCGACATCATACGGCCGTCCCGCTGGTGTTTTTCCAAAAATATGAACGTGTCAATATCGCATGTTTTTGCAATTTTTCCGTTTCCGAAATGCGAGTTGTTGTTCTTTGCTATTTTTCTTTTGCGAATGTTCTTTGCTATTTTGCTCAGATATCTTCGGAACCAAGAGAGCTAGCTCGAAATTAAAAATGGGATTAAACGAGTATTTTCCACTACAAATTTTTTGCTAGCATAAGCATTTGGGCGGAATTGGGAACTTTTCGTTTTCCGGTAAAATTACGTCATTTTGTCGCAGTAATTAATCGGTAATTAATTGAAATTGACCTCATATACGATGTTCACTCTAAATCATGTATTAACTAGACGCTCCATTAATCTCCACCTTTCAAAACAAAGGTTTCTGGGAAAGATGATTTTTTTAAGATGAAATGGTTGAAGATGCATATGAAAAAAATAAATATAATGGTTTATTAAACATTTTAGGGGAAGTTGAGAACGGTGTTGTTAAAGTTATCAAGCACAAAAAATATTACAGAGAATTTTTAATTTTTCAGAAAATAAAGAAAAAAAATAACCAAGAAATCATTATTATTATAAGATTAATTACTAACAAAATGAAATATTATTATCTGTAATATTATTAGTCATTTATATTTTATTAGATTTAATAAATATGGCTGTGCTAATCAAACATCGTTCATGTTATTTTTAATAAAGAACTTTTATGAAACCTACATTCTCATATTCCATGCATTTTTAAATTTCGCGAGCATTGTAACTTCTTTTACGACGTTGCCACGTCAATAAACTACGATATAAAAAGTAGACTTTTAACATTTATTCGCTAATTACTACTATCACATGCTCTTAAGCTGTACTTTTAAAAATCTAAAATGTTTTGTATATTATTTTTTCTCGTTTTCTCCTTTTAAATTGAAATCTGAACGGTACATTTTGTAAAATATGATGAAACCTGTGATTTCTCGTAAGGATCAATGTTTATTCGCTAATAATTACTATTATCGCATGCTTTAAAGCTGTGCTTTTAAGTGTCTAAAATGTTTTGTATATTATTTTCTCTTGTTTTCTCCTCTTTAATTGAAATCTGAACGGTACTTTTTGTAAAATTTGATAAAACCTGTGATTTCTCAATGTTAAAAGCATACAATTTCAAATATCGATATTTTTTTACTGGTTCTCTGTAGCTCTTCAAAAATTTAATTGGATCATTATCTTACCGTAATCTACTAATATTCCGAATTTTATTAAATTCTGAATATTAATTCTAAGACCGACAGTACTACCTTAAGTTATTTAATCTACATTTAAATTCAAAATTGTAGATAGCTATTATAAACAAGTAAATTAATATAAAATGGTTAAAAAATATTCAAGAGATGAAAAAGTTGACATGTTGGTTACTTATGGAGAGACTCAGCGTAATGCAACTAGAGAACTAACTTTATATGGATAGAGATATCTAGAAAGGAGACAACCTGCGAGAAACTACTTCGTCCGGTTGGAGCGTCAATTTAGAACGGAACCTGATATAGAAATTGAAGAAAGATTTATTGTGGACGAAGAAACGGAAATTAATCTATTAGCTTTAGTGCATGTTGACCCAACTATTTTGACAAGACAAATATAACATGAATTACCAGTTTCCAAAGAATCAGCCAGGAAAATTTTAAAGAAACACGGCTATCGTTCTTATAAATATCAATTGCATCAATTTTTGTATGAGAATGATTATCAACGAAGAGGAACTATTTGTAATTGGTTACAGTTCCGCTAATTAAGAAATGAGAATTTTATCAAAAACGTTTTGTTCTCTGATGAATCGAGATTAACAAACCTTGGGTTATTTAATCGGAACAACGTTCGATATTTGGCAATTGAGAATCCTCATATTATGAGACAGGGGCGGTTTCAGGAGCGGTTCGCCTTCAATGGTTGGTTAGGTGTACTGGGCGACCATATCATAGGTCAAATAATATTTGACGAAAATCTAACTTGACTAATATCTAAAATTTCACCAAAATATAATCATTCCACAGATTATTCAAATTCCCAATACCAATATTGACGAGATAAGATGGCAGGGGCAAGATATGGAAGAGAGAGTTATACACGAAATTGCACAAATAACACCTCAACAACTACAAAATGCTAGACGTGCAACAATAAGTCGAGCTACTCTGTGTATTAATCAAAACGGTGAACAGTTTGAACAATTTTTATGGTTTATTATAATTCAGGTTTTAAATAACTTTGTTATTTTATTTATTCATGGTTGTTAAGTTTTATTAAAATTATTTCTTGTTTAATGTGTTTCTCTTTTAAAAATACTTTTATTATTACGAAGGATATCGTTAAAAAATTAAAGTTTATGAATCATTATTTCTGTTTAATAAAAGAAAATAGCACGGTCCCATTGACAAATTTTCAAAATTTTCCTACGGAAATGAAAACGAAATTCCGTCTTTTGAGAAAAACCTTAAAATAATCGTACTTCAATAATTAAAATAATTATTTGTTCTTTACAGACAAGTCTACAACCTTACTAGTAATTTCCATAGCCTTCTTTGTAATTTTCTTACGTCGCGTTTATCTGACACAGCCAATTTGAAAAAAATGAAAAATTGGTCGTATTGTCGTGATAATTTCGTTCCTGTTAGTCTGAAAGTAGCTCACTTTTCTCTAATTTATGTGTACCGAAAACGGAATTTTTAAATTTAAAAACAATAAAAGAAATGGAGGCGTACATTAACTCATGACCACGCGGTGTAGAAGTAATGGCTATTTTCTTGTTTTTCATGCAAAATATTATGTATATGAAACAAATAGACAAGATGTTTCGCTTGTTGTACATTAGTACGATGAGATTTAGACCATCAGTATATAGAAAGAACGGTTATTTTCTTGTTTTTCATACTGAATGTTTGATATTAAGTGTAGGAAAGAAGTTGATAAGATTTCTCACTCTTTAAAAATGAATTGTGCTCTATCTGTACAGAATATTAACCAAATAGGTATAGGCACTTAGTCACGCCCGATCGCAACTTCTACTCGTCAAATGTCTGTTAGTAAAATATATAAATAAATTATTGGAAATGACATTTCAGGATTTCTATTTATTTCTCTCGCTAACATTAACTTACTTTAAAATGTTCGTACTTATATAAAACATGCCAATCAAATGTATAGTAAAGAGTATAGTAATAATTTGACCAATTAACTGATGTTACACGCATAATATTTATTGGATAAAACAACTTTCGGGTTCTGCACTTTTGGTTTTGCTAACTATTAATATTCTGTATTTAGTATGACGGCGTAGTCGAGAGGCTAAGCACACTTGGCTCCCCCCCCCTGAAGTCCTGGATTCGATTCTCGGTCGTGGCACTAGGCACAAATTCATTTCAAGGCTTTCAGAGATAAAGAGGGATATGTGTTATTTATTATTATTTTTTAAAAAATATTCTGATTTCTGATTGTTAAGTACTATTACCATTCTCAATAAAACCATCAAAAAATTTTGCAATGTAAACTTGCCAACCCGAAATTGTTTACATAACGAGTTCAGTGTTTCATTGTCGTAAGCTATTGTGCAAATCTCATAACGCGTATTTAATTACCTAGTAACTGAACGAGATTTTCTATTACGTTTAGTCTAATAAATCACCTATTAAAATGATGACCATCCGACTTCTAACTCCGTCTAGTAATAAAATTACTTTTAATGAAATTTGTCTATAGAAGCATGTATAACCAAAATCTGCTGGGAAATATATGGCTGGACTTATATAGTTGTCAACTTGTATACATATACTATTAAAAACGATTTTCATTTACAAATGTCTAGAGATTCGGTGTCACGCTTATAGTCCCCTGGAACGTCATCAAGGATGATTCTTCATTTTTGATAACCACATTTATCATTTATATTTAGACATCTTTGAGATAGGCAGATTCGCAGACTTATTACTTGATATTAACAATAATATATTTCTTCCAATATAAAACAGAGATAAACGTAAGAATTAATATTACTATACTGAAAATATGCAAAACATTTAGAACACACAAAAAATATTTTATAAAGGGTTTCTCTTCATATCTAAAATTAAGTAATAAAAATGGAAAAATATTCTGTATTTATATCATACGAGTAATTTTCTAACCATTATTTTCAACTTTCTGTACTTTTTAAGTATTAATTCGTTAAACCGTCACAAAATATAAAACAAGTAGTATAACCAGCGATAGTTAGGCTCATACAAAATTACTCAAAAAACGACTAATTTAAATAAAAGTATGCCGAATGTGGCGGCTACTTTATTATGAATGATTTAATATTTGGTGCCCGCTGCAGGAAGACAAATGCGGAACCAGGAATCGTACATTTCAATGTCATGAAATAAATATTTTGTCTTAACGTTAACGAATATAGTATTGCAGTTTTGTTATTTCTTAAAACAGATCTGTTTTATATTAATAGTTTATTTAATACTGATTGTTTAATTACTCAGCCACACATAAAAAAAAGTGGTCTGGTCTGCGGACCAGTGTATCCTTATGTATTTGGACCCGCTGAAACCGAATCCGGAGTCAGAATTGTCAGATTGGTTCTTTTTTCACCCTTAACTCCAAAAAAACATCCCCCGAAAAAGTGATCTGGCCTGCGGACCATACCAGTGCATCCTTATGCATTTTGACCCTCTCAAATCTCTGAAACCAAATCCGAAGTCAGAATTGTCAGATTCGTTCGTTTTTCACCTCAAGACAAATAAAAGTAGTCTGGTCTGCGGGCCAGATCAGGGTGTCCTCATGTATTTGGACCCTCTGAAACCGAATCCGAAATCAGAATTCCGATGTCCACGTATTACCTAGACGCTCCATTAATCTCGGCCCTTCGAAACGAACGTTTCTGAAAAAAAGAAAAAGAGAATCGATTCAGCTTTACGACACGTTTTTTATTTTTTTTTTCTAACATAAAAAATAACAAAGTTATGACCGAGAGAATGCGCGTCCTTGTTGGATTGACGCCAAGAGACCGTTTGCAGTCACGTGGTTTTGTTTATAAATTACGGCATAATCTAAATAATTATTTTACGGAAAATAAATTTTATTTTGAATTTGTTTTCTTGTAATCGTTTTCTGCATAATGGGATTTACGACTAGATCACTGTTTCAAGCATTTTAAAATTTCATGCATCTTCCCCATTGTGTTATTTTCACAAGGACTTTTAATACATTTATAATAAATTTAAATGGTGACAGTAGCGATGAGAGAGAGTTTTCTTATGAGCTTTGCGAGTAAAGCGAATAAAACAAATATGACTTCTATTCATTTATATTAAATACCTGTCGTAGTCATTTTATAAAATCTTTTTTCTACTTCCATGCTTTAATCCGTTTATTAGACATTTCCTACCTGTACTTTAATAAGATTTATCAAGATACAATTTTTTTTGGTTTGACGTTAGGTGGGTATGGGACCGATCCTATACGAGATCACCGAGTGCAGCAACGTAGCGCTTGGATGGGTGACGCTCCTCGCTCCCAATCGGACCATCTAAGGGGCACCGCGCAGCCAAACAACAGTTGCTAGAGCTATACAGGGTGAGCACGATAATCCCAGTGCTCCCAGAGTAGTATACAGGCGAGCCCGGGAGGAGGAGGCTTTGGTCAGTAAGAGTCTGACGCTTCATTGGAAGCCCAAGCCTTTATTGGAGGCCCTTCTTAAAAAAGAAAAGATACAAATTTTCTATTAAGATACAAGTTTATAACTAATAGAAACGCGACACACAGCAATACTCTGTCAGTATCAACTATTGCCTTGAACATCTGACAGATCCAAAATTTATCAATTTTGACAAGTCATACTTACTGTTTACCTAGCAAATTTTCAAACTTTGTGCTTCTTGCAATTAAAATCAGTGAACATGTGTGGTAATGAAAGTGAAATTGAAATAATAATCCATAATATTTCCTAAACTGTAATCTACAATTAATAAATTTCAGAAATAAATGTTAATTTTCTATTTTCTTATGACTGGTCGTAGAAAAAATAGTGTATGCAACTCACATTGAATGGCTATTAATTGGTCGTCTTGCGGGCGAGCGTAGAGGCAACTTCAATGTGAATGTCAGTCGATATTCCGTTGAAGCAACGTCGGTCTTGGGAAATACAGCGTTCTCGTCCCACCTTCTAGCGGCTTGTATATCAGTGTATACGCGGAAGCTACGTAATTTCAGACGAGGATTACGTAGTGGATATACCATCCTTCGGAGAGGATGTAGAGCAGGCGGTCCCTTGTCTATTAAATGTTAGGCAAATAAAAGATCCCTACTCTTATTAAGGGAAGAGGTTCGGCAAAATTTCCATGTTGGGAGTAGCTCGTCTCCTGGCGTCGGATATAGGCCCTTGTAGCGGAAATAGGCCGACGTTAAATAAATAGATAAAAAAAAATGGTCGTTGCATATATACTGTTAAAACGCTTGAAAATTTGTATTTTCTTTAAATGCATTATTTATTTCATTCAGGAAAAAATTCCTCGATTTTCATCCATAACTGACAGATTTTAAATACAAATAACTAATGACAATAACAACAATAGAATGAAAAAGACTTGTATATTTTATTATATTTTGAATAATTGTTTGGTAACGACGTAATTGTCAAAGCTACAGTCATAGCTTTGTGTAAATATAGTGGTAAAAATCATAGTAGTGCTTTAGGTTTTTCTTTAAATCACTGGATATTAATTAAGTAATTGAAATCTCAATAATTATTCATTTTAACTTAACTTTAAAATAATGTAGAATTTATTTTAATAATGTGTGTAGGTAGGTGTATATAGGGTGCTTGATACATCAACAGAAAGTTTTAAAGACGTGATAGAGTCATTTCGAACCTATATCTGTATCTATAAAATCTGTATCTACAGGGTGTAATCAGTTTCATGTCATTAAAAAAAACTGGTAATGGAGACCGCCTATACAAACAAAAAACCTTTATGACTTCTTCTCCTAGGGGCACTTTGAAAAAAAACTAACCTAGGTCAACAATTTGAATATTAGGGTAGGAAACATTTGAGAACCACTGCCTTTCTAGGTCAATGGACGTGTAGTAGTTCCCAATTATACAACTTTTAAATTGTCATAAAAAAGTGCAAAGATTATCGACCGACTCGTTTTCGGCGGACCGCGGTTCAAAGCAAAGAAGGGCGGCACCTTGGATGATCGCCTCAACCGAACCAATTATAAAAATGTAAACAATTCGTTATCTTTTTTTGCAGAACTGCAAAAGCAAATGATGGGCGTAGAAGTTAAACACAGCATTTCTTTACATGTGTGTTTCTTTAATTTAGAACAAAATATTGGAGCTTCTATTGTTGTTTATTTATCAGATTTAAATGTGATTTATTAACATTTGTAACCTAAATGAGTGTTCTGGGTTAAGAGCTTAAAAAATTAATAATTATTGCATGACATTGGGAAATAAAGAGTTAGACGTCTTAGATACGATAACGGAATTATGTGTATTTTAAGTTAGGAAAAAAAATCTGATTTATTTAACGAATTGCCGATCAGGTATCGAAAACTAAAATTATTTGATAAATCTAGAACTTACTAAAGTTGATTTACATAAATTGTTCGAAATGGCTTCCGTCTGCATCAATACACTTTTCGACACGTCGAACTAAGGACATACGCACTCCGTTCAACACATTTGGTAAATTAGGATCATTTTTTATGGTTTCTATGCACATTAAAATACCACACTAAACTATTAACTAACGCTATCAATAAAGAAAATAAAAATAAAAACTTGGTCCAAAATCCAAAACAAACACAAAAAGAACGAACAAGTAGTATCTGTACGTAATCAAGAACTTAACGACTTGAACGGTAAGTCAATAAAATGACGTGTGTGCTTAACGAAATGCCCACAGAAACTAAAATAACGCACCGCTAAAGACCTTACCTTGCCTAGTTTTAAAAAGTTATAAAAAAGTGTGATTATCAACTTGTACCCTCGCCAACGCACGGTCTCTAACAAAGTAACGCGACACTTTGCGAAAGAGCCGTATTAGCATATTTGATGGTTAGAGGCGCCGACATACGCGAAGATAAAAGCCCATCCCAACATTCCAGCAGTTCTCCAACAATTTTACTGAAAATTTTCGAAATTTTTGTTTATTTTTGTTTTCTTAAAACTATAGGCTTTAGACCCCATGTTGTATAAGTTTTTTTTGTTAGTTTAGTCGTTCCTCACCACCAGTTTTTTTAATGACATGAAACTGATTACACCCTGTATAAAAGAATACCCTGACTGACTGACTCACTGACTGATCTATCAACGCACAGCTCAAGCCGCTGAGTTTAGAAACTTCAAATTTTGCATAGAGGTTCCTCGAATGACGTAGGCAACTACTAAAAAGGGATTTTTCGAAATTCGACCCTAGAGGATGAAAAAGGAAGTTGAAATTTTAGGCTTTTTCGGGAACGGTTTGATCCAGACGCGTGAAATTTGGTAGAAATATTTTTTGTTGAAATCTATTAGATATGTGTAAGACGGAATTTCGATTTTCACTTTTTGAAGTGGTGAAAACGGGGGTGGTAGATGGTTTAGAGCGCTCCCGTATTTTTGAAATCCGTAAGTCAGAATCGTGACTATTCGAGCGATGGACTTTTCTGAGCAAATAAGAAGACACGTATTCGACGGTTTTCAAAAAGAGACCCCCGAAAATGTGAACGGGAAGGGGGAGGTTTTTAAGCTTTTCGGAAACCTAGAAGCGTGCAATTTGGCAGAAATACTGTCTATTGGAATTTGTTGGACACGAGTAAGACGAAATTTCGATTTTCACTTTTTGAAGGGGTGAAAACGGGGGTGGTAGATAGTCCAAAGGGTACCCGTATCTCTGAAATCGCGTAAGTCAGAAACGTGATATTCGAACGACGTTCTCTTTTGAGGAAATAAGGAGATACGTGTCTCCTTATTTCCTAAGGGCGTCAGTCGTACCTTCTGCAACGTTTGACTGTATCTTTCCACTCTCAGGGTGGCTCGTTTCAACTCTTAACAGACGGCTTAGGACCTGAATCCTATGACGAAAAAAAATTCCAATTCTCTACTTACCGTAAATTGCTATCTGGTTCTCGCCAATACCTTTAGTTGATATGATGCACTCTCTTTGACATGTATTAATTCTAATCAGGTTTACAAAATTACCTAGTTAGTTTCTGCACTGTAACGGGGTCCTGAGCAAACCTGAGGAACTAAATGATTTTCTAAAAAGTCAGTAGGCGATCCAACATACAGAATTGCACGACGTGTTAAAGTTAAGGCAAAAATTCAAATAATACGAATACATATTGATAAAAATTCAATTTATGTAATGTAAAATGATTCGTGACCTAACTAATTATGTATAAATAAATTAGATCTACATATCATGGCAAGTAGGGATACATTTCTCAAAGGATGTTTAACCTCAACTACATTCAATGGTCAGAGTGATTGCATCAATCGTCTGTCACAAAAAGATTCAAATAATTCTATAAAAGATATGTTTATCAGTTTTGGTTTTAAGGTTGAAAGGGTTGGGACTGATGGTAATAATAATACATGATACTATGAAATATACAGATACGCTCGGTACGAGTACCAGCTTTTGACCTGCTGTGCGCATAGCGTCACTCACTAGTTACTTCCAAATCGAGCCCGCGACAGTGCGTGTGCGATGTCTGTCTAAAAATACATCGAAGGCCTAGAAAGCTGAAATTTTCAGGCAGATATTTTACTTTTTAATATCATAAAATTCAAACACCCTATTTGTCAACATAGTTTCGCTTAAATGTTGGTGAAACACCTCCAAAATAATTGATGCAAGCACGTATGATCTTTCACGCCGCGACGGCCGTTGGTTTTTCAACGGGTTAAAAGCTATTAATATATTGGTTGCTGTTTATTTCGTTTTTATTTAATATCAAATTTTAATTTATATAAACTAAGCAAAAGAAATAGTAGTAGTAAATAATAATTAATTTTATTATGAAACAGTGCATTTGTCTAACGTTATTCAGGAAAATAGATACAGTCAAGAATGAAAAATATTTATTCTGTTAAATAGTAATTTTAACAATTTTTCTTAGAGATAAATTGACGGATTCTTTAATGGAAAATACATTTTACATTTGCAAAATAGTATTTTCGTTTCAATAACGCGGGACATATCAATGTGCCCTCTAATGTAATTATTACAAATATTTAATGACTTAACATTGATTTGCTAAAAAATCTCATTAATTTTTTAAAATCTGAATTCGATTTCATTAAACAACCACTCTAACGCACACCATTATCTGCGTGTTTCGTCCGTGAGGGCGTTCCGGATACTTAATTACAATTCTCTCGAAACCTATTAATCCTAGGAAAAAAGTTTCAAATAAAAAAGTTAGCTCCATCCCTGCCAAAAATTCCACATAGAAACTTATAAAAAAAAAGTGATGCGGTTTTATCGTTCCTATAAGTTATATTAGTATTATACAGACAGGATTTTATCTGTTTTATTAAGTTTTAAATCGGTTATGAAACAGTAATTCCGAATGAGCTATTTGGAATTATCATGTTGCCCTTTCATGAGTACTTATATGAAATATACATCAACAAATCTACAGTTTAGTGTCTGCAAATGCATCCTTGCCCTTATATCTGTAAACATATGGAATTACAGATACAACTTTAAAGATATTCTAAACTTTTCTATAAGTAATATCATAAGAGTTCCAGTCCGTCCTTTCTTCAGTATCTATCGTATGTAACACACCATTTATCAACATGTTTTTATTGTAAATTTCAACATTGTTTTTTATTAGTATTAATGTGGATATACATGTCAACAAATGTACAGTTTCAATTGTATATTTTACAGATGTATTTTTGTTGTAAACTTCCATTTTGCTTTTTTATTAGTATTAATTTGGATATGCATGCCGACAAATGTACAGTTTAAATTGCATATTTCAAATAGAAATACTAATATTGTGGTAAACACAAAATTCTGCAAAGTCCTTATTTCCTCGGGTGTTCTTGTTCTAGCCTAGAAGCAATGAATGAGTTAGCAGTGAAAGAGATTGCTTTGTTTTTAATTTAACAAACACACTTCAGTTCCTTAGGTCACATTGGATTAGATATGAATTAGCTACACGTATACAGCTCCCTCTACTGGAGCCTGGAGTAAAGTTGCTGCTGAAATTTCTATCAGTTTCTACCAGAATGGAGCAGCAAACATTTACTTATACCACATCAATGAGAATTTATGAGAACAGTATCTAAGGTAAAACGTGCGGCTTTCCGTGGTTAAATGGCAAGTGTTTCTATAAGAAACGAGCTGCATTAGGTTGACTTGCAATTGAAGATTACTAATTATAATGTTTGAATAGGGATTTATGAGATCAGTTTCTATGAGTATTAATGTTTTTTTTCAGTAATATATTAAATGTGTTTTCATTTGTTTGAATGGGTAAAAAGAAAGGTCAGTTTTCAACTGCAATTACAAATACAAGTTTAATCACTTTGAATGGGGTTATATGCGATTAATTTCTAAAAGTATTTATGCTGTTTTCCGAATATAATTGTGATGAGGTTTAATCAGTAACAAATTGTTCACTACTTGTTATGATATGGTCGGAAATTCTAAGTACACATTTAGTATTCCTTCAAAAGGATTGATGAGAGCAGTTTCTACGAGTATCTATTTGTTGTTCCTCTAGTAAATTATATAAGTCTTTACATTTACTTATACTATCTCAATGAGAATTTATGAGAACAGTATCTAATGTAAAACGTACGGCTTTCCGTGGTTAAATGGCAAGTGTTTCTATAAGAAACGAGCTGCATTAGGTTAGAACAGTTTTGATTTGCAATTGAAGATTACAAATTATAATGTTTGAATAGGGATTTATGAGATCAGTTTCTATGAGTATTAATGTTTTTTTTTCAGTAATATATTAAATGTGTTTTCATATGTTTGAATGGGTAAAAAGAAAGGTCAGTTTTCAACTAAAATTACAAATACAAATTTAATCACTTCGAATGGGGTTATATGCGATCAATTTCTAACAGTATTTATACTGTTTTCCGAATATAATTGTGATGAGGTTTGATCAGTAACAAATTGTTCACTATATGTTACGTGAGGAAATTCCAGGTACATATTTAGTGTTACTTCGAAAGGATTGATGATAGCAGTTTCTACGAGTATGTATTTGTTGTGCCAATAGTAAATTATATAAGTCTTAATCAGTATGCATTCGGATCTAATTTAAATATGAAAATTATATCAGAATAAAGCAACTAAATATTTTAAATAGTATCTATATGTAAATCCAGACATTTACTTATATTATCTCAATGAGAATTTATGAGAACAGTATCTAATGTAAAACGTGCGGCTTTCCGTGGTTAAATGGCAAGAGTTTCTATAAGAAACGAGCTGCATTAGGTTAGAACAGTTTTGATTTGCAATTGAAGATTACAAATTATAATGTTTGAATAGGGATTTACGAAATCAGTTTCTATGAGTATTAATGTTCTTTTTTCAGTAATAAGTATATTAAATGTGTTTTCATTTGTTTGAATGGGTAAAAAAGAAAGGTCAGTTTTCAACTGCAATTACAAATACAAGTTTAATCACTTCGAATGGGGTTATATGCGATCAGTTTCTAACAGTATTTATGCTGTTTTCCGAATATAATTGTGATGAGGTTTGATCAGTAACAAATTGTTCACCACATGTTACGATATGGTCGGAAATTCCAGGTACATATTTAGTATTCCTTCGAAAGGATTGATGATAGCAGTTTCTATGAGTATGTATTTGTTGTTCCAATAGAAAATTTGTCTTTATCAGTATGCATTCGGATCTACTTTAAATACAAAAATTATATCAGAATGACACAACCAAATATTTTAAACAGTATCCACTTGTAAATCCAAACATTTAAAGATATATTTTAATGAGAACCAATCAGAACAGTATCTAATGTAACGCGTGCGGCTTTCCGTGGCTAAATTTTAAAAGTATTTTTAATAAATGGCTTTAACGGATTTGAACAGTTTTAATTTGCAATTCCAGATGAATAGTTTTAATTGTTAAATGATCTATGAGATCAGTGTCTTTGTGTAATGTTTATTTTCCAATAAAAACACATTTTATTGAAAAAGAAAACATTACACTGACCTCATAGATCCCTAACAATTAAAACTATTCATCTGGAAATGCAAAACTGTTCGAATCCGTTAAAGCTTATTTATTGCAAATAATTTTAAAATTTAGCCACGGAAAACCGCACACGTTACATTAGATACTGTTGTGATGGATTCTCATTATAATATTATCTTGGATTTACAGGTGGACACTGTTTAAAATATTTGGGGTTTCATTCTGATATGATTTTTGTATTTAAATTAGATCCGAATGCATACTGATAAAGACTTATATAATTTACTGTAGGAACAACAAATCGTAGAAATTGCTCTCATTAATCCTCTTGAAGGAATACTAAATATGTACCTGGAATTTCCGACCATATCGTAACATGTAGTGAACAATTTGTTACTGAATAAACCTCTTCACAATTATATCCGGAAAACAGCATAAATACTTTTAGAAATTGATCGCATATAACCCCATTCGAAGTGATTAAACTTGTATTTGTAAATGCAGTTGAAAACTGACCTTTCTTTTTACCCATTCAAACAAATGAAAACACATTTAATATCTTACTGAAAAAAAACATTAATACTCATAGAAACTGATCTCATAAATCCCTATTCAAACATTATAATTTTGAATCTTCAATTGCAAATCAAAACTGTTCTAACCTAATGCAGCTCGTTTCTTATAGAAACTCTTGCCATTTAACCACGGAAAGCCGCACGTTTTACATTAGATACTGTTCTCATAAATTCTCATTGAGATAGTATAAGTAAATGTTTGGATTTACAAATAGATACTGTTTAAAATATTTGGTTGCTTTATTCTGATATAATTTTCATATTTAAATTAGATCCGAATCTGTACTGATAAAGAGTTATATAATTTACTATAAGAACAACAAATAGATACTCGTAGAAACTGCTCTCATCAATCCTCTTGAAGGAATACTAAATGTGTACTTGGAATTTCCGACCATATCATAACAACTAGTTAACAATTTGTTACTGATTAAACCTCATCATAACTATATTCGGAAAACAGCATAAATACTTTTAGAAATTGATCGCATATAATCCCATTCGAAGCGATTAAACTTGTATTTGTAATTGCAGTTGAAAACTGACCTTTCTTTTTACCCATTCAAACAAATGAAAACACATTTAATATATTACTGAAAAAAAACATTAATACTCATAGAAACTGATCTCATAAATCCCTATTCAAACATTATAATTTGTAATCTTCAATTGCAAATCAAAACTGTTCTAACCTAATGCAGCTCGTTTCTTATAGAAACACTTGCCATTTAACCACGAAAGGCCGCACGTTTTACATTAGATACTGTTCTCATAAATTCTCATTGAGATAGTATAAGTAAATGTCTGGATTTACAAATAGATACTGTTTAAAATATTTGGTTGCTTTATTTTGATATAATTTTCATATTTAAATTAGATCCGAATCTTTGCTGATAAAGACTTATATAATTTACTAGAGGAACAACAAATAGATACTCCTAGAAACTGCTCTCATCAATCCTCTTGAAGGAATACCAAATGTGTACTTGGAATTTCCGACCATATCATAACATGTAGTGAACAATTTGTTACTGATTAAACCTCTTCACAATTATGTCCGGAAAACAGCATAAATACTTTGAGAAATTGATCGCATCTAACCCCATTCGAAGTGATTAAACTTGTATTTGTAATTGCAGTTGAAAACTGACCTTTCTTTTTACCTATTCAAATAAATGAAAACACATTTAATATATTACTGAAAAAAAACATTAATACTCATAGAAACTGATCTCATAAATCCCTATTCAAACATTATAATTTTGAATCTTCAATTGCAAATCAAAACTGTTTTAACCTAATGCAGCTCGTTTCTTATAGAAACTCTTGCCATTTAACCACGGAAAGCCGCACGTTTTACATTAGATACTGTTCTCATAAATTCTCATTGAGATAGTATAAGTAAATGTTTGGATTTACAAATAGATACTGTTTAAAATATTTGGTTGCTTTATTCTGATATAATTTTCATATTTAAATTAAATCCGAATCTGTACTGATAAAGACTTATATAATTTACTATAGGAACAACAAATAGATACTTGTAGAAACTGCTCTCATCAATCCTCTTGAAGGAATACTAAATGTGTACTTGGAATTTCCGACCATATCATAACAAGTAGTTAACAATTTGTTACTGATTAAACCTCATCATAACTATATTCGGAAAACAGCATAAATACTTTTAGAAATTGATCGCATATAATCCCATTCGAAGCGATTAAACTTGTATTTGTAATTGCAGTTGAAAACTGACCTTTATTTTTACCCATTCAAACATATGAAAACACATTTAATATATTACTGAAAAAAAAAACATTAATACTCATAGAAACTGATCTCATAAATTCCTATTCAAACATTATAATTTGTGATCTTAAATTGCAAATCCAAACTGTTCTAACCTAATGCAGCTCGTTTCTTAAAGAAACACTTGTCTTTTAATCACGGAAAGCCGCACGAATTACATTAGATACTGTGCTCATAAATTCTCATTGATATGGTATAAGTAAATGTTTGGATTAACAATTGGATATGGCTTGACTCATTTTGCTGGTCAATGCGGATATAAACTGATAACAATTTCAACAGCAACTTTACCTAACTCTTATAGAAACTTATTGACCATATAGGTTCTCATAGATACTTATTAATTTTTGATAATTTTCAATACGGATTGATGAGATTTTTTTGACAGGGATCCTTTACCTTCATACGCCCCCGGTATACTTGGTATCTATTTCAAAAGATAAAAAAGTTTTTCGCTTGTCCTATTTGCACCTGTAAAATTTCACAGTTTATCGATATGGTCTTAGAAAAAAAATCATATTTTCTTTACTTATTAAAATTTGACCTTCATATGAACATATTTTGTTAACAAGTGTGGTGTTATAACACGGTAAAAATTTGAGATTAATTCGGTGTTCTGTTTTTGAATTATGGCGAGAAAAACTGTATCAATTATTTTACAATTTTCTCACATTTTTGGCTCTATCTTTTGTCTCGACCAGCCAAATAGAGTCGTAATTTCTTATTTCATTGAAGGACAAGCTTCTAAACGTTTCTGTCAAGGTTAATTTTGGTTTACATCTAAAATAAAAATTGACCGCTGAACTAGTTGTCCCTTCCGTGATGGTACAGCGGAGACTGCGGTAAGGGGACGTATGCGTGAGAGCAGGGGCAGACTGGCGGGGAGGCAGGGAGGCAAAGTTCCACCGGGCCTCAGCCGATCTCGGGCCCTTTAAGGCCTATCGGGCCCGGGCTCGTGTCTGGGGGGACCGGAATGTTTTTTTCGGATTTCACATTTTTAGGACAAAAAAGTTTTCTTGGATTCTCCCCCCCGCTCTTCAAAAATTTTTTCAGACCAAAAAGTTTTTCTTGGATTCTCGCCCCCCCCGTCTTCAAAAATTTTTTCGTACAAAAAAAAGTTTTTCTTGGATTTTCTCCCCTCCGCTCTTCAAAAATTTTTTCGGACAAAAAAGTTTTTATCTCTTGTCCATAAATTAATAGCAAGCGGGAGGTGGGCGCAAATTTGACTCGGGCCTAGGGGAAATTTATAATATATCTAAAACCGGCACTGGCCGGGCCTCCGACCCCTGAAGTCCAACCGGGCCTTTCCTTTGCCAGTCTGCCCGTCCGTGAGAGCGTATCTCGCTTTCATAGTATACCGGGTGGCTCAGCCGATAGGGATACTCTTGTAACTTTTCAATGAGCAAATCATTTTTTTTCAAATTTGGTGTAGTGATATGGGATGAAATTTCCAATTATGTGTAAACCAAAATGGCCAACTTTCGGTTTCGATGCAATTGACGCAAAAATCAAATTTTTAAATGGCACAATGTATATTTTTGCATATTTGGACCCTGCTGGCCAAAATACATATGATCTGATTTTCAAATATTATTTTGATTTTCAAAAAAATATAGATTTTTAAATTTTTAGTTTTATTCATAGGAGGCCCCGATTTTGCCAAAATTGTTAGAAATCGGTCTGCAAGTACCATTAAAATATTATCGCTTTAGATACTAACATTAAACACGATTTATTCTTTATTAAATTCAACAATATTGGTTTTTCAACGAAAACTACTATTTTTTAAACAGAACTCTTATGGAACAACCTGTTATCTAATTAGATCCTTAAATTGCAAGAAAAATAATATGCATAATGTCTACCGTCTCTTTGTACTAAATTTATAATTGAAAAAGAAATATTTTGATAATTTTTTTTTAAATATTTTTTTGAAAATCAAAATAATATTTCAGGGTCAGATCAAATGTATTTTGGCCAGCAGGGTCCAAATATGCAAAAATATGTTGTCCCATTTAAAAATTCGATTTTCATGTAAATTGCATCGAAACCAGTAGTCAGACAGTTTTGTTCTTTACATCATATAATTGGTAATTTCATCCAAATTTGAAAAAAATCCATTCACCCATTCAAAAGTTACAAGTGTCCCCATCGGCTGAACCACCGGGTAGTATCATAGTAATAATATACATGAAAAATTTCAGCTAGCTTGTGGCTAATTTTATTAAGTATCTAAGAGTTATTATAGCATTCATCAGGACACTTTGAAATGCGTTTTAAGGCAATACATGAGTTATATGAGGCAGATTTTGCAAACGTACTAACAACATAAAACCTAACAAGAATAATGTGATTTCAATTCGCTTTCGAGTTATCCCTAGGGAGATATCCATATACTCTTATTTTTCTGCTTTTTCATTTGCAATAATTTTGATCAATAATAAAAAATTAGCCACTCACCATGAATAAAGCTTGCTCAATTGGCATTCGGTGTCTACCCAAAACTCTCGTCTTTGTGATGTTAAATACCGTGTTCTATTGCATAATTTGATTTTTTTAGCAAAAATCAATTTTGAAGCTACTCAAAATGAACATAGACTTTTTATGTCAGTTTTAGTACTGTTTCGAAAAACTCGATTTTCAATGCACTTCGTGCTGTCAAGCAACATGTTATCATGTTATCAGGTGACATGAAAAAAAATTCTATATCTAATTTTAGCGTAGTTTCCAATATTTCCTCCCATCGTGCGAAGTGGGCGTCCTTGGAGACAGAAGTCAAATATTTAAGATAGTTTGGAAGAATTGTTATTTTATTATTTTGTATCGTTTTTGTTATGTTCTATAACAAGAACATTACAATCTTCATATTGCAATTTATAATTTTTTATAGTATTAATCCGACTAAAGTTGTTAAAATTGTCATTGCGATTGTATAAGCAGCCTACGTAAATTTATTACGCGAACGTGTACAATATACCACTTTAATACTCGTAGGAAATACAAATAAATTTCCAATAATCCTCTATATTCACGTAAAGTGAATACAGAGATACAAATGCGATCTGTCATTTTTTTGAAATATGCCTGTGATATTTATGAATAGTTTTATATGAAGTAAATTACGCTATATTTAATTCTTGATATGCAACATTATGCTTAACTATTCATTTAAAAAATCAATGCTATTGATGGTAAACAGATTAAATTTGTAATTGTCTAATCGAGGTTGCAGATTACAATTATCTGGTCCAAATTTAACAATTCAAAATGGTGGCGTCAAAATGTATTTTTGTAATTTATGGTCTGATTCGTATGGAAATCGAGGTCGCAGATTATAAATATTTAGTCGAACTCTTTACATAAATGTCGAAAGTGACAAAATTCTCTCCTTAAATATAAGACTAAGAAATAAAAAAATGAATTAATAGTTTGAAAACTAAAAAAATACGCTTTTATAAATACTGCACTAAAAAGCAAAAAATAATCATCGAACATGTTCTCTCTGTCTACTCCGTAAAGGCTTTAGTGTAAGCCGTGTTTGTAATTACATAAGTATAATATTTGTGTATAAAAGCGTGCTTTTCATTTAATCTAATGATGTCTTCAGCGTTTTAATTATCGAATATGTTCGAAATAACGTTCGAAAAACGCCCCACGTTTTTATACTCAAATATTATACTTAATTACAAACAGGGCTTACACTAAGGTCCTTACGTAGTAGACACAGAGAACAGGTTCGATGATTATTTTTTGGTTTTTAGTGCAGTATTTATAAAAGCGTGTTTTTTTAGTTTTTTAGACTATTAATTTTTAAATATTCATTCTTCCTCGAATATTGACGGGTTTAGCATAGTTAATTAATTATTTTAATCTTTTAGGAACACCCTGTATATCTTTTTCAATAAAACTAAAACAGGTCTTGCTCTTATAGGTCAGTCGGAATAGATTAAAAAAGATAATTTTATGAACTGTCGTTTACCCGCAATTTTATTTTTTTAAAGTTATAGTTTGGGATGACCACAAACATATGCCAACTATCTGCATGCATGACAGACGGGGCAACACACTTTAAAATTAAAAAATCGTGCATTTTTTGCCATTTTTCACGTTATTTGCAATGTAACTCATAAATGAAGCACTATTCGAAAATATATCAAGCGATAGAAACGTTGAGAAAATTGATCTTGAACATTTTATTATTGTTGACATTTTCCCAGAAAATTCTTAGTTAAAGAGCTACATACGAAAGAACAATGCTACTTTTTTATCTTTTGATTTTTTTTTAAAGTGAATATAATGAATATTGATACGAAATATATCATCGGTATAATGTAAATTATGTTTAAATGTCCAATTTACAGTTGAAATAAATATATTTACATGTTAAACAGAAAAAAAATAATGAAAATTTTCATGTATTGAGGTAGGTATTAAAATTATGGGAAAATAAATAAACAAATATATATTTTCACAAACAGACTAAGTATTTATTTTATGCATAGTATAGTGTACAGCACATGCCTTTCATGTGTAACTTAATAGAATAGTATAGAACAGAATAAGTTTATTTAACAAATTCAGTCTAGCCGGCCAAGAAATTCATCTGGAGGGAGAGGCAATAGAACCGGCCTCCTCAGAGGTTGAAGAAAACTTTTCAGAAAATGGTTGAAAACGAATGTGTATAGATTCCTCTACTAGATAATATTGGCATTAATTACAAAATATTAATTTCAAGAAATATTTGGATACTGCTTTTAGTCCCGTCAGATTAGTCAAAAAATTGCTATTTATGGAAAATCTTCCCACAGTTATGAGACCTGTAAGAAGTGAAGTATTTGGGTTGTCTAATCATGATTTTCACCCCCCCGCAGTTCTAAAATAGGGTGGTTTTGAGAAATGTATAAATATTATGTATGAATTTTAGCGTTTTTTTCGTCTTTTTCTCTATTTTGAGGAAAAACTATGCATTTTGGTGAAAAATATCAAGAGAGCAAAGTTGTAGAGCATAAAATTTCCTTATAAGTTCTGCCTCTACCATTTTTTTTTCGAATTCCGCTTAGTTTCGCCGCTAGAGGGCACGAGAGAAATATGGACATATGGACTTGTGCGCCTTTTTTTTTAGATTTTGAGCCAAAATTATGCATTTTTATGAAAAATTACGTGATATCAAAGTTGTAGAACATAATATATATATATATATATATATATATATATATATATATATATATATATATATATATATATATATATATATATATATATATATATATATATATATATATATATATATATATATATATATATATATATATATATATATATATATATATATATATATATATATATATATATATATATATATATATATATATATTTATGAAAGAAAAACGGACTAAAGATAGTGAATTTTATGTTCTACAACTTTGATCTCATGTAATTTTTCATAAAAATGCATAATTTTTTCTCAAAATCTAAAAATGGCGCAAAAGTATATATGTATATTTCTTTCTTTCGCGCTCTCGGAATTCGAAAAAAAAGTAGAGACAAAGCTTATAGGAAATTTTATGCTCTACTATTTTGCTCTCTTGATATTTTTCACCAAAATGCATAGTTTTTCCTCAATATAGAGAAAAAGACGAAAAAATGCTAAAATTAATATATATGTATATATTTCTCAAAAATCAGGGTAGTTTTTAGAACTGTGGGGGGTAAAAATCATGTTTAGACAACTCAAATACTTAACTTTTTACAGGTCTCATAACTGTGGGAAAATTTTCTTAAATATTTCCTAATTTGAAGGGACTATTTGTACTAATAGTGATTATGCTTCTTTATTTTTTGGTTCATGGAAGACGGCTTGGGGGGGGCATCCCCCTCTGGCTGCGCGCCTGGTTCTACTACAATGTAATTGTTAAAAACTGAAACGATAATTGAACTAAGCCCCCACATTAAGTGCCATTTAGAGCACTTGAGCGTGCATTGGTCACACGAAATAATACATATGCGGGTAAACGGCATTTCGCACAAAAAGATTGTTCCTACTGGTCTGTTAGCAATTCTGTTAACTACACGGCAAATATTACACAGCTCCATAAAAATAAAGTTCTGTGCAAAACATGAAAACGTGATATTCCCATGTATTTTGAACCGTAGAATATGAAAATAACATCAGAATTGTTCTAGCAAATCACAATTTTTTTCGAACCTCAAAAAATTGTTCAAAATCATCAAAAATCTCAACTATATAAATGGCAACGTTAGGTATATTATAAAACATACCTATCTAAAGTACGATATGAAATTATTCTGATATGCGCTCTATTGTATCTATTATATTAATTATACTATGACACATTAAAAGTGTTGACTTATCATTTTATTTAAAAGTTATTTTAATCAAATATGAAGAATTAAATTTTGAAAAGATATAGATTCAGTTTATACTCTACCTTTATTAATAGACTAACCCATGGCGCTAATACCTTTCTTTTTACCTAATTGAAGAGCATGATCAAACTGCATTATCTGCATTACTTGCAACCAGTTACCTTAACCTGGGGTGTAGTTTCAGATAAATATGGAGTTTAAATAAATAAATAAATGTAGAAAATATTTGTAAATTTTACAAATAAATAACTAAAATTGAAATTTTATATATGATTTGTCAATGCTCGAGACATTTCTTTTCAAATTTAGTAAGCTTACTTATTTTTTTTTAATGAATATTTGGCGCTATTGTTCGCACCTTTGATATCTCCTCTTCGATAATTCTTCCTATGAATCTGACAGCCGTAAATGAAAATGTTTGTTCTTGAAATTCCTCTAGGATTTTGAGTTGATAAATTTATATATTATGAAATTTGTTCTTCCTTAATTGATAAGTAACAATTTATGAATTTTTGGCCTTTACATTTATTTCTTTTATTGAAACTTATTGAAATTCTTATCATCAAGTTTTGCTGAACAATTCCAATTTTTTTTATTTGGTAAATTTGATGTCTTTAATATTTTAAAGGTTATTTTGATCTAAAAAATTGATATCAAAATTGATATAATTTTTGTACATTATGCCTACTGACATTTGACTTGACATTTCAGTGACATTCAAAACTTAAAAACAAATGATCCTCCTATGGAATCTTTTTCCATTAGACCACTTGCTGTAATAAAATTCTGCGTTTTAATCTCTATCTTTTGATATGGGCCACGTCTTTATTGATTTAAAATATTTTGACCTGAATATAATATTTTCAATTCAACATAAATTCTTAAGATTACCTAACTACATAAAGTTTCCTCTACCTGATCAATCAACAAACTT
The DNA here is from genome assembly GCA_936432065.2 of Rutpela maculata. NCBI lineage: Eukaryota > Metazoa > Arthropoda > Insecta > Coleoptera > Cerambycidae > Rutpela > Rutpela maculata. Next base: position 300,432,864 of record OW386285.2, read on the forward strand.
AAACAATTATCTTTAATACAACTATCACTATTTATTTTACTATAACAAAGTTTTTATTTTAGAAGATGAAACTTCAGTTCACTGATACTAACTTTACAAAGTTCAGATACAATGTTAAGTTATTGGTGATTACTTTCAGATCTCAACCCATTATTTCACTTGTTAGTCTTTTCTAGATTGAGAATGGAGAATTTTGATGTTTCGAATCTATCGTAAACCCATAGTTTTAAGTTATTATATTTTGTAATTATGTCCTATTTATACTTTTACCAATTTTTGTAAATAATGAAATATACTTATTGAAAATAAGTTACATTTTTAACAATTTAATTTATCCAACCTTTCTTTATTTATCGAAACACGCATATTGATGTTATAATGTTGGCTGCACACAATGCACCAATCATTTCATACAAATACATTTTCATATTGATATGAATAAATAATTACAACAGTGAGGATATCATAATATATTTTATTACTATACATTTATTTATTTATTTTATTATTTGAACTCGTATTCCATTTTTACTTATGAAAATAACAATAAAAAAAATAAAAATTAGTGATGGATAAAATGTTTTAATTTTAAAAAGAATAATCAAAATCGGTTCAGTATCCGGAGAAGCAAAACGCCTTGTGTATTAATTATATAGATTTGTAAGAATTCTAAAACATTTGGGTAACCTTATAAAATATTTTTCTATATTTGATAGCAGTAAAATTGTGAATTTATATTCTTATCTGTTTTACACTTTTCCGTAACACAAAATACAGTAGCACATATGGCTTCACAGTTTTTATAAAAGAACATAACGTTTGCACAGATCTAGCAACGTGTAAGCTGTAAAATACATATGGCAATTTCGATAGAGCAAATTTTACTGTGCTCTTTTACATATACCAAGTTTTAAGTCAAGACTTCTGATGTCGACAGAAGTTCTCTTCTTTAAGTAATCTTTTATTTTTTCTTCATTACCAGAACATGTATATTTATATAGAGCAATTTTAATTAACTTTGAGGTTTAATTTTTTTTTGTAATTGTGATATAACTCATCCAACTGATGTGCCGAAATTGTAAACTGGGCGACAGGGGAACGTCCTTCCCCAGATAAACCAGACTACCTATCGTCACACAACCGAACGGTTACCAATTACTGCATAACATTCGTATTAGTCCAGTTTTCATATCGTCAAATAGGGGGTGTAAGGAAACAACCCAGGCAGAGATGTGCCGAGTACTGACAAACAGTGCGTTTATCTTTCGAGCACTAAGCGCTGTTAACGGTAAAGTCACGATTACTGAGCACTCTGAAAAAGTGCTATAAATTTAGGAGCACTAAGCACTTAAAAAAAAAAATAAATAAAGGAGTATCTATTATTCTATTGAAGTTAGAATTTCATTGAATTTAAGTGTTATTTATAAAAATGGATAAAGGTCAACAGAAATGACCTAGAATGACAATGTAGGAAAAGAGTGTCATAATTCGCCGAATGCGGTACACACTTTTTTTTATTTTAGCGAAAATGCCAATAAAAATTATAAAACAGATTAACTGCTCATTGAAAACTTTTTCAAAAAACTATTAAATCTTTAGTTAGAATAAGGGTGTAAAAAAAAGCTTGAGTGTAGAAATAAAAATGGTGAAAACTTTATCTGCAAATGAAATTTTTCGGCTTGAGTATTCTCTAAAAAAACTTATTTTTTGTCAAAACTATATATAGTGGATCATTTCTAATGAGCCATAGAGCAATGACAGATTTGTGGACCAATATAAGATTTATCCCAATATACTTCTAGAAAAATGTTGTGCATTGGATATAGGGTGTCAAAGTATTTTTATAATAACTCAACAATATCTATTTTACTCTGATGGCAGTGCAGAGGAAGGTATCGCGGTAGCTTGCAGTCATTTTCAAAGGTCCCCGTCAAAATTAAAATTACTTATTGAAAAATGAAGTTTTTGAGCTGCAGAACAAAACCCAGTTTCCAAAAACCATAAAAAATGGCCAGTTTTCGAGCTGCGTGCATTTGAAGATGGTCATCACTGCGCTTTTTGATTGATCTGATTTTTATTGTTTTAACTATTTTTTATTGTTCTTTACTTTTTTATATGCGATCAATCTATTTTGTTAGAGTCGATAAGAACATTGAAAATGTCGTTGGAGATCTCAAGGAAAATAACCGTCAGCATTCAAATAGTCCGATCAAGAATAAATAGTTTCTTCGATGTAGGTACCCTTGGACATAAATATGTTTGACGTTTCAACAATCATCGCTAAATATCCTGTCACTCATTCTAAAAGTGAAATATGTATTAAATATTTTCCTAGGCTGGTGACAGTTATAATATAATTACATTTATTCGTACGATAATTTTTTCAGTTTTGAAAGACTGTATTCCAACATTATTATTTTGTTCAAACTATTATATCCGTTTATTATTATTAAAGAATAACCCTGCTATTGATGAAATGGCTTTCAGAAACAGAGTGCACTGCTTTGTCTGTGACGTAGCAGGTGAACCCAGGACTATGCAGACTTTGGTCGGTGAAGACAACATTAACAATCGCCAAGTAAAAAAATGGAAATAAAAAAAAAATAAAAAAGAAATCAATAGCTCACCACCTCCACGTTGGTTGATCTTGGGTAACGCAAAGTGTTAGCGTATAATACTAGCTGACCCAGCAAACGTTGTTTTGCCATATAAATTATAAATTTTTGTCCAAAAAATAAAAATAAAAATAAAATTTCTTATCACCTAGGGGTATAAAAAATAACCTACGACCTATTTTCAGACCTACCAAATATACACCAAAAATTTCATAAATATCGGTCAAGCCGTTTCGGAGGTGTTCGATAACAAACACTGTGACACGAATTTTTATATATTAGATAGATATATGCATAGGTATATAGATGTATACAATATCCCATTTAAATACATACATTTGTATGAAATGCTAGGAAAAAGCGCAGTGATGACCATCTTCAAATGCACGCAGCTCGAAAACTGGCCATTTTTTGTGGTTTTTGGAAACTGAGTTTTGTTCTGCAGCCCAAAGACTTCATTTTTCAATAGGTAATTTTAATTTTGACGGGGGCCACTTTTCATTATAGTTTAGTGCGTGGTTCTTTATGTAGCGGCCTGCACTCAAATAATAACAATAATAATTTGCCAAAAATTTTTATTAAATATGCCTACTTATTACAAGCTTTTATTTAACCTGCTTTGTATGTTAGTTAGTTAATTAGTATGTATGGGTGGACTCTTGCAAGTTGAACCAATTAACGACGTCCAATCGGGCCGAAATTTTGCATACACTTGTAGTTCTGATAACAATACAATATTATGTTACCATAGTGCCATATTAAGGAACCTAATAATAATATAAAGGAACCACTTCTACGAAGTCCAATCAAGCTGAGATATTGCATACACGTGTAGCTCTGATGAAAATACAATATTATGTTACTAATATTATGGTACCCATATAATTCGAGATACGACATCCAATCGAGCTGAAATTTTGCACACACGTGTAGTTCTTATAACAATACAATATTATGGTACCATGGTAACATATTATGGAACCTAACAATGATATAATGGAACCCCTTCGAGATACGTCTAATCGAGCTAAAATTTTGAAAAAAATAGTTGATATTAATATTTTCGTTCCTGTCTAAATTTGTCTAATTTACGTGTACAGAAAACGAAATTTTTCAATTTAAAAACAATAAAAAAATTGGGGGGTACATTGACTCGTGGCCACGCGGTTTCTCCTTGCAATTTCTTTGTGGTATACCTTCTTTCTTGCTTGCTGCAGTATGCTTGGTCTTTTCCTAGATTGTTCATGGTCCTCTCAATTATTGTTTTCCACACACATGGTCTCCGTATTTTTAGTTTGTGACTGTTAATATTAGCGCTTCCCTCAGTAAATATGTGGACATGTCCCTAGTACTTAATTGTGTATGTTTCCTTCCACTTCGTAATTGTCTTCCCTCCTATTGTGTTGACAGTTTGTCATTGCTTTATAGTCTAGGAGATAGCTACATATATGGGGCTTGGGATATAACTTGTTGGCATTGCTATTATGTTTTAGCAAATATATTTCTGAGTATTTTATCTTATGTGAGTCAGACCTCTCCCCCCTGACAGTTTTGACGCTAGCCGCTGCCGAAAATATTCAATTGTGGAGTATAACCCTTTGGGGCTTGGTGTTAGTTGAAGAGGGTATCTTGGCGATCAACGTTCGATATATGCAAACATTTTTTTTCTGTGCAATTGGCAGCATTGGCGACATCAATTATGGCCAAAATTGGAACGTAGTATAACCTTTTCTAACCAAGCGGAAAATTTTTGTTGTCAGTGCTCATTGCTGGAAAACCATATGCCAACATTTTCTGCTTGACCATTTTCCAGATTATTTAGCAAAAAATTGGACTTTTGGCCTAAAACGTTCTAAAACTGGTGCTTTTCAAAAAAAATGTTGGCACCTTCTCAGACTTGTAGTTTTTGTACCAAAGAATAGTCTCTGTGAGTGCCAACATTTTTTTTATAAATGTAACCCCCAAACCCCAAAACTCTCAAACATTCAAATAATTTGTTATGTTAAAAAGGATAATTTAATTATTTCTCGGTCATTACTTCCTAAATGTGTCGTTTCTGTTATCCTTTTTGGCATAATAATCGGTATTTAAATGTTTGGGGGTGGTTTGGGTGGGTTACATTGAGAACAAAATGTTGACACTCACAGAGACTATTCTTTGGTACAAAAACTACAAGTCTGAGAAGATGCCAACACTTTTTTTTTGAAAAGCACCAGTTTTAGCCCGTTTTAGGCCAAATGTCCAATTTGTGACCAAAAAATCTGGAAAATGGTCAAGCAAAAATGTTGGCATATAGTTTTTCAAGAATGAGCATTGACAACGAAAATTTTCGGCCTGATCAGAAAGGGTTATACTACGTTCCAATTTTGGCCATAATTGATGTCGCCAGTACTGCCAATTGTACGGAGAAAAAATGTTGGCATATATCGAATGTTGATCGCCAAGATACCCTCTTCAACTAACGCTAAGCCCCAATTGAGTATTTTCGGGGGCAGTTAGCGCCAAAACTATCAGGGGTTAGGTCGGACTAAGATAAGATAAAATACTCAGAAAAATATTTGCTAAAACATAACAGCAATGCCAATCCCAGGCCCCATATATTTAGCTACCTCCTAGACTATTAGCCCTAATGGTTTTTTAAATAGTTGGATGTCTTTTTCAGTTCTTCTTAGACGTCTTTTGTTGGCTTCTGTCGTTGCCACGTTCTGGCCCTGTAGGTCATCATTAGCAGGATGGATGTGTTCATGCTGTAGTAGCCCTATATTCCAGGTATTATGAATTTTGCTATTTCCTTTACGTATTTTCTCTTCTCGTATTTCCAGTTTCCCATATAGTTTTTTGTTGACTTCTGTTGTCATTTTTATTTTAATGTTTTTGAGCCGATCTCTCATCTCCCTGCCTACCAAGATATGATCTATTTGTGAAGTTGAGTTTCCGTTGCTCCAAGTAACTCTGCACCACGCATACCTCCTTTGAAATGCTGTAAGAATTTAGTCTTGGCATCATCATATATCAACAATGCCTCATTGATTATTTCGGGTTTAATTTAAATTCGTTGGAAAATTATGAAAAACCTCGTTTAAAAATTTACCTAAGAAATTTATATTATGACCATCTGTAAGAGTAATGCGTTATTGATTATTTCGGTATAATTTAAATTAAATTTGTTTGAATATTTTTATAATAATTATATAAATAATTTACTTGAAGGTTTACATTGGAATATTATGGCCATACGTTACTAATTTATTGCCCTGCCATAATTTTGTCGACAGGGGTAGACTTTTCAAGGGTTTGATAAACCTAAACACTTCTTTGTTTATGGTTCTAAGAAAGTTGTCTGAAGTAGAGTTTTTCAACATTTATAACATTTATAACGCAAACTAATATTCTGTCATTATTAATATAAAATGCAAATAATACGTTAAAAATTAACGACAACACTTATCTGTGATACGTTATTTCTCCTCTTTTTTTCCTTTCCCTTTTTGTTTGGTTTATTATATTACAGTAAAAATATTATGGAGTTCTGCATCATGTCCGTAATTAATCTTTAACTAATATTGCTCACACGACCCCTAATCACACATACCAAGATATTACTTTTCAAACACCTGCCACCCACTTGTCTTGGCAACTTAAAATTATATATTTTACACTTTGCATTTAGCTTAAGTTATGGCTCATAAAAAAAGCTGCTGAGACGTCTGCCTTCGGTCTCGTCCGACTTGGTGTACTCAGGTTTCAAATAAAAAAACAGCTAATATTATTTCATCATTTTCCAACCACAAAAACAAAAGCAGTAGGTTAACCTTCTATGTTTTATAAAATTTAGTCTATAAAAAGAATGCACTTTTTAGAGACTTACGTTTAAAACTCGGACCCAAAATGAACTTTTTATGGGGATGGTTCAAAGCAAAATGAGACACACTGTATAATCACTTACCTATTATATTATTTAAAAATGGTGAACTATGTACTCAAGCGATAGCGAATCAATGAATTGCAAGCTACAGCGATGCCTTCCTTTCTACTGCTTTGTAAACACACACTATTTTTTATCGACTTGGACATCGTGGCGGACGATGTAAACTACTAGGATAAACTGCTGCTAGCATCCTCAGTATTACTCCAGTCGGTAAAGTAAAAAAATACACCAGAAGCTCGCAAAAATTGTTATCCGAGAATTTCCTTCAGTAACTGTTAGTTTAAAACCATAAATCCGTTCTGGGAGGTATCACAACCCCAAAAAAAAACACTTCGGTGAAGAAGCCCTATTTTACTGATAACTCAACGCATAGTGGCTGTAAATGCAAATCTAGATGTACTTTTTTAAATCGTATATTTGAATTCACAGATGACAATTGTATAAGTGAGAATAATGAAAAAAGAAAAATCACATGTAGTAAATATTGTAAAACAATTTTAATTTTACAAAAAGCTAGGAATGGTTATTAGAAATATTCAACGGTTTATATATTGGAAACTGCCTCCTACAGTGTAAATTCCTTAATAATTTGGAGCTCATTTTATTTTAAATATACAATTAAGACATGCAAAACACAATTAACCACGCAACCTTTGTAATTCAAATGAAATTTTAACAGATAGTAATTTATTAACTTTGTATAGTAAGTGCGTTGTTCAAGAAATGCTGTGTCTGTACAAGCTCCAACATTACCTAATTAAAGATGAAGTACCATTAGGAATTTAATATTTGCGTTCCCTGTCGAAAAACAAGATCAAGTACTTTTTATTGTTAAGTACAGACACTTCCTCTGAACATAACACATAATACACATTATGAATTAATATCGTCGCTAATAAAATGTTTATATCACAATTCAAAAATGTTTTGATGTATATGGTTAATGCATTCCTTGGAATGTAGAAGAACACACTACCGGGCATCAAATTGACGCGACACCAATTTATTTATTAAGGAGCCCCACCCGCGTTCTGCCCCGTTCTTCCACTCCCAGTCGGGTTTGAGATAAGATGCACTTCGATAGACGAGTAATGAATCAAGGCTGCACTACCTTAGATCATTAACGACGCTCTCTCAATAAGTGATTTCATATATTCACTGACGATAAGGGTTTTTACGTTTTCAGATTATTGCGATTTTTGCATAAAAAAATGCCTATCGAAGATTTCTCTCCGACCTGATTAGAATTTGACGTGATCTGTATGTACTTACCTACTAACAATGGTCTCTGAACTTAAAGATTTCTGGAGAAATCGCATAAAAAAATTCTTATCAAACTGCCGTAAGGCGACCAGAACACTGAGTATCAGACTTAAGGAATCGTGAGATTCTGATTAACTCAGTTGTTGAGGTCTTCCAAATGAAAACTCCAGCAACAAGTCCTTACACCAATAAAATGCAATTAGTTCAAAGAATACCATTTATTTAATAAATATGAAATAATACAGTTGTTTTCAGTGAACAAACAATATAAACATGTTACGTAGACATATACATACATATTACAAATTTTATTTAAAAATAAGAGTACATATATATATATATACACACATACATACATATATATATATTTTCGAAATATAAAACAAAAAAATTAATACAACAAATACACAAGCATTAAGTTCTACAAAAATCGGATTAATTTTTAAAATACTAAATGAATTTATGGCTCTCTATTCAAGAAATCACGTACACTATAAAACGCTACCCTGTGTAAAATATCTCTTATCGACTTTTTAACTTTATTATAACTTTGTATATTTCTTACCTCCTCTGCTAAACTATTGTAAAATATAATACTATTATAGCGTGGAGATTTTTTAAATTTTGAATTATTATCAATTTAGGTGTTTAACTTATATTGGAGAGTCAACTGACAAAATTACGTCGTTTTTAAAGAAGCAGGTTCTGAATAGAGCTTATAAGACTAACAATACATTAAGTACATATATTAAAAACAATAAAGATAGAAACAAAAAAGAAGATTTGTCGGGAGTATATAAGCTTACTTGTGGAACTTGCCCTAAGACATATGTTGGACAAACAGGTAGAAAATTTAAAATACGTATAGAAGAACATGAATGTAGTTTTTTGAATAATAAGAATACATCAACTTTTGCTAACCATTTACTATTAGAAAATCACTCATTCAACGATAGTTTTGATATCCTTCACACAGCTAGTAAAGGACCGAAACTCACGTTGCTTGAGGGCTTAGAAATTAATACATACAAAAAATCTAATATTTTACTAAATGATCAAACGGACGTAAATAATTCACCTCTTGTAAATTTAAATTTATTTGTTAGGCTGTAAAATAAATTATTTCTCAGGTCATAAACTTTTAGGTATTTAAGGTCAACTAGTTTTAATTGCAAGTAATCTTGTACTCACATCTGAAGAAGCTAATGTTTAGCGAAACAATTGTCTTGTTGACTTAATATACCAGTGAAAATTTCACACCACATTTTTTAACCAATCAGAGGCTTGTTTTTTGTTAAGTTACCATGGCAACCCAAAAAATTTCCGAAAATTTTTTACATCCTGTCAAATTAATAAGTGGAAATTTTTCTATCATTTCAAATGTCAAAGTAAAGACGCGACGGAGTTGGAGTGCTTTTAGAATTAAATTTATTTGGCGACGCAAAGGAGGATATTCACGAGGATATTATAAGTACAGAAATTAATATGTTAATATTTATTTTTTTGTTTACAAAAATAAAGTTGTGGGTATCACAATAATATATATTAAACTAACAAATTTTATTAACTCATGTAAGTAACATAAATGTCTATGTTTAATAAAATATATGAAATATTTCGACACAATTTTATTTAATTTTAATTTAGATAGTCTATTAAATTTACTTGAAGATATTCTTGGATTCTTCTGAATAGCTTTACATCCAATATTTCTTCATAATGAATATCCTCAACCAATTGTGACAAGTAGGTAAGCTGACGTGATATTTTTCAATGTCTGAATATTTTTTGCACAAAATAACAATCCATATGTTTTAGAACCTGGAGCCATTTGTGTGATATATGCCCACGCACTTTATTCTTTTGGCTGATAATCAAATTTTGTTATGATTAGAATGTAAAAATTAATCTAATGGACGTCTGTAAGTGCGGCAGCCATTACTATCTTGTTACCTTTTATTATTCCATGGCCGCCTAGAAGTTGTTAATTATTGGCTCGGCGACAAGAATGAATACATTCCCTGTGCTCGCATTTAAGTAATATTATCAGAAATAAATGATGCTCCACCAATTTTAGTAGACCAAAGTTAATAAAAAATGGAAATATAATATGTTTTTAAGTTATTTATAAAAAGTTCATGTAACTAAACTTGGAGAATGATATGTTATTTCACTAAGAAATTTCTTATTTTATTAAACATATAAATCTTGAAGTAGGTAGGTACTTCAGAATAATTATCAAAAATAAATGATGTTCCGCCAATTTTAGTAGACCAAAGTTAATAAAAAACGGAAATATAATATGTTTTTATGTTATTTATAAAAAGTTCATGTAACTAAACTTGGAGAATGGTATGTTATTTCACTAAGAAATTTCGTTTTCAAAAACACAATCTAATAAATTAGCGAATTGCACAAACACAATGACTCGATGACAGGTTGTGGAACTTAACCACCCGTTGTTATTTCATGGTTCACTATGATGAATGAATTTTTGTCATTCGTAATAAAAATGTTCAATTTTGGCATAATATTTACAAAATAATGGTGTGAAATTTTCTTACCGAATATCCCACGAGCTTAAATTAATATCCGGAAATAATTTAAGCTCTAGGGATATTATAAGTGAAAATTTTTAAAAACATTTGTGTTTTATTTGTGAAACTATAGGTTTGACATGAATTTTCACCAAGTAAAAGTCGAATCTTTCAACTTCTTGAGCTGTGATGGGCGCAACGTATATTGAATGTTCTATATATGTTGACGTGGTACACGGTAGCAAAAGATTTGCACCAAAGTGTTGCGATAGTTTGTTCGGTGCATCTGTGGCGAAAAAGTTAACAAATGTACTGGCTATTTCTATTGGGTTTATTATTGTTTTGTTTCCATATTCGAGAGTTATTTTGCAATTTTTTTGAAGTTCTCGTAACGTGAGATTTCACGTACTAAAACGACATTCAAGTGGACTTACTTACTACATAAGTTTGGTAACGATAGGCAGTGGCGCAGCCAGAAAATTCATCTGGGGGGGCCAATAGAACCGGCCTCCCCAGAGGATGAGGAAAATTTTTCAGAAAATGGTTGAAAACGGATGTGTATGTAGATTCCTCTATTAGATAATATTGGCATTAATTACAAAATATTTATTTCAAAGGATAATTTAGATACTGCTTCTTTATTTTTTGGCTCATGGAAGACGACTTGGGGGGGGGCATGGCTCCCCCCTCCCATGACGTTCGGTGAGTCCACGACTTACTTGCCCTTATGTAGGTGTTCAATATTGGAAAAATAACAGCGAGCCACCTCCGAACGACTTTTGGGAAAAATTGAATTTTGGCTTTTTTATGCACAAGGCTCTATAACTTTATTATTTGGAAAGCTCTAATATTGGCTTTCCCACCATCGCTTTGTATTGACCATCCAACGCACTCTTCCAAATTATGAGTCGCTGGGTGTATCCAGACTCGCTTTATGCGAGAAACCGGCCTCGTGCATTTTCATTGATTTTTTGCTTATAGGCGCTAGGTCGCTTTTGCCAAATTCGTCGATTTCGCCTATCTGATACATTTCCTTGTTAACATCTTATTGTCATTCTTTAGAGCGAGGTATATAATGACTGTACCTCCATGGTCAATGTCTTTGGCGGAGCAAATATTATGAATATTTTCAAATTACTTTTTTGGCGTACTTTTTAAAAAGTATGTGATTCATTTCTTCATGACCACAATATACTTTCACTCTCATATCCTGGACCAAAATATATTTTCCTAAGTCAAAATTTGGTGTTTCTTCGAATTTTTACCCGGTTGTGTCCAATGTTTTGTCGAACTCATAACGGTTCTTTCGGACCAGTCTGTGGCTCTGAAGTCCCTCAGACTCTTGAAAATGTCCTTAAATAAAATTTTTGCCTAAGTCGAAACCAAAATGAAGTTTCTGGAAGTTTCGATTCTGGGAGGTTCTATAACAGGAACACTAAAAATTGACTTGAAAAGGTACTTGATACTCACTTTGTAATTTACCAAATATTCAGTAGTAATCTCTGATATTGAAAGTTCAGTGTTTACCTTTTAGTTTAATTTAATTTGGTGGTTAGTTGTAAATACAATCTGAAATTGAATCATTCTGGCGTGAGGATTTGTTAACTAAGTAAATAAAATTGATTTGTTGTGTTTAAATTATCTTGTACAAGTTGAAATTATTTTAAACTTATTTTAATACATATAATTTTATTTGTAAGAGTTCTGAATTTGAATTTCAATATGTATTTCCATTTTGCTTCAGCAAATATAGGAAAGACAAGAATCAAGTTAAGCATTGTCTTATTAATTGGCAATATCCTAAAAGTCGAAACAAAATGACGCGTAAAAAATATTATGTTTCAGATCTAGAACGATGAAACGATTACAAAAGACGAATAGCGTGGCTTTGGTCATGAACGGCAGTTAAATTACAAAACAAATTTATGAGGGCAAAGTGAACACAATGAGAGGAAGAAGAATACTCCCAGGAATATTATCTCGGTGTTGATAATAAAAGTTTCAACGAAATATTGTTAAGGAATCTGAAACGCAAGACATACTTATAATGTGTATTGAAACGTAGAGAAAAAAACAAAACATGAAATAATATAGATGAAAAGTTAATGGTCTCTAATGGTCATGAAAATTATCACTCCCAGCGAATTTCTTTCCGGAATGCTAACACATTTAGAATCTTATGTTAATACTATGATTAGCGTTACTTAACAAGGATGGACGCGCTAACTACTGAAGTATTTTATATATTATAGCTATTTGGCATGTATTTGACATTCGGTGGCTACATCTCAACTGGGGTATTTGTAGATTTGACTGTTGCAGAAAATATTAGACATATAATTCAAATTCAAATTCAAAACTGAGACAACATAATAAGATATTAAGCAAGATCTCCTCGGAAACTGCTTGAAAAGGTAAAATGTTCCGAGTTATGGAGCAAAATCTGCATAATATATCTAATCAAAAGTTTTCTATTTTTAGGAACAGGGAATAAAAGAAATTCAATCAAAAAAATTAGCAGGATGCGGATACTTGGCAAGCTTTAATAACGAAAGTACAAAAAGTATCCAGAAATCAAGACTGTGTTCAAGACACCATCTTCAAAAATGGCGGTCTAATTTCGATTTTTCGGCAATAAATTCAGAACCTTCACCGCTACTAAGAAATTTAATTCAAATTATTTCTTTCAGAAAAACAAATATTTTGTGCATGATTTTTTTTTATATTAAAATAGAAAATGTACTCGGGATTATACAGGGTGTAATTAGTTTCATGTCATCAACAAAATTGGTAATCGTCGCTTTGTTCTCTAGAGGTACTATGAAAAAACAATTGAGCTAGGTCAAAAATTTGAACAGTTTCCTTCGAAAAGTTTGAGAACTTCTGCTTTCTGTGGGTTAATGAACGTATGTGAAAGGACATATGAGTGTTGTTTACATTTCCGTAAAGGCCGGTTAAATGCCACGTTCTTTGCGGTAGGACAGAAAAATTAGGCTGACTGCGCCGGTCCATATATTATGACATGTCAATAAGAACAAAAGAAGATGATCTTTATTGCTTTTTTTATAGTAACAAACTCCTATACATAAAAGACGGTGGTAGTATTCAAATACATCGGGTGACATTTATTTACCTAGTGTTTTCTTAACGATGTTTGTTTCTTATTATTGATGCAATGACGATTAAAGAAAGGGAGATGTGGGTCGTAAAAGACCATGAACTTGATCTCCTTCGACAGCCGCTACTGACCGAGTCAATATTATAGGTACAATCTGGACAAAAGTTCTCAACCAATTCAAATATCCTTTTATTCCTTTCCTCCAAAACTATGAATATTAGATCCCATGTCATATAAGGTTTAATGTTTTATTGGTTGTTTACTACACCAACTTTTTTAACTACATGAAACTAATCAGTCATCTAGTGACTTCTTGACTAGGGAGTTCAAGCAGGTTGTTCCTAGGCGTTCTGGGCACAGTAAACCAGACTACACGCACTTGCATCTCTTGGTGCATCCTAACTTGCAGTTATATGAGATTAGGTTGGGAAGTTCTGATCGAGCTGCTTCCTTGCTACTACGGAAGATTTTAGAGATTCCTTATTCATGGGCCAACCCCATTCTGTTCGCTCCAATTATTCCTGAACTTGCAAGTATAATCTGAATACGAATACGAATACGATTGTAGAAGTATTAATTAGTATTATTTTATCTCATCCAACTTTGATTTAGATCTCTTAACTTTTATTGTTATAAATCAAGTATGCTTTTATTGTAAAGTGCTGCAATAATATTGTGGCGCTATATAAGCAAACATTAGAACTTCACTGACTTCTCAAGAGTCTTTCCTTATTTGGATATTGAAGATACTAAATGAGTTTTTTGATTTTCTTCATTTTATAAACTGAAGTTAGATAATATTATTTAGGTACTATGCAAATCACAACTTACACACTGTTTTATTTATTATTAAAATACCTACTTTCTGCATATTCTCTAATCATGATAAATAGTCCAATAATTATAAAAATTTCCATCACAAAAAATGTTATCTGAGATTTTCCTTCAGTAACTGTTAGTGGAGTTAGTCACAAGACCACAAAAATCCATTCTGTCGCAACCGCGTACCCCTCCCCCCCCCAAAAAAAAAAAAGAAACACCCCTTCTGTGAAAAAAGCCTCATTTTACTGATAACTCGTTAACCGTTGAAGATATAAAAAATTGCTCATCATAAAAAAAGAAAGATTGACTAATTTCCTAAAAAAAAGTCCTATTGTAATTTTGTTATATATGCCATGGTTTTCGAGAAAATCGATATTGAAAAAAAATTCCAAAATTTGTATTTTTAATGCGCGCGAATTTTCGTTTATTTGAAATTTATTGCGCGCGGCCTATAAAAAAATTTGAATTGCTCGAAAACCATACAAGCTAGGAAGAAAAATCAAAATGGGTTTTAAAGCGGATATAAAATACTCTCTTGTGTTGCCATTTTTGATGGCTATTGATATTTATTAGTATATAAAAATAACAATATAATATAGTTACCTCTTAATTTTTTGCATCTCTAACTATTCACAGGCCTATAAAAATAACTGACTTTAATATAAGTTATCTTTTATATAAGGACATAATTACATATAGTGTATACATATAATGGTGAGTAATAGAATATGCATGTATAATACACATACGTGTCATTTAGCTAAACTCTTACAGCTTCCTTAAATAAACTAAGTTTAGACAATTTATTTACTGCAGCCTCAGGCAAGGCATTCCACAGCCTGACGCCACTCCCGACAAGCCCCAAGGGTGGTATTAAATTTAGGAATTCTGATTTTGTAGCAATGGTCGTTGCTAGCAAAATAGGAGGATTCAACAAAGACACTTTTTATTTCCTCTAAAGCAGTATATCCCGTGTAGGCTTTGTACATGGCAATTTTTATAAAGTATTCACGCCTAGCAGAGACGGCCAGCCTAGCCTTTCAATAATTGCCGAGGGGCTGAAGTCATGTGAGAAATCTAAATATACCCATCTTGCCGCTTTTTTTGCACCATCTCAAGCTGGTGAGATAAACCAGCCTGGTGAGGATGCCACACTGCTGCGCAATATTCGAGACAGGGACGCACGAGGGATAAATAAGCTTTAATTCTGGCTTCCCTGCTGGCTTTCTTTAGATTCCTTATAACAAAATTTAAAATTTGGTAGGCTTTTGCAACGGTCTTGTCGATGTGTGTACTCCAGTTAAGATTACTTGATAGGTAAACGCCCAAGTATTTAACTGAACTTACAGCTTTTAAAGACTTATTTTCTAATGTACAGTTATAATGAAATTTTTTACTACCAAAGGTGATCAGTTGACTTTTTGCTCCATTGAGCCTCATCTTATTGTCATTTATCCATTTCTCTATCTTCGTCAGATCAGGCAGTTTGTTGCAGTCTTGGGGGTTTGCTATAGTATGATATATAATACAATAGTCCGCAAAAAGTCTTACTTTTGAAGTAATACCTTGGGGAAGGTCATTTATAAATATCAAAAAGGCCAATGGACCCAACACGCTACCCTGAGGGACGCCAGAATTAACGGGTTTTTTTGTTAGAGACTGTCGTTTACTCTGACGCTCTGGAAACGCTCCGATAAAAAGTTTTGTATCCAGAGAACTACTCTGGGATCGATATGGAGATTAGAGATCTTTTCCATAAGTATATCATGTGGGACAACATCAAAGGCTTTTTGGAAGTCGATCAAGACTGCATCTACTTGCCTCCTTTGATCAAGGACACTTACTAGGTCCTTAGTAAGAGAGGCCAGTGCCGTCTCGCATGAAAAACCAGTTCTAAAGCCATGCTGTTGGGGGTAGAAAAACCCTTTTCTACTGATTAGTCCTCGGATATAATTGGATAAAATTGTTCAAATAATTTACAAACGATACACGTTAGACTAATGGGCCGGTAATTTATCGGGTCAGTTTTTGAGTCAGATTTATGAATTGGAACGACAATAGCAAGCTTCCAGTCTTTAGGTAGCATGTTGTTATTTATAGACATATTAAATAGGACTCTGAGAAATGGGACGATTGCATTTTGAGCTAGGAAGATTATCTCACTACATAGACCATCAGGACCTGGTGTGTAGCTACGCTTTAGTTGCTTAACGGCCTTTAAAATGTCGTTATTATTAAAAGAAAAAAGTTCGTCACACAAAGGTAGATTTTCCCTGGTGAAAAGCACATTTTGGTAGGCGGGACTGAACGTCTCTGCATATGTATCATTTAATAAATTAGCTTTATCGCTGTCATTTGTTATAAATTCATTATTCTTTTTTAAGGGCGGCAATACACTCGACGCACCCTTTTTTGAGTTGATGTAGTTATAAAACTTTTTCCACTGATAGTCATGAGGAACATCAGTAACAAGTAGTTTTTTTATATAATCCGCGTGTGATAGATGTTTTGCACGGTTGCATTGCATTCTTAGGAATCTATACCTTTGTAGGTTATATGAACTTAGGAATCTTTTTTTTGTGGGCTAATCTACATTTTCTTTTCAATATTTTAACATTTTTGGTATAATAAATAGGCTCAGAGTTTATCTTTCGAGAAGTATATGGGGTTGAATATGTCCTAGCATTCATTAGTATTTGCTTAAATTGCGCCCATTTGCATTCCATGTCACCCGGTGAAGTTGCCCACGTTAGAAAGCAGTCATTCAGATATTTATTTAATAAAGTAATCTTAGTCTTTTTATAATTGCAAAAATACTTTGGAGATACAGGAGGTTGAACTAAGAATACGTCAAGTATATTACCGTCATTTTCGTTTATCAATCTTGTTGGTGTGTTTACAACTTGCCTACAGTTAAAATTATTTAAGAATGTACTTACTGCAGCTTGTTCTGCTCTATCGCTAAAACCCCCCTCCCATTTCACACTAGGTAGGTTAAGATCGCCTCCAATAACAAAGATCTTATCGGGATTTGCGTCACACCCTAGAATACTCAGCTGAGACTGCAAGCTCTCAAATATACCAAGGCCGCCATTGGGTCTGTACACGGCAAAAACCAATATTGGTGGATTGGTGTTTGTTGTCTTCGACTAGTACCTCAACACACATAGCTTCATAAGAATTAACACTAAATAATAGGTAGGTATTACAGGCGTCTCTGCATTTTATGTTTTAGATTTAAAAATTTCGTTTTTTTTTCCAGAATTATTGTTATTGAGGATGCCTTCGGCGCCCATCGAGCGTCGGCGCCCCTAGACACATGCCTAGAATGCCTAGTGGGTAAACGGCACTCACTCTCAACATTGGCTGTAAACAAGTCTAATATTTAACAAAATATAACAGATTTTGGTCAAGCACGCAATGAAGAAAATGTCCTCCATCTAATGCATAATAAAAGTTAGCTAATAAAGCTATAGTCTTCTCGTGTCAGCATTTACCATAGAAGACTTATTTCCTTTTCTCAACAACGTAGAATCAAATAATGATGGACGTACAAACACTTGACAGCTAGTACTCAAAGAACCCCTTTATTTCTATTTTTTAAAACAAGTATAACTTTCAGTTATATGAGATAAAGTTGGGAAGTTCTGGTCGACATCCTTACTTACTACTAGGGATAAGGAACAAACAAAGAATGGTACCAACTGCTCCCAGCAAAAGAAATTTGGTTCAACTGCTGGACGGATAATTATTATTTTTAACCCCCGACCCAAAAAGAGAGATGTTATAAGTTTGACGCGTATGTTTGTATGTCTGTCTGTCTGTGGCTTCATATCTCTTCAACGGGTGGTCCGATTTTGATGCACCTTTTTTATTTGAAAGAGTATTTTGTCGAGAAGATTTTTGCCATATTAGATTTTGATGTTTGGTCTCCATCTTGATTACAAGCTTTTATTTAACTGGCCTTGTTCTTGTGGGTCAAAGCTTGCAACTGAATTTTAAAATAGTTATCCCCAACCGATTGAGCTGAAATTTTGCATACACATTTAGATTGGATGACAATGCATGCTTAGCTAAGTGACGTCATTCCAAATCCAATATGGCGGACCAGTTATTTTTTATGCACCCCCATGATCAAATGAAAGTGTTTGCTGAGAAGAATACGAAAATAAAATGACGTCACACTAAATTCAATATAGCGAACACAACTGAATTTTAAAACAGTTATCCCCAACCGATTGAGCTGAAATTTTGCATACACGTTTAGTTGGGATGACAATGCATGGTTAGCTAAGTGACGTCATTCCAAATCCAATATGGCGGACCAGTAATTTTTATGCACCCCCATGATATGGGTATTAAATGCTGAGAAGAATACGAAAATAAAATGACGTCACATTAAATTCAATATGGCGACAAATTTTTTTAGTTTTAACACTATAATTTGATCGTATAGTGTATTCGCTCATACGTTGCATTCTAAGAAATGGTGAAGGATCCGGTTTAAACTATAAGTTTTATATCCGATAGGAACGACGCAATGAATATACATTTCTCCAAGAAATTAACCCAACACCAAAAAATAACCAAAAGTTTGAAGTTAGTTAATTTTTAACCCCCGACCCAAAAAGAGTAAGTTTGATGCGTATGTTTGTCTGTCTGTCTGTCTGTGGCTTCATATCTCTTGAACGGGTGATCCGATTTTGATGCACTTTTTTTTATTTGAAAGAGTATTTTGGCCATATTAGATTTTGATGTTTGGTCAAAATCTTGAATTCGCCATTTTGAACTTCTCTAGAAATTGTCCGATTGAAGTAAAATTGAAAATGTGCAGACAGTTATGGTAGCCGAATATGATTTCGGCCTCATGCGTATAAGAAAGCAAATCTCGAGGACATAAAGAAAATGTAAACTGGATTTAAATAAATCATAAGTGATTCTATATGGAATCAAAATTATTTTATAATTATTAAAGTTGTGTTATTTTTTTTTTATATTAGTTATTTAGTCGATATTTTTGTGCCGGTTTTTTTTTAAATGTGTAATTTAATTTTTTTAAATGTAGGTATTTATTAACAACTTTCTCATTTTCAATCCCAGAAAGAAAAGTTTCTTACAAGCAACATTTCTTTTTTTATGAAGAGTAATTCTTCCTTTTTGTATTTTTTAATAGCTGGGCCATTCCAAGATAGTGGTTTGAGGGAACTTTTTGATATTTTCGTTATTAGGCCCACGCCCTACCAATTTATTACTAAAGTTTCATATGGTAAAAATCCTTTACTACAAGCACGTATGTTGTCGATAGTATTAATACTAGATAAATAAAAATACACTTCGAATCTAGTGGTCATATTTTCCTCAATCATATTATTAATATCTTGTTCCGTTGTTCACCAAGCTTGTAACAATAAGTGAAATCCTGAAAAGTATATTGATTGTATAAGTTAGTTGTATTTGGCTCACACACGTGTTTGTCTAATATTCTACAGAGTTAAGCACTATGAGATTAAAAACTGTGACGGGGGTTGAAACAAAAGATAAAAAAATGAATGTACGAGTATCGTACGGCTAATTTAAAAAACAATATACGCAAGTATCACATTATTTTACGCTGAAAAACTGATGACATAATGCGAGAATACATATTTGCTTATCTAGGCAGTTTTTACTCTCTTATGATAACAAGATATTTTCAAAGGTGTCTTATACCCTTTAAATATATATCTGCCCATATTTTTCCACCGTTACATTTATCTAAATATGTTTTCTATAGGCAAGAAAAATAGGTTTATCTAGAATTAATAGCGCTTGTCATCAAGTTTCTATAGTATCAGAATGACATGAGTCTGAGGGATTTTGTAAAGGATGGGATAAATCTGCAGGATTCATATCCACTAGCGTCGTGAATATTCAAAAGAAATTGACATCTAATATATACGAGTACTTTGAGGGAAGCCACATTTCATTTAATATTTATATCATCACTTTCTCCCTTCTTTGAAATGTTTTGCACCGTCCATTTTGACGCACAAGGAAAGCTAGATTCATTTTGGTTTGCCATTAAAGTTTGGAACTTCCTATATGATTGTACACAACAAATCTATTTTTTTTACTTTGATTAATATTCATATATGTTTTTACTTTGCATAGGACAAAAATTACAAAATGACTTGTCAGGAACTTATTGTACTCATTTATTCATAGAAAATTATCAAAGTATAAAAAAAATGAAAAAATTCTCCCAAATAAGTTATATAATATTTTTTACATTGGTTTGAAATTAAAATAAAGCTTGACAAGTAAACAGATCCCTGTCAATTTTTCGAGTTCATTACTAAAATATAGCTATTATAAATAATTTGGCTAAAGAATTATTTGTTATATTGGTACATGCATTTAACAGGGTTTTCCCACAATTTTATGTTTATGTTTTATTTTATGTCGTGAAAATGATATAATGAAATATTCTATTAATTACAACAATTTACTTTTCTAGTAAGAATTACTTCTAAGAAAATATCGTTAAAACAACTTGTTGATAATTTCAGGGCTTTTTAAAACGGGCATTTTTACGCGCCAGAATTACGTATCTATTCGGAAAACCAATGAGATTATGGATATAATTAGTTGGTAATAGGTTCTAACTGTGTGTTAAAGGAAGCCTTCCTCTAAAACTCCTCAGAATTTCCTCTTTTATTGCTTGTACTGTGATTGGTCTAAAGCAGTGGACTTGTAAATATTGGCCAATCAGAATCCAGATAAATGCCACACAAGTTATCCGTAAAAGCGTCGGACGTTGATATTTTGTAGTTCAGGTTTAAACTTCACCCGCTTCTGCAGTGACGGTACACATCAGATGACTAACCTAAAACTTTATTTATATTTTGATGTTTGGATTGTTTGGAGTGAAAATATTATCATTTTATCAGTTTCTGGTTTATGTTTTATTAATTCACGATCAAAATGAGTAAAGTGGAAGAGGGATATGTTAAAGGTGCCGCTGATAATTTACCTAAAGTAGACTTTGAAAGGGTGAATAATTTTTTTATAACAAATGCGAACTATATTAGATTTTGCAGCAGAAAGTCACTTTTTTCGTCTTTCAATATTAAGTGGTACTGTCAAAAATAATATTGAGGGAGCATTTTCACTAGTATTATTACACAGAGGTACAAAACAAACTTTTTTAGGCATTTTGATAATCCATTATAACTCATAATTAAAAAGTGCTGTCAATAAATAGAGGTTATGTTTTTTCACGGCTATCTTATGCAACAATGTAACCGACTTTTTATTGGATTTCAGGGAGTTGACGTCACAACGCGCTAATTTATGGCTGTTTAAAATGAACTCAATATTTTTCAGACTTCAAGTTTTTTTTTTACTAACGTAATATTTTGTCGAACCCCTTTACACATTTCCTTAAATATATAAGGAATAAAACCAGACTGCAACCAACAGCTATTTTCCGGGCTAATGCCCCGCCGAGTGCTGAATTACAAATTGCTAGCCTAGCGCGTTAAGTGCAATAACTGTGTACTGTCACAAAACGCTAAAAGATTCGATTACAATAAACACCAGCCGAAAGACTTATTCCTACTCAAAGGAGCTCTCGTGCCAGCCACTCCACACCACTTGCAGACTGCAGTTTCGAGCTGTTGGCTCTCGTGAATGCAAGGTAGGTTTGGAATGGCTGTAACGAGACATTTGATTATTCTTGGTTCATGACGAGATTTATAAAACCACGACATGCAACAAAAATCGTAGGCTCCATCTAGCGACCGATGTCTATAGCAATCGAAGTAGCAGTAGCCCCGACATGGGAATGGTATGCTTTTAGAGGGCAGAGTATTTACTAACGTAATATTTTGTCGAACTCCTCTATACATTTCCTTTGAGTAGAAATAAGTCTTTCGGCTGGTGTTTATTGCAATCGAAGCTTTTAGCGTTTTGTGGCAGTACACAGTTATTGCACTCGCGAGGCTTGTAATTTGTAATTCAGCACTCGGCGGGGCATTAATCCGGAGAATAGCTGTTGGTTGCAGTCTGGTTTTATTCCTTATATATTTAAGGAAATGTATAGAGGAGTTCGACAAAATATTACGTTAGTAAATATTCTGCCCTCTAAAAGCATACCTACTAAGTTTTTTTTTTGATACTATTAATAAAATTAAAAAGATAATAAATATGCCATAAATAATTTTTTTACGTAAATTAAATACTTCAGCAATATTTTTTTTTCTGGGAAAACCCTATTTTTGTGTGAACCTTACGTTTGGAAACAGTTTCAACAGTTAGATGTTTATGTGGCTTTCTCTGGTGGCCTTTTATCTACATGAAAGATTAGCGACACTCTTTTTTGAAAGATTTGCTTAAAAGTAATTTTTTATTTTTTGTGTTGTATTTAGGCTGTGTTCACAAAATCAACTCCTGCAGGTGCACCAGCGGGCCACCGCCTGGCAGGACTTTATTGCTCCTGCCAAAGTCATGTTCCGTTGAATCGCTAGCAACATACATTTTTTTAATAATTTCAAGTAATAAACTACTCGCAAAAAAATTTCAGCTTTAAACATTTCTGTTAATTGACTTTATTTTAATTATATATTTATGTTAATGACAGGAGCACGCCGGTCTACAATGAAGGTGGCAAGATGTAATTTTTCGTCGTACTGTAATTTTAATAAAGAACTCAAAAAATCTCAGATTTAAACACGTTGAAACTTTTTTTAACATAATTAAAATGCTGCTGCCAAGCGTTAGTCCACTAATGAAGTAGCTGGAGTCTGTTTTGCGGATAAGTTACATTAATATGATCGAAAAAAAAGATAAACCAAGTTTAAACAAATATAGCAACTAAAAGTGTTGCTGAATTCCGCACTATTTGATTCAGTGAGTTGTAGCTGATATTTTATTGCATCTCTTAAATATATGGTGATTGGTAAGTCGACATATTCCTTTGAAAGTATGTCAGCAGAGTTCATTTGTAGTTGATATGACCGTAATATGTATTATGAATATCTTAATTTTTGAATTTGCAGAAATGTTTATATTTAAAAACAAATATATTTTTAAATATTTCAGTCTACCTCGTTATAGTTTACATACCAGCAGAAGTTGTGTAATAAGAATTAGGTTAAATACTTTCATAGGATAAAAATATAAGAGCTAAAACCCACATTTTTAAACCTTAGTAAGTAAAAGTCAATAAATGTATTACTAAGTTTTACAAGTATAGGTTTTAGCTCTTATACTTTTATCTTAAAAAAGTATTTAACATAGTTTTATGTTACTGTGTAAACTAACGCGGCAAAGTAAAATATTTAAAATATTTTATTATTTTTAATTTGAAATATTTCTAAAACAAAATACAAACTAAAATATCAATTGCGTATTGCTTAATGGATATTATTACTAAATCAATTGCAAATGAGCTCTACTAACACGCGATCAAAGGAATACATCGACTTATCAATCACCCAGTATGTATATCATTCACTGTAAAATGTCAGGGTAAATTCACAATGCAGTTACATTAAATATTGATGTAAATTTGACGGAAAATTTTACATAAAATCTGTAAATATAATAATTTTGGAAAAGATGTGTAAAAATAAACACAGGAATGTGTATTTTTATATACGTATTACAGAACTAAATGTGATTATACTTATAACATTTAGATAATTCCTTAAATTTACAGCTAATTTTACATTAAATAATCGTGCTATTTTATAGTACTCTCCTTACAAACATCCTACAATGTACTCGTGAATTCACATTTTACTTGTAAACTTCACAACCTATATTGCTGGCAATAAATAACTCATCTTAACTACCAGAATTTTGTAGTATTCCTTTTACTTCCACACCCAGTGGAAGTATAGTAACGACAAAAAAATTTAAAAATTTTGTATTGTTCAAATAGGCTTAGAATGTCATGAAATGTCGAGATTTTAAGTTTGAGCGAAAAAAAATTCTGTCTGTCGGTCTGTCTGTAACTTTTTTGTGCGGACGTTTACTCTGTAACCGTTTAAGATATTGACTTGAAATTTGG
The DNA here is from genome assembly GCA_936432065.2 of Rutpela maculata. Classification (NCBI taxonomy): domain Eukaryota; kingdom Metazoa; phylum Arthropoda; class Insecta; order Coleoptera; family Cerambycidae; genus Rutpela; species Rutpela maculata. The sequence goes on from OW386285.2 coordinate 300,457,201, forward strand.
TACACATATGTACTTTAACGAGATCTGGAACTAGACTATATTTTCATCTTGTTCCGTCGAAGGGTTGGGAGGTAAATTGGGGTAAATTTGGGGTAAATGGATAAATCAAGCAGGTAAGAGTCCATAAAATTGGTATTTAGTATATACAAGAGACCCCCCTTATTAAAGGGGATGAAAAAAAAATTGTGAGTTAGTGTATGCACAAGAACCAGAAACCTCAAAATATTTTCTTACTTCATCCACGCCCACTACCACACCCCCATCGCACTACCGCACAGTGGGAAAAATATACTCTTTTTTGGACAAAAATCTGCCGACAGTAGAGATTTCAATCAAATTAAATTAAAAAAATGGCGAATACCCTTAAGACATTGTACTTCCGAGTAGTTCTGAGGCAAAGTGGCTTTGGGTTACCTAACCCAAAAATTATTCCTCGTTTTCTTCCTTGGTCGAGAGTCACAAATAAACGAAGTAGTGTTCATGTATATTGGGTACCAAATTCATTTTTATAGGATCATTAGTTAATTGACAATTCAAAATGACGGCTGTCGCCAAGATGGCGAACTGCTTTTTTCTTTATAACCTCCTTGATATGGGTATCAGATGAAAGGGCTTGGCGAGTAAAATACAATAAGCTATGTAGTGTTGGTATATATACCGGGCGTTTCATCTAAAATGCACATACCCACTTCTTGGTAAGTTAGAGGTTTGAAATTTTGCATACACCTTGTAAGTCAGGTGACAATGTAAAATAGGCTTTATTACATCATCAAAAATTCAAAATGGCGTCTGGCGCCAAGATGGCGGACTTTTTTCTTTATAACCTCCTTGATATGGGTAAAACTCTAAGTTTATTTAAGACTAAAAGTTACAAAATATAATTAATAGTTTAAAAAACTAAAAAATTACGGTTTTATTGTTGACATGATTGGCCAATTCTGAGGCAAGATTCGGATTCCGCACGAAAAATTACTTCGGAAATGACCCTTAGCTGCCCAATAACATTCATGTTATTGGGGAACTGATGTTAAAACTTTTAGGTTTATGACTGTTATTTAATACATACAATTTTTCACTTATAGGTTATATTAGGTTTAAAACTGTTAATTAGGTTAGTCTGAATGCATAGGAATAAAATCATGTGGATAAAAAAACTATCCTTATTTTTACCTGTGTGGATGAAGTAAAAAAAAATTGAAGCCTTTGTACACATACTAAATCGCAATTTTTTTCACCCCCTTTTATAATGGGGTGGTGGTAGTAATCGATGTGACTAATGCCATTTTTTTTTTAAATATTAGCTTCTCTTGTATATACTAAATACCAATTTTATGGACTCTTACCTGATTGATTTACCTATTTCCCCCAATCACCCCAATTTACCAGTGCTTGACCGATAGATTTTTTTTGCTGATACAGATATATCGGTATCGGCCGATATAAGATATATATCGGTCATATTTTTTTTACCAAAATCGAAATACTACAACTTTCTATATTTTACTAATACCAGAATTCGTAAATATCGGCAGTCAAGACACATTATAGGTTCAAGAATTAGATCGTAACAAACGCGATCATCGTAATTTCTGCGACTGAATTACTGATATGTATGTATTATACAGATCAGTGGACTGAATTCGTGAAAGCCCGAGTCTATAGGTTTGTTTTGGTTTTGAGAAATAACAGTCCTCGAATGTCAGGTACATGCGCAGTTAGTAAAACGTGTTCTGGTTTGACTTGGACTAGTTCGTATTTCTGTCATTTGTTATTAAGCATCTACATTCTGTTTGCTTTTTATTTTTTGTGCTAGAGGATGTTTTAGGATGTTTTCTGTTTTTTTTTATGGTTTAGTTAATGGTAGTTTGTTGTACTTTTTATGTTTTTCTTTTAATAAACATGTTAACCTAAGAGAGGTACGATGTTTTTTTATGTTCAATATATAGTGTTTGTCAATTATACAATTTTTATCAAATTATTTTGATAAAAATATCGGCATTAAATATCGGCATTTTTTGCCGATCCGATATATCGACAGGTCTGCCGATATTGCGGATAACCGATATGTATATCGGTATCGGTCGAACATTACAATTTTCCCCAAACCCTTCAACGGTATAACATGAAAATATCATCTAGTTCCAGATCTCGTTAAAATATATACGTGTACCAAATTTCAATTTAATATCTCAAACGGTTCCAGTAATCGTGCGCACAAAAAAAAGTTACAGACAGACAGACATTTTTTTGCTCAAACTTAAAATCTCGGCATTTCATGACATTCTAAGCCTATTTGAACAATAAAAAATTTTGAAAAATTTTTGTTTGTATACTTCCACTGAATGCGGAAGTAATATCTGCAATTTTTAGGTTAGGTTAACTACTCACGCACAACTCTAAAGTACAATGTCTTAAGGGTATTTGCCATTTTTTTTTTAAATTTTATTGAAATCTCTACTGTCGGCAGATTTTTGTCCAAAAAAGGGCATATTTTTCCCATTGTGTACCGATGTGGGGTATCGTTTTATGGGTTTTTGGGGTAGAGGATTTCAAATATTATATTATTGAAGTTCCATATACAATTATTTCCACATACAAAGTTTTTTCGTTGTGAGTAATCTAGAGAGAATCTGGATGTGGAAGTAGTGATTCCTTGGGAAGCGGTTTTTACAGTGTTTATCGGAATGATCGTTTTCAAGTTTGGCTATACACTGTAAAAAGTCAGGGTAAAGGTAAATTCACAATGCAGTATTGTTGTAAATTTAACGGACATTTTTACATAAAATCTGTAAATATAATAATTTTGGAAAAGATGTGTAAAAACACTGGAATATGTATTTTTACATACGTATTACAGAAATAAATGTGATTATACTTATAAAATTCACATATTTTCGGAATGAGTAGGCTTATTCTGGGACTTCGATTTAATATATATATAGGTTTTTTGGGTCGCTGATTCCGGATCCGAGGTCAGTTTGTCTACAGTGTGTCCCAGGATAGATGTAACAAGAGGTGTAATGGACCAAAAATTTTGGAATTTTGGAATGGTATTTGGGGATTGAGTTCTGCTTGTTGTAAAACTAGAGCATACCAAAAGTGACTTCATTTGGTGTTCTACAGGGTGTTTATAAGCAAAGTTGTAAAAATCACCACTAATAAAGTACCTTTATTTTTCAAAATATGAAAAAATTCCACTAAGAAAAGTTATTTAGAATGCAGTTTTATACCTCTATACCTTTCAGGAATATAAAATTATTTTTTTGAAACTTCCCATTTTTTGCGAATTAGGAGTTGAATTCATATTTAAAGTTGTGTAGGAGCAAATGTTAATCATCTGCTTTTCTCATGGCCTACTTTTAGCTTCTACATACCTTTAAATATTATTTCGCAAAAAATAATTTCTATGCAGCTTTAATTGAATGGTTCAAAATAAAATACTTTATTGAAAAAATGGGAAGTTTCAAAAATATAATTTTATATTCCTGAAAGGTATAAAGGTATAAAATTGCATTCTAAATAACTTTTCTTAGTGGAATTTTTTCATATTTTGAAAAATAAAGGTACTTTATTAGAGGTGATTTTTAGAACTTTGCTTATAAACACCCTGTAGAACACCAAATCAAGTCATTTTTGTTATACTCTAGTTTTACAATAAGCAGGACTCAATCCCCAAATACCACTCCAAAATTCCAAAATTTTTGGTATATTACACTTCTTGTTACATCTATCCTGGGACACACTGTAGACAAACTGACCTCGGATCCGGAATCAGCGACCCAAAAAACCTATATACATATATTAAATCGAAGTCCCAGAATAAACCTACTCATTCTAAAAAGGCGAGTTTATTTCACGGCCTTTTCATAATTTGACCTTGAAATGACCCTAAGAGGGGGGGTGGGGTTGGTTCCGTTTGTGGTCGAATCGACTCTAGACTGTTAAAAAACATTTTCTTTTTTCTTTTTGCCAAACTTGAGGAGGGCCGAAAACCGGCCTTATTGACCCTCCCCCGTTGATATTATGTTTATGGTCAATATTTTTACTGCACCCGTCACAAACAAACTTGAAAATTTCACTAGTTTTGCATGTTGACGGCACAGTTCCCAATTTTCCTGGGCGAAATATCTTCATGTTTCTTTAAATTACTAACGGTGGTAAAACATTTAGAATATTCACATTCATATTTCCTAATCTTTAACTTATTTTAAGTTACAGGTCAGTCTCATATTTTCTGGAAAAACTTTGGTTACAAATAAATCCACTTCATTGTCATCATATGAGAAGTTATTTTAATTTGTCAAGAAATTATATCGACTTTAAAATAGCCACTAAATAATATGTTACCAGATTCTTAATGAATATTTCACTGAAAATTTTTTTAAGATTAGTTTTTGTTTTTATGTTCTGGATAAACTTTTGTTTGAAAATTAGTAAAATCGTTCCTTTGTCATTGTATATAAAGATAGGTTAAGGTAGGTAATTAATAAAAAATACTCTTCAATTTAAGCAGCATCGCTGTTTTCATTTTTACAGTATAATACTGTATAATTTAGATTATTAACACAATAACTTGAAAAAATCACAGTTGACAACAATTAATTAGTACATATCGTAAAGCTCTTTGAATATGCCGTTTTTTGTCTTTTTTGGTGACAAAGTTTGTTTACTGTTAAAAAAAATCATATTTAAGTAAAGCGCCGTCTTTCTTCATTACATTTAGTACCCTCTCCTCTTTAGGATCAATTGTTGCACGATTTCACTTAGACGCTAGTATACGCGGTAGCTACGTAATTTCAAGACGAGGATATACCATCATTCGGAGAGGATGTAAAGAAGTCGGTCTCTTGTCTATTAAATGTTAAGGTAGACTTTCGCAACAAGCGACGGAAGACCGAGACAGAGGCAGGCGACAGCGACACCACCGGTACAATGAAATTCAATGCGACCTCGTGCGAAATGAATGACTACTTTACTATAATGAATGACTACTTTACTATTTTAGTAAACCTAACCGAATTTTAAACAGAGCCAGCCGAAAAGTAGGAAATTTTAAATTTGGCTATTGAATAACAAACACCCTATATGAGCTAAAATTGTGTATAGAGATATTTGAGACAACTGCGAATCGAATACGTTATCCAATTTGCTAATAAAAATTGTCTAATAAGGTGTTGCAGTATTAAATAACACACACTGTATAAGATAATACGATATAGAATACCAGATAATACGATATTGCTACTAGTTTGTAGAAGTCAATCTTGTGCCCTGTAGTTCTTACATGATATACTGTGGACGACATTATTTCTTCTCTTTGTAGTACTGCATTCAAATATTCACCCTTTCTTACCCTCTTGATATCTTTTATCTTCGACTTATTGTAATCCTCGCATGGGATTTCGTATACTTCTTGACTTTGTAAGGCTATTTTGAATTTTAGGTTCCGAAGAATAATTGTCTGTGCAAATTTCTCTATCTGTGCCAAATCGTGCTTCCGTAGAAGTTCGCTAATTTTCTCCGTTGTCCCTCTCACTTACGGTAGATATGCTTTTTCCACTGGTTTCTCGCAGTCCTCTTAAGGAGAGAATTAATTTTTCATCATTTTGTTTCTGGAAGGATGACATTTCATCATTCATATAGTCGACGCCTGCTAGCATCTGCAAGCGTGTTCTGAGAGTCTTTGCTACTGGATTTAGTAGTATGTGTTGGATGGTGGTGTGATTCCTTAGACTGCATAGATGAGTGTTCTGCGTACACTATGACCTAGGGTTCTGCCGTGTTTCTTCTTCACTAATTCGTCCAGAAATGAGAGCTGACCTACTATTTCTACCTCTATCTGTCGAGAATACCATTCGAATGACCTAGGGAACTATTTAAATGTTCTCTTCCATGAGTCCAGATCACGAATGTGTCGTTGATAAAGAAGATTGTCGATTTTTAATGATTATGACAGCTGTTTTCGTAGACGAAATATTTATACATTATATGAATTACACCATACAGTGATGGTGTAACATACATGTGAGTGAGACAGAGCAAAATCGCTTTTAAGGTTTCGAGTCCGAAATGCTTCCTCAACTGTTTAAGCAAAATAATTGCGTTGGCAAGTTATGACCTAGCTATTCAGTGTGACTAAACCGGTTTAGCTTATCATCGAGTGTGCCATCCACGAATTTTATTTCACACCATTAGGCAATGTGTTACTCACAGAAAAATATAAGTCTCTGAGTCTTTTCGTCATTTATTTTCAGCCGGTGAAATACGAACGAGGTTATGGCGTGGCTTTATAGAAGTTTGTGGATGTAAAACATCAAGGTTACTATGAGAAATTAGTAATGTGAAGTTATCACCTATACACCTATGAGGCAGTATGAAACGAAATGAATCATTGGCTTATATAATAAATATAAGAGTGGTCCAAAAACAGGCACTCGATTACTGAATTCAGTTCAGAAAAAATATTATTTAAGCTGACGAAATGCCTTCTGTTACATAAATATGTCCCAAGTAGCTCCCAAGGCCCAACATGTACTTAACTTTTCCACAAGTAAATAAAATGAAACACAGCCAAGCAATGTAATATATACACGCCTGCTCTGTTCAAGGCCCTCAACAATGTTCTACGCCACTGTAAACACAGTTTGTGTTGTAAAGTACTTGCTGCGAAAATCGAATCGAAATCGAATCGAAAATCGAATTGATAGCTATTCAGTAAATCGTTAGATTCAAAAAGTTTAGTAAGTAACCCATTTCAAATGTTGGGATGATAAAAATGGACCGGTAGTTATCCACGTCTGCATTACCATTCTTAAGAAGTGGTTAGACTTTAGCCATCTTAAAAATATGTCACACGTTTCTTAAATACTCTAGAGTTTTATGAATATTTTGCCTAATATTCATACATAATTGTATAAAGATGCGAAGTAATGAAGAATTGGAACTTTTAATAATTTCGCAATTAGGGCTAGAAAGTGAATATAATAGTTTATATACTTATATTACTTTTGAATATTATTGAGGTAAATAATTGTCCTATTGTTTTGCATCGCGAAAAGGTAAATATGATACGATTTTATATGAAATATATCTGCATATTTTGTGTAGATTCAAATTTGATATGTACACAACAAACTCAGCCATTTATTCTAATTTAACTAATTGTAAAATACACATCGGTATTCAGTGTTTACGTAATAAAGCTCTGCCTACGTGTCTAATTTCCCACCGAATATAGCCTAAAATTACAACGCTGTTGCATACCTCTACTTAGTATTATTGTGTGGTGATAATTTACCAATAATTACAGTAAATTTTGGAGCGTCCATATTCTAGAGGAAGTTTCGTTTGGAGAAGAGACATACCCAGGAGGCTTTAGGGTTAGATGATAAATTAATTTCAATTGATTGTAAATGTGAGATATCCATTTTTAATTCTATTACGCAAAATTTTAAAAATTTTTTATCACCCAAGTAAAACAATATTGGCTGGAATTTGATTTAATATTGGGTCAATCTAGTTACACCGAATCCGTAAAAAATATATTGGGCCGATATAAATAAATATTTATGTAAAAATAATGATGTGCTCGTCAATACTATATTGTTTTTCCTATCCTAAGCCAGATACATGCAGACAATATTGATAAATGCCTATACATATTCTATATTTATCATTGATTTTATGCGATGTAATTTTTAAATTGTACGGTTTAACAAATGTTCGTTAATACAATCAATATTGTTATTGCAATATTGAGCAGTCTATATTTACATTCTATTTTAATATTAATCGGCAATGTTGTACAACTTGTTGATGCATAATGACGTTATTGGTTTTGAAATGTTGAAAATTTCACCTAGAAATCTTGGGTCGATCACTATTAGTACAGGATCCGAAGAGAGGTAGTCCTTCACTCATCTGCTTACCAGATGAAACGTATTTTTTATCAAATCTTATATATAAATGAATATGTCGCGAATGTATTGCCTATTAAAATATGTTCATGGCTATCCTTAATTAAAAAAACTGTAATGACTGTTTTTTCCTGATAAAATTATCTTTATTTTAATATATATTTCAATAGGCAAGCAGATCAGTGCAATCATCTATATCAACTTACCTGTTTATACCTGCTTGCCCGGTCGTAGTGAACAGAAACAAGTAGGCAATATAACTTTTGCATATTCGTTATGCTTTATACTTTTGGTTTGTATTGAATTCGTTTGGTAAGCATGTGAGGAAAAAACGTTAATTACAGTTTTTTTAATTAAGGATAGCCATGAACATATTTTAATAGACAATACATTCGCGACACATTCATTTATATATAAGATTTGATAAAAAAAATACGTTTCATCTAGTAAGCAGATGGGTGAAGGGCGACCTCTCTTCGGATCTTAGACTATATAATAAGATAGAGTGAAATATAAATAGCAAAATAATGTACGCGAAAAAAAGCGATATATTAACATTGATGCCACGCACTTCAGCTTGTTAAGAGTTCCACCAACGACTCAAAGTAACTAAAGAGAAAAGTAACAACAGCGTAGGTTAAATCTGTTTCTTTTCAGTATATTATTTGTCCATTTCTCTTCTCTTCTACCTTACATTGGCATCGACTCAATATTTTAAAATGCTATTTTGCCTATATATTTCAGTGCAAATAATCAATCATTTTACAATATTGATAATTCTATATTTACGTCATGTTATTATAAAATTTTTCCAATAGTATTATATAACAGATATCTATTGATAATGATGAATATTGATTTTAAATATGCCCAAATTCATATTGAAATTATACAGAATGTTTGAAAATTCCTATCGTTAACTTTAAGTGATGATTAGTTTTTTATAATTATGAAAGTTCCAACAGACACGTGTACGAAAATGCTTCCTAATAAGGAAGCTAGGGCCTTTTGATAGTGGGATTCTATGGTAGGTTTTTATGTAATAATTCAGTAACTCTGTGTGTTACAGCGATGAAATTTTGTACGTTATTTAGTATCAATAAAGACTGTTATTCCATGGTATTGACTAAAATGAAATTCAACCAGAGGGAGTGGAAGTCCTTCATTTTTTTTTTAAATTTTGGTTCCGAAATATGGTTCCCTAATAAAATTTACACAAAAGAGGTCCTTTGTTAAACACCGTAGGACTGACCGTTTTTTTATTAATAAAAACTGGTTTTAAGTAGTTGTTGCAGGCCCATTTTATTGCCAGATTTGAACTAATAATCTAGTTTAATCCACCCCGGATAATTTTCAGCTTCTTTGCGCAATTGAACTATTTTGATTGTCAAATTATGGCATTTGAGTTTAAAATAAAGCCATCTGACTCTGCAACAAGGGTTATGGATACATCGAAAGACTCGCTGAAACTTTAAAACGAGGTACTTGAAAGAATACGATAAATTAAATTCAGTTAGTTGTAACACTAACACTATTTATTCAACAATACAAATTACAGTAATAATATCAAAAATATTAAAGTACAACGATATATCTCAATTTACAAGCCCACTGGGTAGCATGGCTCTTATGGACACTTCCACCAGTGCCCGTGTGGACACCATCGTGCCCAGATACCCCCTATTAGCATTCGGGTAAACACTACTTTTCCTCATTTGTTTCTTTGTTTAAATATCTCAGAAATGGTTCATCAGCGTTTTCTAAGTGCAACCGGGGTCAACGTTTATTGACACTGAAGCTGTTCACGTTGTGAACATCTGTGTTTATTAATATTGTTACGTGTTTACACCTCTTTTGTTAACACCCTGTATCGTGGATCCGGAAATTATAACACCAGGGTAACACTAAATACTAATTTATTAACTTACGTATTAATTACAACAATTAATTACTTTTCTAATATAACACTGAGTACTATTCAGTCACTTTATCAATTTGTTTACTCTTTGATCCGTTGTCACTAACTCTGCTATCAGAACTGTACTCCAACTAAACTGCTAACTGTCCACTCTGTGCTTCTCCATGCCTTTATATAGTCCTAGGTAGTTCGCTGCTGGATCATTCTCGATCGATCTGTCACTTTCTAGAGGCTCACTATAACTTCCAGGCTTCTGACACCGCTCTCTTCTCTCTGGGCCGATTACCAAACTAATCAATTTGTTTACTCTTTTATCCGTTGTCACTAACTCTGTTATCAGAACTGTACTCCAACTAAACTGCTAACTGTCCAAGTTGTGCTTCTCCATGCTTTTATATAATCCTAGGTAGTTCGCTGCTTGATCATTCTCAATCGATCTATCACTTTCTAGAGGCTCTCTATAACTTCCAGGCTTCTGACACCGCTCTCTCCTCTCTGGGCCGATTGCCAAACTAACTAATTAGCTTAGTTTCTGTTTACTGTCTACCTTCTGAACTTAAAGGGAACGCTTATAGATGTCTCTACGATAGAACATGTCACAATATAAAAATGCATTCAGTGGCTGTTACGGGCCTGGGTTCGAATGGTTTTCCGCAGGCCCAGGCTCCCCGAATCAAATCATGGGCCCCGGTACTAAATTCACTGGCGGCCCCTCGCGCCTAATAATTGATCGGGAATTTTTTTTTTTATCAAAATCTCTGGCGGGCTCTCGCTACGGGCCCTCGCGCTTAATAATTGATAAGCGAGGCTGAGAAATTTGAAAAAAAAATTTGCCAAAATCTCTGGCGGACCCTCGCTACGCCCCCTTTCAGAGCCAATGGGCCTCGGTGCTTAATAATTGATGAGCGGGGCAGGGAAGTATCTGAGCTGGTTCGTTCCGCGGAACACCCGTAGATTCGGCCACTGATTGCATTCATTGGAAAATTAATGGAAAATAATAATTTCTAATGATAAAATGTTGAGATGAGTTCATTATACATTGACAAAGTAAATGGGGCCTTAGGTTTGACAGTATCAATAATTTATTACAGCAATATTCCGGAGTTGTATTGCTATTATTACGACAGGTCTGCACCGGCGGTTCGCAACTTCCTTAGAAATCTGACACGTTATGTTAAGCCGCGGACACAGTAAATAATTTGGTCTCACTGTAAGTTATTAAGAACTATAAGTTTATATTTTTAATTGAAATATTGTTGTTTAATGTCTTAGTACCAAAAAATGCTTATATGACCGCCCTTAAGATTTTATATGTAAAGATTATTCCAAGTATATTTTAAGAATTTCCTTGATATGGTACGTATTTAATCAACGCTTTTGTTAATAAATTAATGACAGTCTTAAATTTTAAGACTCATCCCCCAGTCGCCAAAGACAAAAATTAGTCTGAATCTGAAAAAGCAACCAAAACTGCTAAATATTTGGATAAAGGTAGTGGTGCGGGAGCTAAGTGGCTTTTTCGGACACTCATCGTTACAAGCATTTTCTATGCGCTGATTAATTCTATTGAACTTAAATAACGACAAAATAGACTTCTGGCATATGTCAGCCCGTCGAGATGGCCTTGGTTCAAGATATAAAAATCAGTGAAATTATATCATCGTTACAAAGCCAATTTTTTTTTTTGTGTACACATTTTATGTTTAGAATGAATAAAATAAGATCGCCAGAAAGTGTGGGCCATCAGGGGCGCAACCAGAAAGGTCAAAGAGGTAAAAAAACGGAGTTATATAACATTATCGTTACAAACTTTTTTTAAGGTAGGGCATGTTTATTTAAATGTTTTGAACACAGAAAAAAATTCCCAGAAAGAAATTCCCATCAGTAAGGCTAGCCAGAAAGAAAATGTTTAGGATTTTTTAAGAAAATTGGAATTTTTTTCGCATATTTCGTCTAAACTCATCGTTACAAGTTCTGGCTCCTTTTTAAAACGTAAATATAAGCTCCTTCAACAATAGAATAGCCTTCCCGTAAAGTTCTTAGTGCCAACAAAAGTACCATAGGCTCTTAAATATACAGAAATTCAACACTTTCGGCTAACTTGACTCCGTACCGTGCTTCAGATGTATTGTATCATTATTACCTTTCTGGCTGCGCCTCCTGACGGCCCACACTTTCTGGCGATCTTATTTTATTCATTCTAAACATAAAAGGTGTATACACAAAAAAATGAGCCTTGTAACGGTGACATGATTTCACTAATTTTTAAACAGTGTTCGTGACGCTCCTGACAGGAGGTGCCCTACCAGAAGTCGATTTTATGAATCGTTATCATCCATTAAACCATAAAAATATCTCAAAGTTCATAAAACGATGAGCTGCCGAAAAAGCCACCTAGCTCCCGCTCTATGGGTAGGTTAAGGCATTGTAAAACGATGGAAAGCTTCTTGTACTGGTGAGACCTGAAAGCGTCACTTTTGGCACCTTAGCAATGGAGCTATTTACGGATCGGTTCCTCGGGCGCCAGTTTCCTTTGTTACGTGGGGAAACGCAACGTCCCTCAAACAGCCTATAAAGTAGGTCTGGAGAAACGGTAATTTCCAATGGGTCAAATAGGGAAAATTAGACTTTAACATACACAGCAGTAAAACACACAGTTCGGAATACAATAATTTTTATTTCTATTCTACAGTTCCCAAAATACTATAGACAGTTTTACCTTACTAGGCGAGGAAATATAGCAATCAACCTTCAATTTTTTGGGCAGTAAGTCGGATTGAAATGGGTTTTTTTTGCATTCGCTTCGTTAACTCGTCTAGAAACTTTGTGCCATATTTTGGTCTTGTACTTTTTTAAAATTGCATTGCTGCCTCGAAAAGTGCATTCTTATAAGTGCATCTTTTCAAGTGATGAAGAAAAAATTCATATCTTCCAGAAAAAACTCCCGATTCATACGAATTTCAGCACTCGGAGGTTTTTTGAGTCGCTGGACCTGAATGTGATGTCCAAGTGAGCCCCCTGTGCACCTGGAGGTCAGGACGGCACCAGGAACGTCATCACCTGGAGTTCCCTGTAAACTCATGGAAAATCGATCGAAATTCGTTACCTGGAGGCTTTTCGGGTCGCTCCTCCCAAATCTGACATCGGCAACCTCCTCTGGAGGACCTGGTGCGCGCGATCTGGCTAATAACGTCATCTCCTGGAGTTTTACTGAAATTACTCATTAAATCGATCGAAATTCGTTACCCGGGGGTTTTTCGGGTCGCTCGTCCCGAATCTGACATCGGCAACCTCCTCCGGACGACCTAGTGCGCCCGACCTGGCTAATAACGTCATCTCCTGGAGTTTTACTGAAATTACTTATCAAATCGATCGAAACTCGTTACCCGGGGGTTTTTCGGATCGCTCGTCCCGAATCTGACATCGGCAACCCCCTCCGGAGGACCTAGTGCGCCCGACCTGGCTAATAACGTCATCTCCTGGAGTTTTACTGAAATTACTTATCAAATCGATCGAAACTCGTTACCCGGGGGTTTTTCGGATCGCTCGTCCCGAATCTGACATCGGCAACCCCCTCCGGAGGACCTAGTGCGCCCGACCTGGCTAATAACGTCATCTCCTGGAGTTTTACTGAAATTACTTATCAAATCGATCGAAACTCGTTACCCGGGGGTTTTTCGGGTCGCTCGTCCCGAATCTGACATCGGCAACCTCTTAACTTTTATGTCCTCTCTTTTTCAATGAACTTACTTTATCACCAGAGTTGGAATAGTTGATTCAATTGAAACTATTCGAGGGATAAATAAAAGGTATGGGTACAAATATATGGAGGCACAATTTCAAAAATATCTGAACTTTATATTTTAAGATGAAATGGTTGAAGATGCAAATAAAACAAATAAATATAATGGTTTATTAAACATTTTAGGGAAAGTTGAGAACGGTGTTGTTAAAGTTACCAAATACAAAAAATATTACAGAGAATTTTTTAGAAAATAAAGAAAAAAAACCAATCGTTATTATAAGATTAATTACATTATTAGTCATTTATATTTTATTAGATTTAATAAATATGGCTGTGCTAATCAAACATCGTTCATGTTATTTTTAATAAAGTACTTTTATGAAACCTACATTCTCATATTCCATATATTTTTTAATTTCGCGAGCGTTGTAACTTCTTTTACGACGTTGCCACGTCTAATAAACTACGATATAAAAAGTAGACTTTTAACAGTTAATCGCTAATTACTACTATTACATATTCTGAAGCTGTACTTTTAAAAGTCGAAAATGTTTTGTATATTATTTTCTCTTGTTTTCTCCTTTTTAATTGAAATCTGAACAGTACTTTTTGTAAAATATAATAAAACCTGTGATTTCTCAATGTTAAAAGCATAAAATTTCAAATGTCAATATTTTTTTACTGGTTCTCTGTAGCTCTTCAAAAATTTAATTGGATCATTATCTTACCATAATCTACTAATATGCCGAATTTTATTAAATTCTGAACATTAATTCTAAGACCGACAGTACTACCTTAAGTTATCAAAAAAACTTTTCTTAATTTTACAGTTTATTCTAAATATCGTCCGCCTCATCAACTGATACGTTAGTACTTTCTTCATCGAGAGTGTCATTTTCGGCGGCAATTAATTGTTCTGTGGAATATTTCTCGACGTTGGTGCAATTTGAGCCGGTACAATTTTTGCAAGCGATATTGCAAATCAGTCCATTCTTCCTACACCCACAGGAATAACCACAGTCGGTTTTACATTCACAGAATATCAACTTCATTATATTCGGTGGGCCAGGTGGTTGTGTCATCCTTATGGGGATCAGCTTATCGTTCTCGTTTTTCCAACCCCAATCTGTTGGATCTAGGTGATGCTCTTCTCCAAACAACCAATTTTATACTTGTAAATAAACCCGTTTAAGATGTTGAGTGAGGGCATCTACCGTAGGAATGATTTTTCCGATATCCATCTTTTTCTTGCTGGCAACTGCCATTAAGTACATTCTGTACCTGAACATTTCTACTAACTGAATTCCACTGAGCTTAAATTGGTCGGAGACATTTGGTTTTCTGAATGTAAGCAGTGCATTGTACATTGCTAGATATAAATGGCACCCGTGTTCCAAAATTTCTTCTACTGAAAGTCCAACTTCCTTGAACTTTGCAGCATGGGGTTCAAGGTCAGGGAAATTTTGGAATGTTTTGAAAAATTTCACCTTCCCTTGATAGTGCGTTGCTGAGACAGTGTCGCATCCGGTAATAGCATGTAATAATAAAATACTATCGGCCACTGATGGCATATGAGCCAAACTCTTTGAAGAATATAATTCTTCGGGCTTATTCGGTCGAGCTGGTTTTAACAGAAAAAGTTCTACATTTGATGGTGTTAATGCAGTTAGTAATACCAGTATATCTGTATCTTCTGCTACAATCACTACCTTCTTGCTGATGTCTTTCGCAAGTTCTATTACGGTGGTGACAATAGTCCTGTCAGCATCAGCTAGACATTGTATAGAATTTATACCTGATTCAGTTAATTTCGTCCTCAACATTTTTATCAGGTTACTCTTATTTGGATGCAGTAAATTATGAATGGATAATTCACTACAGTGAATTATAGGTACGATTTTTCACCAAAAAAATGCTAATAATTATCATAACATTCAATAGGTGCAGAAATAAATAATTATTTTTATTTTTAACTAATAATTATTTATAATTTGTTGCGTCATAGATATTTACGTCGAAATGATGAAGAAGGTTGCAGTGGAAAACTTGTTCTACCATAATAATATACTAACTGCATTCATTAAAGCAATGTTAGAAAGTTTGACGACAGAATTTCAGTAAAACTCCAGGAGATGACGTTATTAGCCAGGTCGCACGCACCACGTCCTCCGGAGGAGGTTGCCTATGTCAGATTCGGGACAAGCGACCCGAAAAACCCCCAGGTAACGAGTTTCGATCGATTTGATCAGTAATTTCAGTAAAACTCCAGGAGATGACGTTATTAGCCAGGTCGGGCGCACCAGGTCCTCCGGAGGAGGTTGCCGATGTCAGATTCTGGACGAGCGACCTAAAAAACCCCCGGGTAACGAGTTTCTACCGATTTGATAAGTAATTTCAGTAAAACTCCAGGAGATGACGTTATTAGCCAGGTCGCGCGCACCAGGTCCTCCGGAGGAGGTTGCCGATGTCAAACTCGGGACGAGCGACCCGAAAAGCCGGCAGGTAACGAATTTCGATCGATTTTCCATGAGTTTACAGGGAACTCCAGGTGATGACGTTCCTGGTGCCGTCCTGACCTCCAGGTGCACAGGGGGCTCACTTGGACATCACATTCAGGTCCAGCGACTCAAAAAACCCCCGGGTGCTGAAATTTGTATGATTCAGGAGTTTTTTCTGGAAGATATGAATTTTTTCTTCATCACTTCAAAAGATGCACTTATAAGAATGCACTTTTCGATGCAGAGATGCAATTTCAAAAAAGGACGAGTTAACGAAGCGAATGCAAAAAACCTCATCTCAATCCGACTTACTGCCAAAAAATTGAACTTTGGGGCTATTTTTGTGTTATATTTCCTCGTCTATACTCTAATGGTTACCTCAGGCTATGGTTAAACTACAGTGATGCGGTGTTGTAAGCTACGGTTTAACTACGACAGGCGATAGCAAGCGGGGTATGACGTCATCTAGGGCCGGATGATACTGATGGAGAATGAATAAACCGGTGCGGTGGGTTAGTGGAGAAAACGGTGAAAGCAGTAAAAGCGGTGAAGTCAGTTATGTTACAAACAGTGTTTGGATACCAGGAATGAGAAAGCAGAAACAACAAATAATGCAACAATAAAATACTAACTTTAGGTTTCAGACTTGGCTAATACACAGTACGTACAAACTGAAAAGAGTTAAATACTTTCGGCAACTCCTGGCCGGAAACAATGTATGATTAAGTACAGTTAAAGCGCCCTGGTTGAGAGGTCCACGCCAGGGGCAACATAATTATCACCGGTTACTCTGGTTGAGAGGAGGCCCACGCCAGAGTAGTAAGAGAACAAAACAAATTACGAATTATTCTGGTTGGGAGGTCTACGCCAGAATAAATATCACCGATTGCTCTGATTGAGAGGTCCATGCCAGAGTAAAAAATAAATGTAACAAGCTATTCTGGTCCAGAGGTCCACGCCAGAGTTAAAAAAATAAACACAGTACAAGGTACTGTGGCCAGAGTAAAAGTAAAAATGAAAACAGTAAAAGGATTATTTTTAATACAAGTATCTCGTATCAGCCAAGTCGCTACCTATTATTATTATTATTAAGTTTCTTACTATTACTACCTCCTCTGTCGTGTTTGCTCTAGGCAAGCGGTCGGCTGGAACTGACAGTCTTCTCGACGGAAAGCTGGCGGTTACTGCTATGCGCGTTGGACAGGAGGTGGCGGACGGTCTTCTTGCTTGCGGTCTGATCAGCTGCTGTTTGCTCGGCACGTCTGGCTGGTAGTTGAGCTCGTGAGGAACTGATCTCTTGTCTGTTCCACTGCCAACTATCCCCTGTCGTTTCTGACGTTACGGTTTGGTGCTGCTTCCACACATCCACTCAGGTCGGCTGCCGGCGATGGACTAAGTAACTAGTGATGGGATCACTCGAGTGAAAAATAA
The DNA here is from genome assembly GCA_936432065.2 of Rutpela maculata. Classification (NCBI taxonomy): domain Eukaryota; kingdom Metazoa; phylum Arthropoda; class Insecta; order Coleoptera; family Cerambycidae; genus Rutpela; species Rutpela maculata. The sequence goes on from OW386285.2 coordinate 300,474,709, forward strand.
CCGGTTATCCGGTTATTGAAATAACCTGCATTACTCGGTTATTGTCAACGAGTATTCGAGTGAAAAATAACCGAATGCTAAACACTTATTGAAGTAGTCATATCACTCATCACTCTCACAAATAAATTAAATGCTAACTCGTATCGTATAATAAACGAGTGAACCTCATTACTAAAAACTACGTTTCTAAAATAAATATTAGGTATATGAATTCGAACCGATTGATGTAGTAATCAGTATCCATATGTATTATTTATATTTATTTTATTTATACTATTTATATTTATTATGTCAAAAATAATCAAACTGTGTGCAATTTTATAAAGAACCATTTTATCCTGTACACACTTTTCCCAAAATAATGATTTTCCCATGGAAATATTGAAAAAAATTGTATGAATCGGAATTTGAACAAAAATTGTTAAATAGTAAGTTATGCATGGCATTCAAGTGACCATCACTCGAATGATTATCCGGTTATTGAAATCACTTGAATACCTAGTATTCGGTTATTTAAATTAATCGGTTATGCCCATCACTATAAGTAACCACAGACTAAAACAAATCAGATGTTTCACTCAATAGTATTCCCTATGTTACCTGTTTCATTTTTTGTGATGTGACGTATACCTGCCAGAATTCTGCGCAGAAGACATAAACAGAGAAATCTTGCGGTTGACATGGAAGTTAAGACCAGCGAGTATAATCTCACAGGAGGGAGTATTTAGTACCGAAATCTCAGAGACGGAAGTCGTCAACAGCTCTACCGGTGATATTAATTATTTTGGAATGTGGTGTATTGTATTGAAGGTTAGAGCTGTTATTGTTATACATTTAAGTGGTTTTTTGAGTATTTATTAGGTCACTTTTAATTATTGTTATGCATCATAAGTTCCTTCCTGTGACTATACTCGCTGGTTAAGACTGATTGGACAATGCGCAGATCACGGCACAAATTGGTACCTGCCTGGAGTTGATTTATTATCTAAACCATGATACGTCATAAGTGAAATATCTGATTTGTTTCTAATCTGTGAAGTAACTACTCGCTGTGCCAAGTGTAGGGTAATGTCTGTACTTGCGCGCGCTCTTCACAACTTAGCGTCGCGTGCATTTCGACAGTCTACAGTTATATCGTTTTATTTCGCGGAGATATTCAAAATCATTTAAACATAGCCTGTGAATTTGTACAAGTTTTTAACTGATAATAAAAATATAATGGGTGCAACGGGGATTGGCAAAATGCGCTTTGTTACAAAGTTATTTTGAATTTTACGTGTTTCTACATCAAAAATAAATGTCTGTACCTATGCATTTCCGTAAATTCTAATTAGTGAACAAAATAAAAATTTACCATTTTGCCTCCATTTTGACAACGGCTTCAATTTAAAGTGGAAATCGGACAATAATTTAATTTCTTTTAATTTTTTAGTCACCTTTTTTGAAGACAGTTCATTTAAGAAAATTTCCTGTATGTTTCCATTATAAAATAATAATCTATAAAAAAGTTGTGAGCCCATTTCTCTAATAAATCATTTAAATCTTGTTTCATTTTGATATGTAACCTTTCTCTTGCTATGAATATGGTGAATTGAAATGAATAGCATTTTTGCACGAGGTAATTACCACACGTTAGATTGATTACTGTAAAAATTACGACACATATTACAATCCTCTCTCCGACTTGAAAAATGAGGTAGATAATGAACGCTCGTAGTGTATGAAAGTACTAATTGCAGCAGTATTGTACATAGTATTTCTGCAACCCCTAGATAGGCGCTATCAACTAGATATGCGGGGAACTTTCATCTTTGTTGAATAATAATGCTTGTCCTCAATTAAACTAGACAATGGTGATGCTAAGATTAGATTAACTAGCCAATTATATTGAGATAAACCCTTTGAATTGTGAATGGATTTTGACAAAAGGGACTATGCATATATCATGCAACTTGGCTACTGCAAAATATGTATAAACCGTTTAATAATGTGTGGGAAGTTGGAGGGAGAATATTTTACTGTCATAAATGAACGTAGAAATAAAGAATCGACCAAACAGAAGTTATGTCGCAAGCTGTGGTGATGTTATTTATTATTTTTAAAAAATTATTGGAGAGGAAATAATGGATTAATTTGGATTAGAAATATGGAATCAGAAGAGAATGACAAATTCAGGCGAAGAATCTAGACTCTTTGTATGTTCAAGAAGTTTACAGGAAAGTGGAGTCACATGAAAATCACAATACTGGTTAAGACCTATTTAAAACAGTAAGAATTATAAAACACAAACTTGAATTCAAAATGCAAATGCAAATTTGCAAAATCTATGAAACTAAATGATAAGTATTCATAGAATAGGAAAATGTGAAAATCCGAAGGATAAATAGACGTAAATAGGCCCTTGTGGAACACCGTGTTTAACGTGTATATAATTAGAATGACATTTATCATTTTTTTTTGTCCAAAATAGTTAACGAAGCAAATTAAGTGTTAATGACTTTGTTTAGAAACTGACTGTGTATAAAAAAAATACATATCGACCGAATTAAAATTTCCTAATTAATAAGGAATATTCAAAAAAAAAACGCGAGGGATAAAACTGTTAAATTCTTACCAGATGGAAAAAAACAGTAGTATAAAAACATGAACAAATTAAGTATTTATAGTCGTATCGCGTTAAGGTGAAGTTGAAAACCTTACAAATAATTACATATTTCTTGTTATTTTTTTCACCCCAAATATAGATCTAACCATTATCAGATCGTAACTTCTTATTTTAAATTTTTTCTTAGTCTCGGGAGTAGACCATGAGTATTTTTGTTGGATTCTCAAATACAGAGATACTCTTCTGATTTAAATGACTTTTTGCATTTAATACTTTACACCGCTTAACCCAATAGTGCCTATTGTATGATTTATCGTACAGAGGTTAGGTTGTCTCTAATGAAGAGTAAATAGATCGAGTGTGATAAATTCAGTGATTTTACTATTCTAAAGTGTTATTTGGATATATAGACAATAAGCTTAGGACAAAAATTCGATTGTTTTATACTTAAACAAGTTATAACCGAGCGTTCTATAACCAGTAAATTTCTACGCAGCAGGAAATGAGCTCACGGTAAGGTTATGTTTCACTATTTTCATTTGGATGTAATTTATTTGACTTTTATTCATGTAATAATTCTTTATACATATTATAGGATGCACTGTTACATGTCAAAAGTGAGCTTGCCTATTTAATTCTGGATTTAAGTTATTGTCAGTAAAAGTAGGCATAAAGTATTACACGTTGTTGTAGAGAGGGTTGCAGCTCCGAAGGTCAAATTTTAACGCGCCACTGGGTTGACGCATTCGATGGCATTCTAGACCAGTTTAACTCAAATGGTTGTCCAGAGACGTTGCTAAATTTCTCTCGTGAATTTTTCTATTTAATTGCCTTTTATATTTAATTATGAGATTTAATGTAATTATGGGGTCTTAGAAGTTCACTAATTTGTGTGTGCATTTTTGGTTATTTTGGACGCCGCACAATGTTCGTTTTTGACGGATTTTTAAGAAATTAAAGCCATCTTTTTCATAATCATATCCAAATGGTTTGATATTTTGGATCGCCGATTCAACGTATTTTGCGGGTATTGCAAAAAGCCATTTTATCGTAATTATATCCAAATGGTTTGATATTTTGGATCACCGATTCGAGCCGCCCTCTATCTTCTAGGCTCGCAATTTTAATTGCAGATTTCTCTTTCAATTTAAATTTCAAACTTTACCTTTTCACGTTTATATGTTTAACTTTACTTAATTTCCATTTCACTTATACTTCGTTTTATTCGATATTACATCGTCTACTTCAACGTCGATAGTTGTAAATTCCATTACCTCTAGGGTATGGATCTACTCTAGTTTTACTTGGCTCCAACCATTTACGTGCAGGAGTAACTGGGTTTTCAGGGCTTCTGTACACCACTTGTGGTCACCGGACTGTTTTTAACGACGACGACTTATGCATCATCCTGGATTGTGAATTGGATTTCTTTGGTAAACCGGAACGACGTGAAAATTTTCCTACTAGGGACGAGGATCTCTCCAGAAGGCAGTTTTGCCATACAGGTTTTTATGTAACCTATAAGTGCTTATGGACTTGATCGATACAATGGTCAATGTTTAGATATTATATATATTTTGTTTTATTTTCGTTTAGCTATTCACTATTTAAAACTCAGAAAAAATCATTTTAATACCTTTATTGCGGCAATCATTAAATTACATATCTCTTGTTAAATTCACCAATTTAAGTACCCTTTTCCTTGCTAAAGAAATTTAAAGTTTTATGTATCGTCCATAATTTATATTGTAAATAAGATTATTATTATGGGGGGGGGGGGGTTATTGATAATTTCAATTATTAAAATTAATGTCAAATTTGAGGCAATTACGAGTTTCCTTTTAGTCGTCAAAATATTCTGTAGTGATTATATTAACGAGACCAGTCTTTTACTATTATTTAACTGGTGTGTTATACATATATAGCTTCCTTCTAACTGACAGGGTATTTTGTTACGATTAATAAGGCCAGATATTTGTCATTATTTAACTGGTTATACTTATAGTATTTTTCTTTTAACTGGCAAAATATTCTGTAGTGACTAATAGAGCCAGACATTTACAATTATTTAACTGGTCTGTTATACACACAGAGTGATGTGTTAAGTAGGCTAAGTGTATATTTACTAATTATTATATAAGGTCAAAATTTGTGAACCTTCCGTGATATCACGTACGGTAAAGAAAATTAATAAGTACTTAACATTTTGATAATATTACTTCGATAGGTAACAATACAATACAATACAATACAATAATTTATTAACCATTCCAGATACATAAGTATATATGGCAAGTCAAATAGTAAATAGTACAAATTTATACAAATTCATAAAATAATATACACGTAAATACCCTTAGGTACACATATATTATATACAACCAAAGAGAGGTAAACATTTATACTATGTAAATCAAACGAAGACAAAAGAAAATTTTGGTAAGACAACAACACAAATTACATTCCTTCAGGTTCCCTATTTAAAAAATCTTGTATACTATAAAAACCGCCTTTGAGTAGCAAGTTTTTTGTCTCAGTTTTATAATTTTTGTATATTTTTATTTTTCTTATGTTTTCAGGTAGACTGTTATACAGAGTAATGCAATTGTAGTGAGGGGAATGTTTGAATTTAGTTGTATTATGCTTAGGTATGTCAAGCAATTCAGCATGTCGCGTGTTATATGTATGACATTCATTCCTTTTAATAAATAAACTCATGTTTTTCCTAGCATACGTCAGGCACTTGTATATAAATATAGAGGGCGTGGTTAGAATTTTTTCCTTTTTAAATATTTCTCTGCAGCTCTCATTAAAATTTAGTTTATATATTAGTCTTATCAATCGCTTTTGACATATGAAGACTCTATCTCTATCTTTGGCACTCCCCCAGCAAATTATATTGTATGCTATGTGGGAGTAAGCTAGCGCATAATAGATGTTTAGCAGACCAGTTTGATCAAGGCTGCTTCTCATTTGTAATATTGCAAAGTAAGCTTTATTTAGCTGTCCACACACAAAATGAATGTGCTCCTCCCATGATAATTTAGAGTCGAGATAAGTGCCTAGCAGTTTGGTGGTTTTTGAGGTAGTGATACCATCGTATATGATGGCATCATGAGGTAAAGGCTTTTGGATATGAAAATTGATAAAAACTGTTTTGCTGTCATTTAGTATCAGTCTATCCCGTTGGGACCATGAGCTGATTTCTAGCATTGTTAAATTTATTTGTGCTTGAAGTTCCTCAAGGCTCCCCGCACTTAGAGTCACCGTTAGATCATCTGCAAATATGGTTGCATGACCAGCTGTTAGATAACTAGGTAAGTTGTTAATGTAAAGTAAAAATAAAAGTGGTCCAAGTACCGAACCCTGAGGTACCCCAATCTTTACATCGTGTTTATTGGAATTATTTCCATTCAGTTTAACCTTTATTGACCTATTATCCATATATGATACTATCCACGTCAATATAGTCCCCCTTATACCAATACTGCTAAGTTTTTTTCTTAGTAAATTCTTATCAATTGTGTCGAATGCGTTTGATAAGTCAAATAAGAGAGAAATAACATACTTGCCTGTGTCTAAAGATTTGTATACATGTTCAAGTAGGTGACAGCATGCAGTTTCAGTGGATTTACCAGTTCGAAACCCATGTTGAGATATTGTTAATATTTTGTTTATTTCACAGAATGAAGCTATTCTATTATATATGATTCTTTCAAACAGCTTTGATACGACACTTAATAGTGATATCTGCCTATAGTTCTCAATGTCTTCGACAACACCTTTTTTGTGAACCGGTATAACAATAGCTAATTTTAGTGTATTGGGAAAATGTCCCTGTTCAATCGAAATATTAAATAAATATGTCAACTGATCAACAACATCTTCTTTTATGGTTTTTAGTAAATCGGAGGTTAAGTTATCAAACCCAACTGATTTCTTATTTTTTAAGTGAATAATAGCTTCACTTACTTCCTCGGTGGTAATGGGTGGAAAGAAAATTTCGTTCTCCCTATAAATAGAAGTGGTGCATGGCAATGACAAATTGGAACCAAAGTAGTGATGTAATTTTTGTTGAATATTTGTGGCAAAATGATTTGCGAATATGTTGGTTAAAATATTATTATCCGAAATTAACTCATTATTATCATATAATTTTATATTTTTATCAGTTGTTTTTTTCCTGCCCAATTTGTCATTAACTATGTTCCATACTGCTTTTGTTTTATTGGGTGCGTCATTGATTTTGTTTTTATTAAATTTCTGTATACTGGTTTCAATATTTTTTTTGTATTTAATTTTTTCAGATTTATATAGCAATATTGCCTCGGTACTTTGTAGATTAGTCATTAACCAGTAGAGATTTTTTAAGTTGTTGCTCTGTTGAATAAGTTCATTAGTTAGCCATCCTTTTTTGCGGTTTGTATTATTATTATTGCCCTTTATTGTTACTTTTTTAATAGGACAGCTAATATCATAGCACCAGGCAATGCTGCCTATGAAGAAATCGAAAGCATCATCCACATTTAGTTGATACATTTCCGTCCAGTCCACCCGACTTACATAAAAAGCAAAGTTCCTAATATTGTTGGTGTTTATGCTCCTTGTTTGAAATATCGTATTATTGTTATTATGTGTTGGTTCATGTTCAGTTATATTTAATATGTGTGCAAAATGGTCAGCTATGTTTGGGTTAGTAATTTCTACACTGTAGGTGTTGAGGGGTAGGTTAGTCACCATGTAATCTATGGACGTGGAGCTGGTATGTCCATGAATATTGGTGAATATGCGTGTAGGATCAATAGATGTTATCTTCAATTCAAAAGAATCAAGTATATCTAGTAATGCCTTAGTATCAAAGCCTGTTTTTGTTGAATCAATGTTGAAGTCACCACATAATATCACATTATTCGACATGTTATAAGCAATATTTAGAGCAAGTGTTAAGTTTGTAAAGAATATGTTTATGTCACCATTTGGTGGCCTATAGGCAGTAATTACAATATATTTTTTTTCGTTTATGGTAGTGATCGCTGCACACATTTCAATGTGATACTCAACTGCTAATCGTTTTATTGCATCAACGTCATTAGATTTCATTTTATTACTAATCATTATAAGCGAACCACCATGTATATGATTAAGCCTGGAAAAATATGAGATTATTTTATGATTTTGAAAACATAGGTTTATGACCTTATTTTGACATATCCAATGCTCCGAAATGCACAGAATGTCAATCTTATCATTCATAAGAAGAAAGTCAATTTCATTTAGTTTACTAAGTAAACCTTGTACATTTATATGAAATACAGTGAGCACTGTTTTGTTAATATGCTTAATATATATAGGAGATTGTACATTACCCTTGAAAAAACTTATATTTTTTAATGAGGGAACCTTTAGGCCAGTTTTTACTGTTGAATGCTTCGTCTAGTAAGTCATAGTCTATTCCTACTTTGAAGGCTTCAGTTTCTCCATTCTTCCATTTTGGTAGCATTTCAATCATGGTTTCCTGTTCTGGAAATATTATTTCTATGTGCTCCTTTAATCCATCAACCCCTGTACCAGGGGTCACTCTGCCTACATATATCCACGTTTTTCTATTCACTGCAGTAAGTTTAGATTTATTTCCCGTCCCAGTACCATATACTACGGGAGGGGTTCTTTTTTTTTGTTGTTTATTTGTTGAATTTTGTGTCGTGCTTCTATGAATCATTGGTTTGTTTTTTGTAGTGTGATCGTCCATTGACCTAGCTGGATGTTTAGATTGTTTTTCCTCAGTGTGTTTATAGACATTTGTTTTTATCTGAGGCGTTGAAATCTTATCTTTAACCTGTGAGTTTTTGCTGATAGCCTGGGCGTTTTTATTGTTTATACTTTTTGCCTCCATAGTCTTCGATGGATTTGTTTGTGTGTTTATATTTGGTATATTTTTGCTATTGCTGCATTTTTGTACGTTATTTATTGACTCACCGTTTGTCAGCAAGTTGATAAGTTCTATATTAGATTCACGTAACATAACAATCTCATTTTCGAGTTTTGAGACTTTCTCGTTAAATTCTTTCATCAAGTCATTTAGGACTTCACTAAACACTTTTTTTATTATATCAGTATTTAACAAATCACTAAGGTCAATTTCACAACTTTCACTCGCACTGTTGTCATTAGACTTATTAGATCTTAAAATGTACATCTTTTTAATGATATTTTAAGGATATAATAGGTGATTTAATGGAGAGAGTAACACACAACCTGCGTACTCTGCTACCGCTTACCTCTGTCTACTTAATACTTAATTTTTTATCACCTGAATACATATTTATCCTAACTGAATAAACTCATTGCCCATAATTTGATTGAAGACATGTGTTTCCTTTTTAATTCACCCCATGATAAAACTTACCCTTTTAATTAATGCCTCATTTTAAAATTAAAGATAGTGTTTGGGTACCCTTGACAATTTTGGGAGCCTTCTAGCTAGGTTGCGGTTTTGTTTTGCTAGTGGCGCCCTTTATACATATATTCGTAGATCTGATACTTATATTTTATATTTTTCTTTTTTTTGGTAGTGTCAACCTTAAACCTACCCCTCTCACCGACTAGAGCCGAGCTAGCTCTCGGCACACATGTTGCGAGCCTCTGCGGCTCAAACACTATTACCTTGCTAAATTTATTAACATATTATTTCTTTTTTTTTCCTGTGCTATTTTGTTAATTTTGGCCATTGACCAAAAGGCTCGTGGCAGTACTTATGCCATTTCATAGTCATGTCAATTCCTTCTGTAATTGCAGCAGCGGAAAAAACTTTTCGTATGATATATCATACGGTAGGCAAATGGCGGTATGAATGTTAGTTTTGTTTCAGAACTTCTTTTCTATTGGATGAGGCTGTGGAGCCTTATTTTGGCCGTAACAATATGGAGCAATTTATAAACAGACAGCCAATTCGCTATGGCTTTAAATTTTGGTGCCTCACAATCCCCCCAGGGGTACTTATTGAAATTCAACCCCTTTACGGATAAAGTGGGGATAACATCAAGGGTAAAACTTTGGGATCCAGTGTCACCGAGAAACTTTGTATGAGATATATTCCCCAGCATTCGATCATATATTTGGATAATTTTTTCAACTCCTTACCATTAACTTCTGCAAAATAATCAAATTCAATGTATTGAACCGTATAGAGAAAGCTCCTGTAAAAGAGCTGCAAAAAGAAAAACAAGGGACTTATCATACTCTGATTGACTCTAATAGTGGTATTCAACTCACCAGATAGCATGACAATAGTCAAGTGAATATCGCAACCAACATCAAAAACAAAGACAATTGCTTGGCAAAAGGCACGTGTAAAAGATAGTCTAAACAACAAAGGAAGCAAGTTGATGTGGATCAACCGACACTTATAAGTCTCTATAACCAAAGAACGGGAGGTGTGGATATGTTCGATAAAATGAGAGCACCCTATCGTATACGAATCAGATCTCGCAAATGGTATTGGGCAATGATTCGCTTTTGCTTAAATGGATCGGTAGTCAACATGTGGCTTCTTTATCGTTTTGTCTATCCAAAAGTGTCCCTTCTGCAGTTTTTGAGGAGAATTGTTCTCACAACTTTAACTGCTCCTGAACATTTAGCTGGACCCAAACCAAAATGTAGTAGGAATATATTGTAAGAGGTCAGGTATGACAAAACTGATCACCTGATTAACAAAATTGCTACACAAAGACGTTGTGGGTATTGTGGCAAATGTACAAAATGTTCTTGTGTCAAATAAAACATAGGATTACATCCAGACATGTGCTTTCGAAGATATCATACCCCTTCTGTGTGATATATTCTGCTACTTTCTCTTAAATTTATTGAATATTTTGTATTATAATAAATACATTTTTTTAATAATATTCTACATGCATATTCCTAAGGTATGATATATCATACGTCAAAAAAATTGGTGAAAATGCACAGGAATAAATAAAATGTGGTTTGGGGGGTACTGACAAGCCCTAAATGAAGGTCAATCAATATTTTTTTCAAAAGTTTTCCAAAAAAAATTACTCGGGCACTATTGGGTTAAGATACCTTACGAAATTTATCAAGATTTTTTATTACATTTTCTAATACAAAACTTCCAGGGTGGACCAAATTAGATGACATTTAGGGTTTTCTCTAAAACTGTGGCAGATATACAAAAACCAATATAGGTGTCCTGAGCTCAATTTTCGAGAAACAAACAATGGCGTAAACCGCGATCGTCTATCTTTTTCGACTACCGAGCTACAGAGCGTTTTTGGAAAATTGGCATTTTTGGATGACCTTTAAATCTCAATTACCAAGTGTCGAATCGAAAATCGAGTGACACGTTCTTAAGGCACTTTTTTTAATAGAATCCGTTGCTGATAAGAGGAAAATAATGCATGCCTCAGTTTTCGATATATAGGCATAACTTGTGTTCTTGTAAATTATTTCATTATTCGATCACAACTTAAATTAGCTATCCAACGATAGATCATGTCATATTTATCTCTAGAAAAAGTGGTTAATTTTCGAAAAATTTAATATATTTGTGAGGAGGCCAAGGAAAACTATTAACAGCAACAACACTTTTTATAATATGAAATAATTTTGCCAAAAATAGGAAAAACTAAACTACATTAAATGTTCGAATTGTCTTCCATTGACATCTATCCAAATTTATCGCATTTCTAATATTTATTGAGAAGCATATAGTAAAAAAAAAGAAAATCGAAATAATCGTAAATGTCAAAAACTAATTTGTGAGTTAATTGTGAGTGAGCATTGTTAAAAATGGTTCAATTTAGCAATAGTGAAAAATATGATTTGGTTAAGTGTTTTATAGAATGCGGAGAAGATTCAAATTTAGCTTCTATCTAGCTTTATTTTAATAGGTAAGATAGAGACGCAAAACTTTGTGCCAAAAGTGCCGCCTAGACAATATTTTTAGATATCCAGAAAAGAGACAGTCAGACATAAAAATATTCAAAAGGCAACAACAAAATTTAAGAGTTTGGATCATTTGTAAAACCTCGAGCAAAAATATATAATAAAGCAGGTAGAGAAGCTGCAGAAAATATTGTTTTAGAAACTATAAGAGAAAATCCTACTATTCTCGCGAAATACACGAAGATTTAGAAATCCTAAAAACAACTGCGTTGTATTGCTTAAGAAGGAATAAATTAAAACCCTACAAAATTAGGATTAGTCATCATCTATACCCACTACTTATACTTTCAAAGGCCCCTCGATTTTTCGTAGTGTTTTTTGCGTCAGTGCAATGAAGTGCCAGGATTTGAAGGAACAATTATATGGACAGACGAGGCCCATATAAGCAGTGCCGGAATTTTTAATCGTATGTCATATCACTAGTGCTTGAAATTTTATCGGTAAAATTTTTTCGAAAGCGTTGTTGCCTGGTAATATAAAGAGTGCAAATCCCTAATAGCACAACATTGTCCTGTGGACATCTGAAGGACGTCCTCGACGGACATACAGTACATCTGATGGACGTTCGTTTTTGGTCCAAAGTACATCCAATGGGCAGCCGAAGGACGTGCAAATGTCACAACTTGGGACAATATTTGTACATCTAATTATTTAGAAAAAAACCGGAATGAGCAGGGATCGAACCGTCGATCTTGTGATTCGTAACTCGATGTTCTCACACTCGGCCATCTACTTGGCTTATTAGTATTTACTTTAAGACTGTACAGTTGACTAATATAACTATTTATTTCAAAATGCAGAAGGTACCTATTTGAATGTTTAATAAATATTTAGTATCAAATAATATCATTAATAATTTACAAAAAAAGATTAAAATTAAATTATTAATGATAAATTACAAATTACTATAAAAAATAAACTACAAATTTTACAGAAATAATGGCCAAATGTATACAAAAACATTATAAATTGAAAAGCCAGTTTTGTTAACGTTTTTTTGTTTTTATATTAAATAGACGTCCTGCTGCTGCCCCTATAGGGACCTAAAATGTGCGTACTTGCCGAAGGACGTCCGTTGCGGCATATATGTTAGACGTTAAGTGTGCTATTCGCTGGTATGTATACATATTTCGGACACGTGTTGGAGAAAAAGCGGTATGGAAATATTATCATTTATTGCAAAAATATAATATTTAAATCAACGGACATGAAAAGGTCGTCCATCTCCTGTCCCTATATGGACATAAAATGTACATACTTCCCGTACATAAAATGAACATACAGAGGACGTCCATTCCGTACAATTTCAAAGTAAATCCGATGATAAACATCCAGTAGGCGTCCAGTTTATGTTCATGGACGTCAGTACATTAAATGGACATAAAACGGACGTCCGGCGGACATCGTGTGCTATTAGGGATTGACAGTTTATTATCTGATTAAATCCCGACCGCTTTAGCGGGAGAGATTTAATCTTTGATAATAAACTGTCAATTTGCACGAGTTATATTAACCTTATGGCAACTTAGCTTGAGAAAAAATTTATAGATAAAATTTAGAAGCACGAGTGGTATTTGTGGAGAATATTTCACTAATAAATAATTCATTAAGTACATCTTCAATATTATGTTCAGTAATTAATTGCCTTCAGACATTTCCTTGTTACTTTTTAGAGATTACCTTCTTCTTCAATTTCATCATTTAGGTCACATAAAAATGCATTTCCAAAGCGACTCATCTAATAAAAAACAAAGTAGGTTTAAATTATGACAATCAAAAAAAACAATATACGTTAAACCATAGGTACTGTAACTTATAAGACTAATCATCACAACAATGCGCGCTTCGACCAATCACATTACGGGTATAACCACACAAATTGCATATTACCAATCTATCGTTTTTACGTTCTAAGGCTACCGGCTCAGATGGTATGATACCGCCATCTAGTAACGCTAGCTTAACTTAACTGTCCTAAACAGTGAATTGAATTATTATGTTAAAGTGTTTATTAACATATATTTATGTATTTAATCCTTGTTTCTAAATTGAGAAGTTTAATAAATAGTTAAGTTAAGGTTTACTTGTTTAAGTAGAGAGACTTTAAGTACAACGAATTATAATGTATATAGTGATACTGCAGAGTTTTGATTTTCCAAATAAGTGTTAGCTGCTTTGTGTATTTATCACGAAATAACTGATTTGTCTGCTTCGTAGATATTTATATTTAATGTTAGTTGTGAAAATTATTTTGTAATTACGTTAGGTATTAAGCCATTGAAAGCTGTGTATAACTTGTGCCGAACCTATATAAGTTCTACACAGCATTGGCTTTTTAGGTTATTAATACAATACTACAATTTACAATTTACGTTAACAATTAGTAATAAGCTAGAGAAGATATTTATAGATAACATTTAAAAGCACGATTTGTCCTCTCTGCCGAAAACATTTCACGACCCAAAACGTCAAAAAATTTTCGCAATATTTGCCGCTGCAGCTGCAAAAATTAGAGCGATAAATTTTGCATGTTGGTACTGACAAAAGCCGATCTAGTTTGAATTACCACTAGTAATGACGTTTGATTGGTGCAATGTTGTGAAAAAACGGGCTCTCATTGGCTATAGCGTTAATGAGTGAAATAATCGGCATAATAACCACCTTGGGCTCATGAAAATCCGCACGTAACCGCTGCAGTTAATCGTGAAGTACGATTTGGATTTGGTGTGGTTTTATTGGATACCAAGTAATAGGTCCTCATTTTTTTTTTTCATGGTAATTTGAATACCGAAAATTTTATTAACATTCTTCGACAAGAAATAGGGCCCTTTGTACAATATGCCTGTAAGACAATTTCAAAGATTAATTTACCAACACGATGGCGCTCCAAGTCATACGTCAAATGAAACATGAAATTATTTAAATGGCCAATTTGGGGAGGATTGGATAAGTATCTATATATCACTCAGGACTGGTTTATCAATGTCTATTTAGCTAAGTTAACTAAATTGATAACTAACAATTAATTTAGCTAACTGGACATTAATGAACAACAAAGCAGTTTAGATATTGTTTAATTCTTAGGAAATAATGGTTCTATTTTGTGGCCAGCTGGATCTCCCGATATAACCGACGACTTTTAGCTTTGGGGTTAATTAAAAAATATTATATATAGAGAATGTTCTAATAATATAGAAGAATTGGAAAACAAAACATTAGCTGCGTTTCGGACAATAACTCCTGTCATGATTGGAAATGCAATCAATGCTGTAAGGAGAAGGTGTCAAAATGCATAGATGTCAGTGGAAGATAATTTGAACATTTATTGTAGTGTAGGGTTTTTGTTAATAGTTTTCCATGGCCTCCTCACAAATATATTAAACTTTTCGAAAATTAACCACTTTTTCTAGAGATAAATATGACATAAGATATATCGTTGGATAGCTAGTTTAAGTTGTGATCGAACAATGAAATAATTTACAGGGTGTTCTATTTAAAAAACAAAAGTTACGTCTATATCTCGAAAACTGAGGCATGTATAATTTTCTACTTATCAACATCAGATTCTACTCGAAAAAGTGCCTTAAGAATGTATTACTCGATTTTCGATTCGACATTTGATAATTGAGATATAGAGGTCATCCAAAAATGCTAATTTCCCAAAAACGCTCTGTAGCTCGGTAGTCAAAAAATCGGCAGCTACTGGAAGCGGCTGAAACCTCCCCACACGGTGGATCCTTATCAGCTGTATTTGGATATTACATCGGAAATCAGAGCACTGAGCAAACAGATAAATTACACGTGACTTTGGAGCCATTTATTTCATCAACAAATATCGAACGAACTGAAGCGGACTACAAGCAATCTGTTAAAACATAACCTCTCATGTTTGTTTATGTTGCATGTTAATCAATTGCCGGATATTATAAGGGTATTAACAGATAACGTTTCGAAGATTTTGTAAAATATTGGATAATGAAAAAAAAATAATAACACAGAATTTAGCCCAAATGACGCTCTAACCAACAATTCAATAACATTATGGACTGTTCAAGCAGACTACGCATGCGTCACATTAAAATCTTCCTGCTCGATCAAAAAGGTCGAGCAAGTCGAGCTTCGTCCGAGGCCTTTATTTTGTAATATTCGAACGTTTAAGATTTAGCTCAGTTAACTCGATTTGCAATGAACGATTGTGACGTGTCCCATCAATCAGACGTAATATCCGAACACAGCTATAAACAATTATTATATTAAAAAAATACAACTAAAATAAGTTTTGACATTGTCAAAAATATTTGGGTTGGTAACCTTTACGAATGTTGATTTTTAGGTTATGAAATATATTTAGGGACATAACATGTTTAAGTTTTTCAAGTTTATTCACATTTTTAATGTTTGACTACGCATTTTTAGCTTGGAGCCACAGTGGCTCCAAGCAGATAGTTAAAAAAAACTCATGCAAATAATTTTTCTATATAGACCATCTTAGGATAACGTCACGATAAGTCGACCATATTGCCTGAGGGATAACCAAACTTTTTATTCCAATGTAAACAATGAAGTAATCTCAGTTTTAAATGTGAAATAAAAATAAAACACCATCTTTTTTTGCGACAAGGTGCGATTGTGAGATAAGGTTTATTTTGAATGTAAAAAAGATTAGAAGAAAGGTAAAGAAATCACTTTCTGGCAGAGTCTATTGAATACTACATACGGATAATATAACAAGCTTATCACTGAAATCTAGCACTTAGTTATTTAAATGTAAACTTGCCTTGCCCATAACAATGAATACATTTGAGTTTATCTTTCTTGCACAAACTTCTTGCACAAATCCGGCCTCATAATATTTATATGCTTGTAAAGATTTGTATGCCTTTAACTGCTGATCTGCGAAGAAGCTGTGAGTCGATACTAAGTAATTTACCATATTAATTACGGACACACAAGGTAAAATAAACAAATCTGCAGAAAGGTCTCCAGTCTCCACTCCAAGGGTGTATGGGTCAATATTGTCTATTATTTTGATTTTCTCATCGTGGCGACACTTTACATCACCCATAAGGGTTGGATAATATTCACTATATGACATTATTACGAAAACACACACAGTTTCTCAAGAAAATCAGAAAAAAATATATAAAACCACGCAAACTGCGTTTTGTTGTCCCTCAAGCAAAATGTCAAAATTGTCAAAACCATGTGACCTAAAAATGGTTGATTAATAAAAAAATATATTGCTAATTACAGGTTAGATTTCTAACCCACAAAAAGAGTCCTATTTTATTAGGACAAAGTATTTAGGACTTCATAAACATTACACTGTACTAGATTTTAGTTGAAAGTACGGGAACCAGGCAGAAATTTTAATAATAGCTACGTAATATTCTTAAATCTTAAGAAATATATATTTTTGAGGTTAGCTGTGACGTCACGTACCATAAGCTATAAATTAACATTCACAAAGGTTACCAACCCAAATATTTTTGACAGATGGCAAAATACGTTTTCCCCTAACAATAATACCAATTTTTTGGATGCTGTCATATGTGCACATATAACGAATTATTTTTAATTTTTTTAACGGAAACCAAATCGAAAGGGTGCAAGTGTGATATATCGTTGAAATTGGAATTTATACTGCTTTTTAATGGTTCAATTACAAATTCTAAGTAATCATAAAATAAACAACTTGTGCCAAAATGGCACTAAACGTAATCCGATCTCAACCAAAACCTTTTCAGATCTTCTGGAGCACTAAAGAAACCCTCATGTAAAAGTTTCATCCAAATCAGGTTAGTAGCTTCGTAGCTATCGTGCTAACACACAGGCATTAGTCACAAACCACTTTTTTGGGTTTCCGGGACCTCGAAATCGTAAAGATTTGATGTTATCTCAATTTTCGATTTTGGATTAATTGTAGTAACCTCCCACAATTATTGTGGGGAGGTTAATAAACACAACACTATAAAAACTAAGTTCGTAGGCAAGAGCACTTAATAATTTTGATTATTGATACGGGAAACAACTAAACGAAAACATCCGTTCGTTGGTAATGGGTGGTAGGGATGGCCATCTTTTGGAAAAACCATATAACTCTTGGTGGACAGCTTCCCTGCCAGATGTGGCCGGAGTAGTGTTCATGGTGGATCGTTTAAGTTTGAGTTGATATATTTTGTTTTATCTTCTGGCCTCGGCCGATTTTTCACTAAATCGGTCAGGGAAGTAAGCTGTCAAATTTTTCTGGGGGAATTTGGTTTTTGACAGTTTTCGAAAAAATATTTTAGGTTGGTACCAATGTCTTAAATTATTTTTAAGTTATGTAGCACTATTTTTAGGTTATGTTGCCGGAAGAATTTCCGGCGGGATGGCGGAAGTAGCGGAAATAGTTTTTAAAATATAATGTCACTTTTAAAGTTTTATTGGAAAAAACTCACCGAAAACGTTCCGGTGAGATTGCTTATACTTGTAGGGCTTGTGAGCGGTTCACGAAGGCTTCTCACACCTTCCGTGGGCTTTATGAACGTCGAAAAAACTTGTAATATCTCGATGCACTTGACACTCAAATTTACTCAGCATACAGTCTGCACGCTTTAACACACTAGTCTATTGAACGTTAGGTTAGACCACAGAGTACAGTAACTATACAGAGGCGAAGGCTAGCCTTCCCGCCAAAACCAAATTTGTATACTCATCGCCATTTCTTAATTGTTTAACAATCAACCTCACTTTTATCTTGACACTGTTGATGTTTATCGCGTTAAGTTTCGATTTGTGAATTTTTTTTCCACTCATTTTGGGATATTGAAAACATTAACCGAGAATTAAAATTCTCATAAATAAAACCTAGTGTACAACTCAATTGAAAATAGGCGCCAATTATAAGCAATTCAAATCGTAATATTTTTCAATCCAACTCGAAATACAGTCTTTTCAGTGTATCCTTAAATGGGGATCTGCACATGACGTCATAGCTAGCCTCAAAAATATATATTTCTTAAAATTTAAAAGTACTACGTAGCTATTATTAAAATTTCTGCCTGGTTCCCATACTTTCGACCAATATCTAGTTTGTCACAATAAAATAAAACGCATTTTGCAGGTTAGAAATCTAACCTATTAAAAGAAATAAACAACATATCTCTCAGTGTAGACCAGGGTGTATTAAATAGGTGATGCGACGACAACCCTCACAGTGGCTTAATAAGTGCTTACTTCGTACATATTGTAAAAGATGGCTCAACTAAGTTCTCTCATTACTTACGCATAGATAGATAATTTTATAGGTTCTGTGCATACGTACATACAGTGTTGCATACATTCCCGGCTTCTTGTTTTTGACAAGAGTCCAGTGACATCTGACATTAAGTAGCTAAATTAAAACATTGAAAGAATATATGTAACACTACATGCAGTATTGCACGTGTCGTCACAGCTAACCACAAAAATATATATTTCTTAAGATTTACAGGTATTACGTAACTATTATTAAAATTTCTGCCTGGTTCCTGTACTTTCAACCAAAGTCAAGTTCAACGTAATATGTATGAAGTTTTAAATAGTTTGTTACAATAAAATAAGACACTTTTGCAGGTTAGGAATCTAACCTATAATTAGCAGTCTATTTTTATTAATCAACAATATTGAAAAATTATTTGCGTGAATTTTTAAATATTTGCTTGGAGCCAGTATGGCTCCAAGCTAAAAATGCCTATACAAACATTAAATATGAGAATAAACGAAAACACCTTAAAATTTGAGGTTATGTTAGTTATACGATGCACATGCCCAGGTAATTGTAGGACCGTATTGCTCGCGCCATCTATTAAAGTAAATAGAAACCATGCACTTACGAAGCGATTATTATAATAGGAAAGTGCCGGACCACCTATTTAATACACCGTGGTGTAGACGCAACTGGTACGCAAGGTCACAGAAAACGAGCCATCAAAACTGAAAGGAACCGCCAAAGACTTCGCCTCTGTGCAGTTACTGTATTCTGTGGTTCCACTATAAAATATATTTTACACAAGAAGCGTGTTATTTGGTTTTTAATTTTTTTCACGGAAACCAAAGCTAAAGAGTGCAAGTGTTATATATCGTTGAAATCGGAATTTTTACTGCTTTTCAATGGTTCGATTACAAATTGTAAGTAATCATAAAATAAACAACTTGTTGTGCCAAAACAGCAACAAACGTAATCCAATCTCAACCAAAACCTTTTCAGATCTTCTGGAGCACTAAAGAAACCCTCATGCAAAGTTTCATCCAAATCCGTTTAGTGGCTTCGCCGCTATCGTGCTAACAGACATACACACACACACACACACACACACACACACACACACACACACACATACACACACACAGACATTTTTCAAAAACAACTTTTTTGGGTTCCTGGGACCTCAAAACGTAAAGATTTGATGTTATCTCAATTTTCGATTTTGGACTAATTGTAGTAACCTCCCACAATTTTATTGTGGGGAGGTTAAAAAGATAAAATCGAGCTCAGGACATCTATATTGGTTTTTGTCTATCTGCCATAGTTTTAGAAAAAAACCCAAATCCCTTCTAATTTGGTCCCTGTATGGTGAAGACAAAGCCAATTTCTTTAATGCTTCCTTTGTCCATTTTGGGAAAAATATGGTAACAAAAATGAACAAAAATACAAAGTTACACCAAACAACTAACGAAATTTGTAGTATTGATAATGTTAATAATAGTGATACTTTTTAGTGTTTTAACTGACTCCGTGATTATATATTGCATATTGATGAGGGGTAAATCTTTTAAGAAATTCTATATATAGCCTAGAAATATAGCAAAACATCTTGTTAAAAATATTATTTAAAAGGAATTAATAATAATTCCACCAAAATGTTATATATGTCGTATAGTGTTTTGATGAAATACGTCATTTCTTAGGCAATACATGAACTGATGGCATATCATGTAAACTGAGGTTGCGCAATCTGCCTAGGCATTTCGTGAAACGCCGTGGTTATTTCGGCACATGATGTTTAAAGTCGTTCTAGTCGTTTTACACGATCTGCCCCATATTAGATGTTGACTGTTCATAAAGCGACTGATCCGGCAGATTGAGTTGTGCTGGGTGTTTAAGGTTAGGTTAGTTGCCATTTCGGTCGATTTATTTGCCCGGAAGCCATGTTGAGCTGTTTGTATTGTCAATATTATGGAACTTAAGAGTGAAAAGGCTTGTTCAGTGATCATTACAAAGAGAGAGAGAGAGAGAGAGAGAGAGATGGAGCTTTAATTAATTGTGAGGTTATGTTCAGATTTATTTGGTACATTTCGGGTACCTAATAAATTTCTAACGAAATTACGAATTACGAATATAACATCTTAACCTAACCTCAAAATTAATTAAATATTTTTCGCACAATTTTCTGGTGGTATAATGTCATTTATTCGGTTTTGCTTCATAGTACTCTTTGTAATGGTCATTGAACAAGTGTTTTTCACTCTTACTGTCCATAACAAACTAAACAAATACGCAGCAAGTAATAGAACATAATGTGCCGGTCTAATTTGTGGCAGATCGTGTAGAATGACTTTAAGCATCAAGTGCTGATATGACCACGGAGTTTCACGAAATACCTAGGCAGATTGTGTAACCTCAAGAATTTGCATGTTCTGCCGGCAGTTCATGTACTGCCTAGGCGTTTCACGAAATGACGAATTTCATCAAACGACTATGATATATATGTAATGAGTTAGGTTTCTTCTCAGTAAGTGCAACTCTACATATACGAAGTTTTGCTATGAACAATACATAATACTTTAAAGCTGTCAAAATTATCCCACGAGTATGTAGCACAAACGAAAGAAAATATCTCTCTCATATTGCCATTCTGTATCAAAAGTCATACAAAACGGTCTTACTACGGTCTAAAGTTACATAATATGCTTCCTAAAAATTTAAGAGAAACTAAAAATAAAACTAAATTGAAGAAACGTCTAAAATACTTATTATTAAATATTTTGGAATTATTGAAAACATCTGTCCGAGTAGTGACTAACATACCATACCTCTATCCAAATCTAGTGCCACAAGAACTACATATTTTTTAGTCACTTATTATATTGATCATTGCATTTTTTTCCCTAAAAACCATTGAACAAAATATAAAATAATTAAATATCAATTATAAAATTTGTGTACATTTCAAGTAGTCCTCATTACCCTCAAATATTCTTGAAAGTGTTCCTTTCTACTTTACCATAATGCAAATAAACTTTTATAGTTCATGCAGACCATAAAGGGAAAAGTTAATCTTGTAAACATAGTAAGCGTCAAAAATATAAATAAATTGAAACTTGAATTCAGTGCAGTTCTCTCTCATTAAAACAGGAACAGCAATCAATACACTTACAAAATATCTAATTTTAACATCTTCACAGCCTTTTACTAAATAACTAACGGAAGTCAACTACCGATTACATTTGTTAAGCACAAGTGCAGTAAAGTGGAATCATTCCGAATCGCTTCTCTACGAATGAACATAACCCTTCTGCCTCAATAATTTATACACAAATAAGAACAGTTTCATTCGGAGAGAGATATAGTTAAATAAAGTACAGTATATGAACGATAGTAGGGTAGTTCAAATAAACGAATAATAGTTATTTGTCGATATTTTATAATTTGTGACTCCGGATAAGATTGTAGAGAATCTCTTGCGGCCAACTACACCTCCTGAGACTTACCGGTCTCTAGACCTGTTGAGTCTACTAGTGCAACAAGATAATACTGTGGATATGTTACACATATATCTCGTAATTATCCATTTCCTGACATGATTATACACTTGATGGAATCTCTTGTTAATTTGCTTCATTAAATAGATGTTTTTTTAATCTATTGTGTAATATTATCAAATGTCGGATATCTATAACCAACCATTTTTCTACGTAAAATTGACAAAATATCTTATAAATAAATACAAAATTAGAAGTACCTGATAAACTTCTTACCAAATTTAAATTAATAATAAACTAAATTCAATATCACTTACTTTAGACTTGTTGTGACGACACATATCTGCTCATCATATGCTTGTGGCAAGAACTTTATATATTTTTTTAGCATTGTATAATTCCTTTTATTTTGTTTCTGATTTTGTAGCTTTGTTGCCACAGAATATGTTTCCGTTAATAAATGATATTAGTGTTTTAATTGTGTCACCAATAATTTCTACGATGTAAAACTTCTCAAAAGGCTAAGTGAGTCCCCCTCGTTGTGGCTGTCGTTCAGCCGACGCGGCGCGGCGGTCATCACATCCGGTGCAGGCATTCCGCTTCGAGTCTGTTGGGTTAATTCTTCATCGTTAGCTGACTTTTTACTTCACTCGCTAACCGAAGGGAACTACTGCATTCGTGAAATATCACCCTCCGAAATTTCTCCTAATTTTCACGTAAATTACAAAAACTAAAGCCATTTAATTTCGTCAGTCTGTTTGTCTGTCTGACTGTCTGTCGGTCTGATGTATGTGAGTCTGGTGTCTGCCTGTTGGCGCTATATGTACAAACCATTTGACGGAGAAGAAAACATATTTGGTAGGAAGTTACCGCTACTACCAACGAAGAAATGGGGTAGACTTTCAGTGATAAATATACAGGAGGGACTGCTTAAAAAAATAATAAGAAAGAAAAATATGTGACGAAGGCCAGTAATATTTGGCACGTAGTTAAAACAGTTATTGAGGAGTCGACGAGAAAGAACAACTTCAACTTACCTTAAAGTTCTGCTGCTATTCTCTGAAGTACTTGTCTCTATTGATTTCTTTTTTTTCTGCAAATCTGTTAACTTTCTTAAAATCCACTACTTACAATGGTTAGAGTTAGGACAACAATTGTCTGGCACAAAAAATTCAATTCAATTGAAGGATATGTTTGCGCAATATATTTTGGTTTGAATGGAATTGACGGTAATGGTAACTAATAAAATGTTGGTTTATTTTGGCTTAGATTTATCGTGAGTCCCTATGGACGACTGTATGATTCACCAGAACTAGTCGCAAAAGGGTTTATAAAGTAATATATAAGTTACATGGGGTTTTCCAGTTTCTGCAAACATACTGATAACATATAACCTGATAAGGAACAATGCGCTTTCGAGCGATATCTATGGAGATGTCCGCATCCTCATTTTATGATACTCATTTCACTTCGCTAAACTTTTGATTAAAATTAGAAATTTTCCTTGTGGAATGATTGATAGAACATGGTTAAGTCATCATCTGGTACCTCTTTCTGAAGCACTTGACGTTGGATGAAAATCATCCATCATCATAATAACTAAAACCATTCCAAGTCATAATCCAACTTTTTTTAGCAAAAATCAGATCTACAACAAGTTCTTGACTTTGTTTATTTACCGATAAATTTTTATGTTATTTATAATTATATGTTTACGTAAATAAATATTATTATTATCTATTTCCTTCTTTCGCCATTAATTTGCTGTTCGCTAGCGGTTGGACACGGGGAATCCAGATCTCAACCAGAGATCAAAGTGATTCACACTCTTAAAATGCGTGCAGTACCTAAATAGACCAGGCAAATCTCAGTGTAAAATGGGTTTGGCGTGAACTATTTGGGGACAGTTATTTGTTGATCGCAATGGATAACTCTATTAATGTAGGATAAGTACATAAAGTCGCAAAAAATCCCGACGTGAGCTAAAGCCGCCATTTAGAAAAAATGACCGCCAGAGACATTTTCTTTAAAATCATATATCTCAGTAACCGTTGCTCCGATTTTAGATTTCTTTTTTTTGTTCCATTCCTCACTTCACGTTTTACAGAAAGTATGATTACATATTTTACGATAAATTAAACGATAAACTTAGGAAATTAAAAAATAATTTAAATATTACTGAAATTTAAACTTTTGTAAACTCGAGACGTTTGTACTGAAATTTGTAGTCAATTTTTGAAAAAATAATTTTAATAAAAGTTCTAGAGCACACAATTAGCTTTCATTTGTTTTTTGGCCGATATTACTAACTCAAATATTAACGGAGTAATAGTTATTTATATATAAAATTGTAATCATTTTTACTAAAGTACATTATCTCCGCGATTTATTAATCGTTATTTTTAAAAATGTGGGATGTTGTTTGATAATGATGTATTTACTGAAAAACATTTTTGAAATAAATTTTTAGTAAGTATATCGGGTGTCCAAAATATTTGCGTACATTTCTTGATATTTAATTCTTATTTTTCTTATTTTTTTTTAATGGAATGCCTAGGTATACTTTTTTACATGAACGAATAAAACATACAATTCCTCACATTTTAATATCTCTTTATTTTCATTTCAAACGTTTTTTGAGATATGATTATATCAAATAATTTTTGCGTAAATTAATGTGCTCTTTATTTTAACATTAAAATCTATATTTTGTTTTACATTTTTTTCAATTTTTTTAAATGGAATGCCTATAATTTTTTTAAATGGATGAGTAACGCTTACGATTTCTCACATTTTGATATCGTACACTTTCTTTTATGAACGGTTCTAGAGCAATAATTTTTTTTCACGATATTGAAACTAACAACTGCTCAAAATATCTACCATTTTGATTCAGGTAACACTGAGGTCTCTTGATAAATGAGCGCCTTACACAGTGTAACATATCAACATTTATACGATTGAAACACCGACGAATCCTTTCCATCATATCTTCTCGAGTCGTTGGTTCTACTTTATAAACGTCTGACTTCACAAATCTCCAAAGAAAAAACCCACTGAAGTCAGGTCGGGTGACTTAGGCGGCCATGTAATGAGACCTAACATAATTTATTAAAACATTAAATTAGATATTATTTAACAGTTTATTAAAATATTGGACCTCATCTTCCTATCCACCTTTCAGGAAATTGATTACTAATGGCCTGACGAACATTTCTACTAAAATGTGGTGGTGCACCTTCAAGTTGTAATAACATATTATTTGTAATGTAATCAGGAATATGCTCGATTATTTGTGGAAACGTATTTTGCGTAAAATCTAAGAAGACTGCTCCATTCATATTTCCCTCAAAAAAGCGAGGATGAATAACATAATCATGTACAATTCTTCCCCTTACATTTAATCTTTTGTTCTGATTTTTCTGTGCAACATGAGAGTTTTCTCTGGCATAATAATGGAAATGTGTCTATTCACAAATCCGTTACGAAGAAACGTTGATTCATCCGTGAACAATACAAATTTGAAAAATTCTTCATTTTTTCCAATTTGGTTTTGAGCCCGCTGGCAAAAATTTAATCTACGATTTAAATCCACATCCCAAAACTCTTGATGTAGCTGAGCTCGATAGGTGTGAAACTTATTTTTACGAAGACATAGGGAAACACTAGATTCGCTGACCTCTAAATCCCTACTTAACTCCCGAACACGCCGTAGGATTTTCGATTACCGCTAAGCTCATTTTCTTCATTACAATACGTTTCGTCGTCTCGCCTTCTTTTCATATGCAAAATTTCCATTACGTTCAAAACGTTCTTTCAAATTTTCTAGAGATCTCACATCAGGACATTTTTTGTAGGAATATTTTTGACCATAAATTCTTCTAAAATAAAAAGCACCTCAATTTACGCAAAACTTATTTGAAATAATCATATCTCAACAAGGGTTGTAAATAAAAATTAAGTATATAATATTAGAATGTGGGGAATTTTATGCTTTATTCATCCATGTAAAGAAATATAGGCATTCCATTTAAAAAATTTGAGAAAAATAATAATTAAATAACAAGAAATGTAAACAAATATTTTGGACACCCGGTATAATAATAATTTATTTCAAAAATGTTTTTCAGAAGATGCATCATTATCGAATAACACCCTACATTTTTAGAAAAAACAATTAATAAATCGCGGAGATATGGTAGTCAAAAAAATTATAACTTGGCAACGCTGCATCCGATTGGCAAAAAATTTTAGGGCATAATTCAGGACCCTTAGAGGCTTAATTGGCGCTAAAAAATTAGAGGGTCTTCCATTAAAAAAATTTTGTACATTATTGTGTAACTCCTTTTTTTGACACCTTGTATAATTGAAAATAATTTCACGTTGTAGTAGAGATGGAACATTGAAAGTTTTGTTAAAAAAGTTTTTTCTATAAAGTTGCCCGTTTTTGCACAATCTTCCGAGGAAGCACTAACTGGACACCTTGTATATTTCCAAGAACTCAAGTCTTATTTTCTTCAGTTATCTTCTATTTTATGCCCAAAGATGTAATAACACTTTCGATTTGACATAAAAAGGGGAAGAGAACAAAAAAAAGAAATCTAAAATCGGAGCAATGGTTCCTGAGATATGTCCTTCTAAAAGAAACGGTTCTGGCGGCCATTTTTTCTAAATGGTGGCTTTAGCTCACATTGGGATTTTTCGGGACTTTTATATCCTCATTCTACGTGAATAAAGCTATTCATTTTGATAAAGAAATAGCTGTCCCCAGATAGTTCATACTCAAAACTGGATTTGCCTGCACAAAAAAGTGCGGCTTCTTCCACTTCGTGCACAATTATTTTACCCGGAAGGCCAAGCGTCGCTGCTTCTGTGTTCAGATGTTGACATTTAATTTTTTCCGCTTCTTTCTGGAGATAGTACAGATTTTTGCTCGTTGACAAGCAGAGCAAATTTATCTTTCCCTTGTTCAAGATACTCGTTGAGCCCTACGATGAATGAGTTATAAGCAGACTCTGACTCTAAAAGTCCACGATGTATATTCTATGTACATCTTATCTTTGGGTGGTGGGTTCCTCCCATTATCAAAATTTGTCTAGTTTTCCTATCCATCTTCAGTATATCATTTCTAAGCCAGTCGACCACACCAAAATTATATATCACAACTGGAACAGTCAAGGTATATATTTATATATATTTTACTCTTTGCGTTTAGTTCGGTCTTCAGAACTTGTCTAATGTGGCGATAATATTCTCTTGAAATTCTTGCTTTTATTTCTCTTCCTAGATATTTATATGTCTCTCTCACAACTATATTTCTTATTGTAGATTGATCGTTCACGACAATGTTTTGGTTTCTTATCTCTTTTCCACGGTGAACAGTTACAGTGGTTCATTAGTCCAGGCCGAACTCCATTTTAATATCGTCAGTGCACGACTTAACGATATCTAGTTCTTGTTTTAGTTGAGTTTCGTTCTTGGCGGAAAGTTTCCATATAGAAAGGGTGGTATTTTTCTTTACTTCAAAGCCCACACTTGGTCTGTTCAGCATATTTAAGAGTGGGAT
Source organism: Rutpela maculata (assembly GCA_936432065.2). NCBI lineage: Eukaryota > Metazoa > Arthropoda > Insecta > Coleoptera > Cerambycidae > Rutpela > Rutpela maculata. The sequence continues at coordinate 300,502,569 of OW386285.2, forward strand.
AAGCCTTATATAGAAAAGCAGTGGGAAGAGGGAGTCTCCCTGGAAGATCTCTCGTTATTTTTATTATTTTCATTATAGAATTAGCAACGGCACACTTTCTCAACCGATCTCTCGCGCGCCTTTGAGATTCGATTCTGTTGGAGCCCATTCAGGTTACTGTTCACTTTCGGTGGCGTTGGTGATGCTTGCTTCAACAGCTCAGAGTCCAGACTCAAATAAGGAATCACAGAGACACCCAGTCTAGGACTGTCCTTAAAATATGCGCTGTTTCCAGTAGTGCGATCTTCTGGATTTCTTGTGCGCTCGGTTGACCAGGCATGCCCCTTCTTGACATTTCCAAAGCCTCTTGCATGCCACATTCCGCTAATTTCTATTTGGAGGTTTAGGTACTTGCTCAAATTCTGTTTCCTTTAGGATTATATTGGTGTTATTTTGGATGGATACATCAAACAGCAAACAAGGCTTTCTCTTTTTATTGTGTGCGACGATGTCTAGTCGATTTGCGCGAATTTCTCTGTGTGTCATAATCGGCACGTCCCGCACAAGTGTGACGTCGTTGGCTGGTATTGTTATAATAATAATAATTATTATTACTAGGTCGATAAACGAATAATGTTCTTCTTGAGAATACAAATTTTTCTTTGCATTTTCAAAAAATGTTACTTAGTCTGATTTTGTTTATATACCGTATAGATCAACGGACAATAGCGAGTGGTGAACTTCAAGTTCGATTCTAAAACTTAACATGACTTGACAACCTATATTTAATTTGCAATATGAGTAGAAAAGCTAGTTTTATTGATGCACCTCAACTCTAGCTTTCTAAGCAATATCAGAGCACACTTCAACCTATGCTCTGCAATTATTTGAGTAATAATGTGTAATTTATTATCATGCGTGAGACATTGCAGAACTTAAAAAAAAGTATTTCTTCATATCTGAAAGCTTACAGTTCTACCTACCATCAGAGTTAAAAATCATTAAAATAGATAAAAAAGTTATAAGCAATATAAAATCCTGTTTTTCATGGCCCACCCTTGCTTCAAAATCTACGCTCTATACAAACCAGTTCTATTATACTAGCAGTTTCAATTAAACTTGTGTTGTAGTATTTACCAGGAACGGTTTTCAATTAAACAACAAATAACACTATACTTTCAACTTGACAAATGGCAAACATGTCATTGAATATGCTCGAAATGTATCAAGCCTGAACATTTTGATTTAAAAGTTTAAGTACCGGATAGACAAATAATTCAGACAGCTTTTACTTAAAACAAATAAAATACGTGAAACGTATACAGAACATGTACACTAGCCAATGGAGAATTGTTTACAACTAATAATGTTGAGGCCGTCTATTTTTAATTTTTAAAAAATGTATCATTTTGATTTCTATTACAAACCCTTCAGCACACGCCTGGATTTGGGAATTGCTTACTAGATGTAACTGAAAGTATTAAGTTCCGACAAAACATAATGTTTTAACGTGTGTTTTGAGATTGAGAGATTTTAGAATCATCAGCTAGAGTGATGTTCAGTTTTTCTTCTTCCTATTCACGTCTTGCCCGACGTTTTGTAATTAATGAAAATTATTTTAGTTGGCTTCGACTTGCTGTATAGCACGTTTGGCAGCGTCACACTATCTGTTACGGTGGCCTGTTAGGCATACAATCTCAATTAAGCTCTCTACCATCAGCTTTTTGGTGACATCAGCCCAATGATCTGGAGAGCGTCTTCTTCGCCTCTTGCCATCTGGTTTTCCCTGAAGTATCAACCGTTCGATATTGTCCTCTTTCTGGCTGATGAGGCCAAAAAATGAGAGAATTCGAGATAATACGATAGGTTGGGTATATAGTTTGTAACAAACGTCTCCAGACCCACATCTTGAAAACATCAATACTCCATATGTCTGCTTCCCCAATGGTTCATATTTCAGAAGCTTAATGAAAGATGGAGAAAATTAGATCGTTAGGAAATCTGATCTTTGTGAGTCACGCCAAATTTTGGTCAACTGGCCAGTTGCCAATTTTGCCATGTGTATTCTTCACCGAATCTCATATTCATAGCCACCATTTTTGTTCACAAGGGCTCAAAGTATACCATCTTGTTTACTACCTCAGCTATCCGTAATGTGTTTGGGTTGCTACTATTTGCTCGTTTGGGTTGCTACTGTAATCATAATTCTCGTTTTGTTGTAATTTACACTTAGTACATAAAGCTTGTTGTTAGAAGCCTGTCTAACAGATGTAGGAGCAGTTATATATAATTTAGATTTAATATTATAGTAAAGTCCTTAGAATCCCCTTTTTCCCTTCCTTCAAACCTATCCATATTCTGGTGAACACCCTAATAGTAGTAAGTTAAAAATTGATTTTTGGACATTTTAGTATGTAGTTCTATTGATTTAATTTAGAGCTACTTTTTTAATATTCAACTGTAAATTTGCTTAATATTTCATACAGACAATAGATAATAAAAATGTTTATTTTCGGAAAAACTAGTGTTCAATGCGAGGCAATTTCATTTTTGAGCATTTCTCCTTCTCGCCATCTTCCAGAGAAAAATCAAACTAACTACAAGTTTTTCACATGGTTTATATTATGTCGACTCAAAATTTGCGGAATGGCGGAGAAAATTAGATGATGGTGCAAACTTCATACCTATCTCCCCCCCACTTGCTTTAATTAAATTAATTTCCCCCTTCATCATATTTACCAACTTTGCACAAGTTTACACATGTGATTTAAAATTTTGCACACATATTAGCATGGCACGGCGCGTCGGTCCGAAAAATTTCCTCCAGGCAAACTCACTACTAAAATTCTTATTATTTTGTGCCATCTTAATTGCTCAGTATTGTACATTTTGTACACTACTTTAAAATTTTCACGAATTCTCAATAATATCCAAGAGTCTTCCAGGCCCACTTTACCGAAATTCCTATTATTTTCTGCTCCCTTAATCGCTCCAGTTTGCGATTTTGCACACCCTATTTCAAATTTTGCGTATGCTGAGCTTAGTACCATGGTTTTCTCTTCCAATTATTCCAGTTGTGTGCGCCATTTTACTTCCACATCCAGTGGAAGTATAGTAACGACAAAAAAATTTTTTGAAGATAAGCTTAGAACGTCATGAAACGGCGAGATTTTAAGTTTGCGCGAAAAAAATTTCTGTCTGTTTGTCGGTCTATCTGTAACTTTTTTTGTGCGCACGATCACTCTGGAAGCGTTTAAAGGTGATTTGAGCATTTTTACTCGCACGAACGGTTTACGCGTAAAAATGATCAGATGAGTACTGAGCGCACGCATGTGTGCTTAGGTGTTTTACCCGTACAAACAAGATCCGGCGATTGTCGGTATTTTTAAAAGAACAAAGGATTTTCGTGCGCACAAAACGCTCAGTATGGACGGTTATTTGCATATATTAGCTAGTGTGTCACATTTTCATATAAACTACGAAAATACAAATGAAATGGAGCAATGAATTAGCGCTAATACTTTTTCTATATTTTGTATCTACTTTACCAATCTTGGGAATTACTGCATTTATTAGAAATTCAAAATCTTCAGACGACATCCGAATAAAATATTGATATTGACCACTGTTTTCCTGGAGCCTCATGTCGCGTAATAAATTACATCCACTGTAGTCCCATGAGGTAAACCTTTTACCCCAAAAGTTCTGCTACTGGACCGCAAGACATGTACTCCCTGTTTTCGAGGGCGGGGAACACGAAGGTGACAATATTTCCCGACCTTCCCTCCAACCACTGTCCCTAAACCGAAAAAACCAACCCTTTTTCGATTTTCCAGTGCAAGGCATTTTTTATCGGAAAATTTTATCAACGAAAGTTGTCCAGAATTATCTAAAAACCCAATATCCAATATTTCATCAGAATAAAAAAATTAAAAAATTAAAAAAATTGATAAATTTAAAAAATTGATAATTTAAAAAAATTCAAAAATACTACTAATTACTTGACAACTATCTGACAGCTTGGGTTTAATTTCGAACAAAATTGTCATGAATTTTTTAAACAAAAAAAAAAACATTTAAATGATATTTTCGGACTTGGACAATATTTTAAACAAAATTTCACTATTTTTTAATTTTGGTTTAATTTTGGATTTACGGTTTTTGGACAATTCTGAACAACTTTTGTTAATAAAGTTTTCCAATAAAAAAATGCCTAGCACCGGAAAATAGAAAAAGGGGTGGTTTTCCGGCTTAGGATGGAGGGGGGGGGGGGGGGGGGCGGTCCAGTCACAAAACTTTTGGGCTTTTTGCCTTTTTCTGGTTTACCTCAAGGGACCTGTATGACTGCCGGCTTTGATATAATTTTGTCACCCACCATCGTTTAGGTTTTTTCTTCTTTGCCTCTGCTTCTAATATTAAGCAGGCGGCACTTGTAATAACAATATTACGTCTGCTTTGCGACATTTTCACAAAAACACCGGAACGACAATTTGCGCACAAAAATTTAAATTAATAAAACCATTTTCTCAAACGAATATATTTGCACGTTCGTGTTTTGTACGCGCACATTTTTCATGCGAGTAAAAATGCTCAAATCAGTACCCACCTTATGATATTGACTTGAAATTTGGTACACGTATGTACTTTAACGGGATCTGGAACTAGATTATATATTCATCTTATCACCACCCCCACCCCATTACCGATGTAGGTAGACGATTTCAAATATTATATTATTAAAGTTCCATAAACAATTATTTCCACATACAAAATTTTTTCGTTGTGAGAGACTTGGATAGAAAATTTGGATGTGGAAGTAGTGATTCCTTGGGCAGCGGTTTTTTGATAGATAATGGAACAACCTACTAATTATTATCTTTTAAAATTATGCATTTAAATGTCGAAACTTCGCAGATGTTAACAGGAACCAAAAAATTTAGGAGAATGTATTTATGGGACCACACTATTGTTAAAAATTAAGCTTCAAAGCGGTTTTTAATTTTAAAATGAATTAAATGGAACTTTAAATTCGGGAAGTAGATAAAACAATAAAAATAAAGTTTTGATAGGAATATACTACACCATAATAACTGTTAAGTCCAATTAGACAAATCCGCTACCTATTAGATATGGCGCACAGAGAAATCGGGACAAGAAGCCATGGGTACTAAGCTGTGTGTATACAAAATGTGAAATAGGATGTAGAAAATGGACGATTAAAATAGCAAATAAATAATATGAATTTTGAATCTGAGCAGAGGCTAGAGAAAATTCTTCAATATGCCATGGGCGCTAATGTGAGTGAAGAATTTGAACTAGGGTGACAAAATTGTGAAAAATTTCGCGAATAAATTGGCACAAATACTAATTGGAATTTGGGTAGTGAGGGGACTGGATTAAACTTTTTGGACACTAATGTGAATGTAGTAAAGTTGAAGTAAGGTGTGAAAAATTGTGCAAAACTTAGCGAATATAACACAAATACTAATAGGAATTATAGCAATGAACGGCTGGAGGAAATATTTTTGAACGCCGTAGGTACTATTGTAAGTGTGTGTAAAACTAAAAATTAGGTGTGCAAAATTAGACGATTACGATCCCGTGTAAATCAATTTCATTGGAGCAAGAAGGGGGACAAGCGCCCAGTTTGCACCCCTCCCCCCACTTTATTATCGCTAGTATTTCCAAAGTTGGAGGGTGCAAAATTTGAGAGATGATGCGCAAAATTGTAGAAAATGTACGGAAAATTATTTTTCATAATAGGGTAGTATTGCTCACGGGGCTGGGGCAAACTTGTTTGATGGTCCCTAATTTTCAGCGTCTTCGGATTATTTTTCTACTACAGAAAGTTGCCTCCTATTCACTGTTTTCTCTGTACAAACTTTATCTTTTCATCATGGTTTACATTTTATTCAATAACAACCATAACAACAAACATTTTCAGTGCATGGTGTTTTCCTGCACTGTTATTGATAACATTGAAAGAAATTCAATATTGATACAATCTGTTTTAAAACGCTTTAATTCAGTTCAATTCAATTTAATTTATACAAAACAACAAAATTTAATATTAATATTGCAGTTATTAGGTAAAATTAACATATTCTTATATCAGGAGGATGCCACATTTTATTGAAGGGTTGGAACATTCGCGACATTTGGGATTTCCTAGAAGAGACCAGTGCTCTCCAAGAAGGAGTGCAGTCCTTTCCAGGGTAGATCCCGTAATTTATCCAGCTGTAAACACTGCCTTCCGAGATATGTATACCTTCACGCTCATATTGGTGCACAATGGCTTAAAATATAAATGATGGTTTCATCCTACACTCCACACATCCCACAATTAAGATCATATTTCAATCTCATTGTACGCAGATGCTTGTTCAAAGGACAGTTTCCTGTTATCAGGCCTACCGTTCGTCTCACTTGTTCTTTATAGTGCCCAAGCTGCCAATTTACGGTAGAATCAGTCGAAGAGTCATTTAACTATATCATTCCGGGTACCTGAGTCTAATAGTTGTTAAGCTGTGCCATAGCCGTTGCACCTCTGATTATATCAGGCTTCTTGGCAAAGCGAAGGCTAAATTTCAATGTAACTTTCTGCAACTGTTATCAATTTTCAGCCGCCTTATCTTTTTAGAGTGGTAATTTCTATCCCTGTACCAACCCATAACCCTTTGACCCAAATGAACTCATGTTATTGGCTTTTACTGAGTTACCTTTAGACTAGAAATATTATGGGTATAAATGGTGTTAGATTTAAAACCAATAAAATCATAAACCTGATGAAAAACTACTGTTAATATGAATCTAGATCTTAATAATTTAAAAACAAACTAACTGCTTTCTTTACTAGTATACTCGATAATTACTATGTAAAGAGAGATTTTGACAGATACAAGATGATACTGATGATGGCGTGAATATTGGAGATGATCCTAGAATCAGATGACAATAATGATTAACATCCAATCATAATCTTTTTCGGGTGTAAATTGTAATAAATAAAATGGAACAATGTTTTTTTATTTTGTGAAAATATATGTATATTTTTGAAAATATGCAGGAACTTTTACTCATAATATTTGCCGTGCATTGATATTTATACGTTTCAGTAACAGACATGATTATTATATAAATATATAAATATGTAAAATCGTATTAATAATGACATGTGTTGAAAATAGAGTTAAATAATAAATATCAAGATAAAGAGTCTGTAGGAAATAAACTATGGTAGCTGTTCGTAAAGACCCTGAAATTATCTGGAAGGATATGAAAAAAAACTAAAGGTTTGCGAATGTTCGAAAGTATTCGCGAATTAATTTAAATTGTTATCATTTTGCAACGTATGTAAATACGAACTTTTTCTTAAATTCATTATTACACAGTTGGAGCTTGGCCTAGCATATCTAAAATAACCTCGGTTTCTGCAAATCAATTAATTTCTAAATGAATGTACTAAAAAGGCTTGTCTTTCATTTCTTAATAGAAGGAAGTAGATGTAGAAAGGTTCAATAGTATATTGTTCATCGAGCGGTAATGTAGGTAATAACTCACGCAGATGTAGTTTACTGTAATTCATTAGGTGAGTTATTACCATTACCGCAAGTTGAAAACTAAACTTTATCTACGATTATAACAATAAATATTAAATTGAGAAAATTTTGTTTAAATTGTAAACTGTAAAATTGGGGATGAGGTACGATCACCGGTTTAAGTTCCGTCGCTCGACCAGCGAGGTGCAGCAACGCTGTGCGCGTCCGGCACTTGGATGGGTGACCCACGATCTCATCTAATAGTCGGTAGGCTGCCAACAGAGGTAATCCTAGGGCTAGTGAACCACCTTGAAAGGCGGTGGCTGGTCCAGGGGACCCGGGAACCTCGGGCTAATGCGTCGCCTTGATGGGTGGTGTAACGGGACCAGGGTGGATCAAAGTTGGTGGTCGAGGACCGTGGTTTGGAGTCCACGCTAAACTGTAGATCCCTAGAGCAAAATGGGCCATCCCGGCCTGATTGCCTAGTAAAACAACAGTACTACTACTAACTGTAAAATTTAATTTTTGTACACACTTTTATATTTATTCTGCGATTTTTTGGGTAATAAATGATGTATTGGAGCTACTTGTCTTCATTCTGGTGGTGTACCTACATATTAGTTCATCTACACTAACCGAATTCATCATTTCTGGCACAATTATTACTTAACTTGATTTGAAAACATCGAAACTATTCAAATATTATAAATCACCTTCCTCCCCTCAATAATAATGGACCGTTTTATTTCACCGTATCGGAGAAGAATTTCTCTCGGACAGGGCCACCTTCTTCGTGTCGCGCGGTACGTCGATTGGACAGGCTAGGCATGAAGATAAAGGTGATTGGCTCTGTACCTAGTGATTTATAATAACTACTCATTATGACTCACGCTATTTGTTTATGGATACTATTAATTGTTCAGAAGCAGTTCATTAATTAGTATATAACCTAATAAGAGTAGATAAATAAATGTTATTGTAGGTATGTCGTTAAAACTCACTTAAAATAATTAAGGGTATCCCAAGGAAGTAAGTCAATATTCCAATAAATATTCCCTAGGCCATAAGGAAGCTGTGTTATTGTTTTATTTTATAGTAATAAAATTTATCCTCTTCAGTTGTGTGGTTTTTATGCAAACAAATATCTTACTCCAGTAAATAAAAATGGAGCATCGTTCCTATTGTTTCAGTTGTTTGAGGTATACATTATATACCTATATACTAATAATAGATTTCACTTAACTAATGAAATTAATGGTGCCTCATAAATAACTGTAATTAATTAGAAAAGTTTACAACCGTTAGCGGTTACTTTTCCGCCATTACTTTTGCTCTACCCAACATTAGTCGTTGCAAACAGGAGTTTTATTGGAATATATGTTATATAAAATTATACGCTATATCATCAAGATATAAAGCGACATTACAGATAGCATCATATTACAGTATTAGATAACAGCTTCCTTTGAATGCTTATCTAGATATTAAGTTTCATTTTAACTTCTCACAATATTATGCTGATTAGCTAGCTTGCATTTCCTTTGTTCAACTTTGGCTGACACATCATTTGAAAACTTATAAATAAGACTAACGAGCATTTGTACCGGCAGTTATCATACTCACTTCATATTAAATGTATCATACATAATTTGTATCTTTTATTCAGGAATCAACGTTGATTCCTCATGTAACTAAATAAAAAGTTTTTAAAAAGTCAATCACGCAAACAGTGATCTAACAAATGGCGCAGTCGGTAGGATCTAACTAACATCGCGTGTTCGGGAGCCTAACTAGTGGTAAACGTATCCAGCGGAACAAGGAGTCCATCTGCAAAAGGTGCCTAACCATTGGAAAAGAACCATTAGAACAAGGAGAACTTCTTAGCCATGGTGGTGGATCCCAATCCTTTAATTAGAAGAACCTACTAACCAGATGAAGAAAATATTCACGTAAGTCATTTTAAGAATCATCTCGCTTACTTTATGCATAACCTATTTAAGTGAACAGTTCTATTGTCAAAGTGAAATCCATTCCTTTACAAACGCAACGAAACAAGTTTATTTAATTTTAAGTTTATTTATTTTCGTATTCACGAAACATTGTGTATTATACAGCTAATATACAATCCATTTACGCAATCAACGTAACAAGCTAATTTAATTTAAGTTCGTATCATACTGCTGATACGCAACCAATTTCTTTTTGCAATCCAAATAATTTAAATACAAAGCAAAATGCCAGACAGAACTCAACCAGAGACAGCTCAACCAATAGTACCGGCACCAGCCGAACAACAACAACAACTACAACAACAACAACCAGAGCAAATTGAGCCTTACAAGCTCTCTGAAGTATTTTCATTGATACCGGAATTTGATGGCAACGCCATTAATTTACAAACATTTTTAAACTCATGTCAGTGTACACAAAGTATGGCAATCCATGACCAGAAAATTTTATTAACAATCCACATCAAAAATAAGTTAAAAGACAAAGCTGCCGAATTAATTAATTCACGCAACCCTGGCACCTGGCCAGAAATCAAAGCACTCTTGGAAACTCATTTTGGGGACTCCAGAGATCTAACGGCCCTGATTCAGGACCTGCAGCGCATTCACCAATTGCCAGGCGAATCCGCATTAACATTTGTATCGCGTCAACAAACGCACAACGCGAAGATGCACGCCGCAGTGCAAAAACAAAATCTCACGGGAACGCAAAGAACTGCACAATCAGATCTTATAGAAACCATGACGCTTAATAATTTGTTAACGGGCTTAGAACCAAACTTAGGCCGCATCATACGTGCCAGTAACCCTCCAACCATACTAAAAGCTGTTAGCAGAATTCGGAGAGAACTGCAACTCTCCTATTTCGAACAACAAAAATTTCCGAAAAATAGTCCGGTCAAAAATCCCAATTTACAACCCAAACGACCAACCTCTAATTTTCAACAGAAATTCTGCTCATTTTGTAAAAGAAATGGACACGTCATAAACGAATGTCGTACAAGGCAACAGCAACAGTCTCTGCCATCGACATCAAACTTCCAGAGACCAAATTATCAAGGAAACCCAAATTTTCAAAATTTTTCTCAAACCAATCAATTTAATCAGGGGACATTTCCTCAACCTAATCAATCTAGTCAACCACAACAAAACAGGCCCTCAGCTATAAGACCGAACCCGAATTTCAATCAGCAAAGACCCTCTGCTATTCAACCAAACCCAAACTTCAACCGTTTTAATCAACAAAAAACGCATCATCTAAATTACGAACCTTATGAAAACCAATGCGATTTTAATCAATACAGTGACTATTCTTCTGATTACCAAACTGCAGAAGATACTTACGAACATTATAACTTTGAAACCAACCAAAATTTCCAAGAGAATTATACAGCTAATTCTCAATACGAACAGTACGAGGATTATACTGCTAATCCTCAGGATTTTCGTTTAGACCGGGAGTACCCCACGGATACTCCAACACAACAAACAGACCAATTTGAACCAATTACGGAACTAGAAACTCAAATACAAACTATGAATTTCAACGACAGTTTCGACTCGTCCCTGAACTTCCCAGAACAGAAGTTCTTTTAAATACACCCCCGCATACCTTACTAACCGTAAACTCAAAAAATCTCTATTATATGAAAGACGCAACTGATAAATTTAAAATCTTAATTGGTGCAGGCATATCAATTTTTAAACCTAAAACAGCTGAAAATTATAGATGTAGATCTCCTGAAAATGTAATTATACAAGGTATTACCGATCAAAAAATTTATATCAACGAATCTGTTCTCATCCCCTTTTCAGATGAGTCACACAAAGTTTATATCTATAATCTAGATATAGATTTTGATGGATTATTAGGCGCAGACTTTTTAGAACATTACGAATGCCAAGTAGACTTTAAAAATAAACAACTAGTCACAAATTTTAAAACCGTACCACTATTTAAAGTCACGGAAGAAACTACAGTAAATTTACCTGTACAACCAACTAGTAACTCTAACATCAAAAACCAAAATCTAAATTTAGGCAACATCAAAAATTTAATTTCTATCGAACCTCGCATGTAAACTAAAATGTAACCTGCGAAATACCGAGGCTATACTGTTAGCCCAGGAAATCGAGAAAGTACGCTTACCAAATGCCATTGTCAAAATCGATCACAATGGAGAATTTCTAACTTCAATAATAAACGCAAACGCTATTCCAAAAACCATAAACTTTTCAAACTTTAACCTAGAACCAGTACAAAAATTCAAATCAATTTTTAATTTAAATACTCAAAATTTCGACAAACATCCACAGACAGACAGATCCTTCGAAATTAGGAACGAATTGCGCTTGGATCATCTAAACAAAGAAAAGGCCGAAATAGTAACGCAGCTTTGTTTAGACTTTCAAGATATATTCTATTTGGAAGGAGACAATTTAACTTTTACTAACGAAATTAAGCATTCCATTGATACGAACGATTCAAAACCGGTTTTCACAAAGTCATATCGCTACCCTCATATCCATAAAGAGGAAGTTAAAACACAAGTCTCTAATATGCTCGATCAAGGCATCATTAGACCTTCGATTTCTCCCTGGTCCTCTCCGGTCTGGGTTGTACCTAAAAAACTCGACGCCTCCGGTAAACAAAAATGACGAGTTGTAGTGGACTACAGAAAACTCAACGAACTGACTATTGACGATAAATACCCGCTACCCAATATTTCCGACCTCCTCGATCAATTAGGCAAATGGTAATATTTTACAACTTTGGACTTAGCATCCGGATTTCACCAAATCGAGATTGATGCAAAAGATATTCAAAAAACTGCTTTCACAGTTGAAAATGGTCATTTTGAATTCGTAAGAATGCCTTTTGGACTTAAGAATGCTCCATCAACATTTCAAAGAGTGATGGATAACATTTTATTAGGTATCCAAAATGAACGATGTCTCGTCTATATGGACGACATTATTGTTTACTCCCCTACTATTCACGAGCATATCTCTCGATTAACAGAAGTTTTCAAACGATTACAGAAAGCCAATCTAAAAATTCAACCCAACAAATGCGAGTTTCTCCGCAAGGAAGTCGCTTATTTAGGACATCTCATTACAAAAGACGGCGTAAAACCGAATCCTTCGAAAGTTGACGCTATTCTAAACTTCCCTGAACCAAAAAACCAAAAAGAAATTAAATCATTTCTAGGCTTAGCCGGATATTACAGGCGCTTTATCCCTAATTTCTCCAAGATTATCAAACCCTTAACAAAACTACTACAAAAAGACGTACCATTTCTCTTCGACAATGATTGTATAAATTCTTTTCAAAATTTGAAACAAACATTAACAACAACTCCGATATTAATCTACCCTAACTTTGATGAACCTTTCGTTCTAACCACCGATGCGAACGCATTTGCCATCGGCTCGGAGCTGAGCCAGGGGCCTATTGGCAAAGATTTACCCATTGCCTATGCTTCTAGAACCTTGTGCAGTGCAGAAACTAAGTATTCACCGATTGAACGCGAGCTTTTATCGATAGTATGGAGTGTAAAGCACTTTAGACCCTCTCTGTACGGTAAAAAGTTCAAGCTTGTAACCGACCACAGACCACTCACCTGGCTATTCTCTATAAAAGATCCAGGAAGTAGACTTGCCCGTTGGCGACTCAAATTAGAAGAGTACAACTACGAAATAATTTATAAACCCGGTAAAATAAATAAGAACGCGGACGCACTTTCCAGAATCAAAATTAATCATTTTTCCGAATGTTCCAAATTCTATTCAAAGGTTCTAGCCGCGAATGACGAAGAGTCAGACAACGACGAAAACCCAGACGATAATAACGAAATCACTAACGAACAAATTTCTCAAGAATTTGAAACTTTCGCCAACTTATATAAAACAACATCTTTAATAGACTATTCAAAAAGTCAAAGCATCAAACAAACAACTCTTATACCGAGAACACAAAGATATTATAACTTTCTTCCAACAAAATAACTTACAAGACCTCCATCATAAAATTATCGAGGACATATTCGAAGAAAATCCCGAATTTCATAACGATAAAATCAATATTGTATCAAGCAAAACGGTCAGACATAGGAGATATTTTATCATCCCTCTACCTTTTGATATCGAATCTGTAATTGAACATCTATTTTCGGTATTATTTAAAAATCAAGATGTCCTAGATCTCTCTAAGACATACTTTGTCGAAAATAACTTAGACCTCCCCATTCTTGAAATCCTATCATTCATTTTTGCGGAAAAAGACTTAAAAGTAGTAATTTGTCAAGATATCGTCAGAACCGCCGACGAAGATGAAATTCCAATTATATTGGAGCAAAATCATTTTGGCAAAAATAATCTACACCGTGGAATAAATGAAACGATTCGAAGAATTAGAGAAAAATACACTTGGCAAGGTCTAACTAAAGACGTTGAAAATTTTATAAAAAATTGCGAAACTTGCCAACAGACTAAAGTATGCCGGAAAAACCTTAACAACCCTCTAGTAGTCACGGAAACCCCAAGAACACCATTCGAAAGAATTAATATCGATTTATTTGAATTCCCAACTCGAAATTACGCTTTAACTATTCGCGACGAGTTAACTAAATTTACACAAGCCTATGCAGTCCCGGACAAATCCGCAAAATCCGTCGTAAATACCTTGTTGTTATACTTTCAACATTACGGTACCCCGCTAAGAATCCATTGCGATTACGGTGGCGAATTTGACAACCGTTTGCTCAAAGATCTCTGCACCCTCTATGACATAAAATTAACTTATTCAAGCGTAGGACATCCCCAATCGAACGGATCCATAGAAAGATTTCATGCTACTCTAGCTGAAATGATAAGAATTCATAAAACTGAAAATCCGAACGAACATCCTTTCACAATTTTACCATATGCAGTAATATGCTATAACAATTCAGTAAATAAAACACACGGTTTCACCCCATATGAACTTATCTTTGGTCATAAGTCTAACAGACCACCCGAAACTTTATATAACCAAAAAGAGTTAATAACCAAATACGTTAGAGATTTAAACAACAGAATATCCCACTACTATAAAATAGCCCGTAGTCGAACACAATCTCAAAAAGAGAAAGCAAAAGTTCGTTTCGACAGAAATGTTCCCCAAAAACGATCTGAGTACAAAATAGGTGACTTAGTTTACGTAAAAGAATCACAAATCAAAAACAAATTGCAAAACAAATTTAACGGTCCTTTTAAAATAAAAGAAATTTTTCAAAATTCTGCTACCTTATTAAACCTCGAAACGAAACAAGAAACCAAAGTAAATTTTGATAGAATGAAACCATATACTGAAAATTAAATTTATTTTCAGGTTTCTCCTGCTGTTCGGATCAGCACTCTGTCAGTACAAAATTACCCCAATCAATAACACCGTTGGTGTATACTACCACCAAGACACGGACATCGTGGTGACAAATGACAAATGGACTCTACTAGTGCATAAAAACATTTCATCTCTCAAACTAGCTTTTGACAAAAATCAAAATATCTTAGACAGAATCTTGTACACTCTCCATAATGTTGATCATAAGTCAATTATTTTTACGAGTGAAATTAAAACAGACTTTAACCTTTTAACACAAATATCCAACTCTATAAAAATGAAATTTGACGAAATCTTTTCAGATACAAAAATATATAAACGAGGAATACTTAACGGTATCGGTACAATATTCAAATCCATAACTGGAAACCTAGATGCTGAAGATGGCCAGTACTATACTAATTGTATAAATAAACTAAATAACGACGAACATCAATTGGAAAACTTAATCAAAAATCAAATTTCAGTGACGACTTCTGTTATTAAAAACTTCAACTCGACTATACAAAAATTACAAATTGACGAGGAAACGTTTAACAAAGATCTCGAAGAAATCGAACGCACAATTCAAACCATGACTCAAGCTATTGAGGCCGCTCATATAAAACTAAAATTCTTATACATTTCCGAACAACTAATGGCGAGCTATTTGTATATCGAAGATAATTTAAACGACATTCTAAATTCAATAACATTTGCCAGACTAGGAATCATTCACACGTCAATCATAACCCCTAATCACTTAGTGACAGCACTACAAGAAGTTTCACAGAGCTTACGAAGGAACAATTTGCCTCTCCCCATTAAATTATCGGCAGTTGCTAAGTATTTGGATATTATTGAATTACAAGCGTTTCAAATGGATTCTAACTTAGTATTTGTTTTAACAATACCACTTGTCGAACCCCAAAATTATAACACCTATCGCCTATATCCTATCCCGATACTTGATAACAGAACTGATCTACATCACATTTTATCTATTTCACAAAAGTTTATCGCGAGAGACGATGATTCTTTAATGTACATACCTATACAAAATTTGAAAGAATGCAAACCTCTTTATTTTGGAACCAAACTATGCTCAAACCTATACGCTTATCCCATCGATCAAAATGCCATATGCGAAGCCAGAATCCTCAAACCACTAGATAGACTCCCAGAAAACTGCCAGACCTCCTTCATCATCAGCCAAGGGTACAATGTCCAAGAACTTGAAGACAACTCATGGCTAATAATTAATTCCGAACCACTTCACATTACCATCAACTGTCCAAAGAGAGAATCCACAACAGAGCTAATCAACAAAAATTCCATCATCAAACTACAACCAGGATGTTACGCCTACGCAGGCATCACCCGAATACAAGCCAGTGCTAAAGACTTTTCCGAAATTAAGGACAATTCACATCCTATCCAAATTCCTTTTGAATGTTGTAATCACATGCCCGACAAAATCAAAATTCCAAAATTAAAACCTCTCAAATTAAACAATCTCGACGTAGAACACCTAGATATTGCTAAAAACAAATTGGACCAATATTCCAAAGACCTGGATGACCTCATAAACGAACCTTTTGTGACCAAACACATATCTTGGTTCACATATTTCATAATCACTCTCATCATTCTATTAGTCCTACTTTACATAACCTGTAAATGCAGAAGAAGAAGATGTGGAGCATTGCGAGTCCAACCCTCAACGGACAACCCTCCTTCACCTCCTTCAGAGCGAAGCAGAGTTTTTACCAAATTTCCTAGACTGATCCCTCCAAGAAAGCGACCCGGTATTAAACCTCAAGAAGAAGAGGACATCGAGTTAACATAGACTTTCATATGTGGAGTTTTACTCTTGTCTATTAATTTAGACCATTGTATTTTATTCTTATTACATTTATGCAATCTACTACTCGCTTATTATTATCATCTACCAATTTTAACTTTTATGTATTTTATTATTTTGCTTTGTATTCATTCAACATTGTTTCAATTTATTTTGCATTATATTCATTTAACGTTTCTAACAATTTTCAAAAGTTGCTGCATAACATCAACTTTTTTATTAAGGGGGAAGTTGTTATATAAAATTATACGCTATATCATCAAGATATAAAGCGACATTACAGATAGCATCATATTACAGTATTAGATAACAGCTTCCTTTGAATTGCTTATCTAGATATTAAGTTTCATTTTAACTTCTCACAATATTATGCTGATTAGCTAGCTTGCATTTCCTTTGTTCAAGTTTGGCTGACACATCATTTGAAAACTTATAAATAAGACTAAAGATTAAATATACTATTACTACTACGACTATTTTCCAATTAAGATATTTAAAGACTTATTAATTACCACCAGCATTGGAAGGATTGTTTCTACGGATTCAGAGAGGACAAAAATGCTAAAATAATATTAAAATCTCATTATTTAATAAATTCGTGACAAAAAAATGTGTTGGGTACTAATGGCTTAAAAGAATTCGATATTTCATCAAAAGGAATTTTTCATGCAATAGCAAAAAACTTTTTTTTTTTATTAAATTGACCCTGCTGAATGCGAAATAAATGTGATAGCCTGAATTATGGACTGGAAGTTCAG
The DNA here is from genome assembly GCA_936432065.2 of Rutpela maculata. Lineage (NCBI taxonomy): Eukaryota > Metazoa > Arthropoda > Insecta > Coleoptera > Cerambycidae > Rutpela > Rutpela maculata. The sequence goes on from OW386285.2 coordinate 300,520,079, forward strand.
AGTATAAATGGCTGTCATTATAGTAGATAGTATTATTTGGCTGCCAAATTTTAAGATAAATTATATATTTTAGCTATTGTGAAAATGTTTAACTAAAAGTTGACTTTGTATTTTTTCTTAATCGCTCTTTTAATAGTTGAAATAAAAAAGTTCTTTACATCTTTTTCACTTCTTAAAATTTTGCAGTAAAACAAAAATTTAAAAGCAAAAGCAATTGTTAAAAAGAAAAAACATTGCGATTCGATGGAATTGAAGAATGATGAAGGAGGTTTTAATTACGTCGTAGAAGCGCTTGAGTGAGGGCTCCAGTTGGTTCAAGCATTTAAACATTTTTGTTAAAATTATTGAAAAATGCATAAAAAAAATTACGGTTTGATGCATTTAAACAATCGACGAATTAATTTTCGGTTGTCTTATTATTTCTTAGGCGTTATTACAAACATGTCAGCTTGAAAGTTGGCATGGTGATTTAGTTCCATTATAAGCATATCTAATGTCTCATTAAAATATATTTATTGTTTAAATTACATCAATTGTTTAAAAATGAGCAGTGTCAATCGTTTTTATTTTTTACAACTTAACAATTTGACTGAAAAGCTTCCAACAGCATAGTTCTCTTTGTAATTTTACTATGAACAATTTGTTTTTCTTTTCATTGCCATACGAACTATACAAGTGAAGGTATTTAAGAAAAACTGCGAGAAAACTTTATATTGAAAATTATTTTTAATGGATAGAAGTCTTTAAAACTATTTGCTCTTGCAATGTAAACGGTGAGTTCTAGGAAATAAATGCTATAGACAATTCATTTTTAGGTAATGTAGACTCTTAATTTTACTTCACTACTGAGGATGGAGGTAGTTTTATCTAGATTTACATCATAGCAACTTTCAGGCTCGTCTCTCGAGAACACCAAGATTGTTGTTGCTTCAGGTTTTGAGATTGAAAGAGGAGTTGCCTGTAGTAGTTCTGCCCAACATATTTGATATTTTCAAAAGCAGAAAGTTTATTATTAGTCATTAGTGCAGCTTGTGAGAGGGAGAACAGCAGAGTTTGCTCACTTGGCACGCGTACACGTGATGTGATGTGTGTGATCATACACTGCGATAATTACAAAACGGACGGCCCTAAAGTTATTTGCGGAGCACTGTGCATTACTTTCAGATTTAGCAACAATGCCATCTCAAAAATCTGACGAGATGAGACTAACAAATCACTTGAAGCTTTCCCATATGAGTCCTACTACTATCAACAACAGATGTATCATGGCTTAACCTACAGCTTAGTCACTGGCAGACAACAGTATAGGAAAAAATATATCTCCGTGACCCTGTGCTGTCACCATCTGAAAGATAGAGAAGTTTGTGTTCCTGTACTGATGAATGTCTGTTGGTAAATAAAGCTTGTACATATATCGTGCTGTAAGTATGTAAAATTAGATGAGTTAATCGCTTGTGCAAGTCTCATAAAGATAATCTTCTTCTTCATTCACTCTGATGTTTTGTAAATCGTACATTATTCTAGTTGGCTTCTGTTTACTATAGAGTACTGACGGCATCATGTCTTCTGCCGCGGTTGTCTTTTAGGCGTATAGTCTATCCAAAGCTCTTTTTCATTAACTTCTTGTGGCCTAACGTTTTAGAAGGTGTGGTCTTCACTTCATGCCATCTGTTTGTTCCTGATCTCTCAACCGATCTATATTGATCCCTTTCCGATTGATGTGGACATGAAATGAGAGGATTCGGAAGAATATAATATTGATTAGTCGTCTTTGGGGACGTATTTTTTGGATAATCGATTTATTGGTGCGAAGGATTGTCCAGAGAATTCGTAGCAAACCTCATCCCGAAAGCATCAATATGCTATCTGTTTCCTTTCCTAACTGTCCATGTCTCAAAGGTCTAACAAAGATTAAGAAAACTAGGGCACTAGCAAATATGATCTTTATTGTGTCTCGTGATATTTCTGTCACGCCAGATTTTACTCAACAGACAAGTTGCCAATCTTGCCATTTGTATTCTTTGCCGAATCTCATATCTCAAAATATAAAATTGTATCATTGACGTCTCTTTTTATTATATATGAGCTATGTTTGTATGTATTAAAAAACGATTAGAAGTTACAGTCGGACTTGGCTGACAATATAATACAATAACTTACCACTCATCATAAGAGAAAGTAGCACATTATTCGCATTTAAAAACGCTAAAAAACATATCTAGGAGATAAATGTTTTTATAGATAAGAGGATTTACTTGCGTGTAATTTTAATATGTGTACAGGGTGTTTCATTAATAATGTTCATACGCCTGTTACAGGGCCTAGACCTACTTATAAAAGGGGGCCCCAAAAGCTGCTAAACCTCGAACGCAGAGTAGGGTGCCCTGAACAAAGTTTTAATATTTTACGTGCAGTACCCTCTCTGCAATACACTAGTGAGGAGGGAGTCTCACACGACCGACTAGTCAGGTCCTTGTGGGTGGCTTCGATAATTGGGGTGGTGTAGGTGGTCAGATATAAAAGACAACGTCGTTCTAATTAAACATTTAATAAAATATAAGGGTACGTAGCACAGAATATTTCACAATTAGGTATCACCGATAACTCGGTACGCAGAACAATATATTTCAATATACCCTAAAAAGTACACTAGTAAGTGGGGCCCACACACTAAACCTAATATACACAAAATATCTCACAAAATAATAAATCTTTGATAAATGTACAAAAGGTCATATGCCAGAAGCGTGACAAAAAAACTACAAGTGACCCAAGTTACGGTAAAACATAAAATTAAATAACATTATTGACATCTATTTGTAAAATAAGGCGAAACTATTCAGTTAGTGAAGTAACGATACACAAAATATACCAAATATTACTGAAATCTAAAATGTTACTGAAATTTACGTTACGAGCAAAATATTACCAATATTCCTTGAAAATTTATTTTACTGTCCCCTGGACGTTGAGTTGATGTACCGGATCCCTCGTTAAGAGAATATGATTCCGCTTACCTTTGGTAGTGTCTGAATAACTTTTCCCGTCCTACCAGGGTAGCGTAATTCAGGTGATAACAGCCGCAGGTGGTAGACCATCTACGTGGAGTCTAAGGTAACGTGCCGAGATCCCCAGTACCATACATACACAAGATGTCAGTCAATAATCCACCATCTAGACACCAAGATCTGGACTAGAAGTTGAAACCAGAATCAGGCTGGAAGTCCCTCGTAAAGTGTAGAATGTGACATAAAAGCTCAAGTAGAATACGAGTAATTGTAACATACTCAACAAGGAAACAACTAATGAACGAACAAACAAACAAACAAACAGCCCTGCAATAAAATAAATAACCTAAATTACAAATCTATTTCAACTTTAAGTGGGTTTTCAGAGACGTACCTGAGATGTGATGTGGGTTGAAAGAGGTCCTTTGCCGTCAAAATGGCACTCCAAAATCTTGCATTCAGACGTCGCCACGTGCTTTAAAAATTGACTTTATCCGGAAATCCGTAGCTGCATTTCCCCAAAACGATACTCAAAACCAACTGAAAATACAACTAATCTTGTCGTGATGAATACTAAATCCCATAAATATTGCTAAAACTCGAATTCAGACGACTCAATCTTCAAGCAGCAAAAGGAAAAATGACCAAGCAAATGTCCTCTATCAAAATGTCAAGTTCTTGCCTTCCGTCTCAGTACGTTCAGAATTTCGACTTCACGGCGTACCCCACATCTAGAATAGATTTTCCTAACTTCGTTTATATCCACAAATTTTATCATAATATACTCTGAAAGCTGTCCCCTCATAAATCTACCCACCAAAAGAAGGTTCAATCAACAATACTAGCGCTTTAAAAGGGCGTTTTGCAATGCACTCTCTCAATGAATATCTGAACGCACTCACCCATACTACCTGTATCAAAGTATATTTAATGACCGACGTGAACCATCATTGCTATTATGCAACCAGTTGTACTCTATTAATATCTGTTGGCGAGAGACGGTATCAATAGGCTCAAATGCACAATCAAATTTGGGAAAATAACGAAAATTAGTACATAAATTTGAAAATCGACCGCCTTTAAAAAAAAATTTTTGTATTTTGGTAATTATCGCTGACTGAAAATAATATAAAAATATTATAAATATTTTAGTTCGCTTATGAATAGCTTAAAGGTCCCACCCAGATCGTGATTTTATCATTCACGGGACGGAGTTCGACTAATACATGAGTTTAATAACTTTCGGCCAGTCTTACGACGTACTTGTCCTCATGCAGGTTCAATATAGGAAAAATGACAGCGAGCCGCCTTCGGACGACTTTTAGGTAAAATAGATTTTTGAGTCCTTTGTGCACAAGGCGATTTTCTCTATAACTTTAATATTTGGAAAGCCCTGCAGTTGGCTTTCCTACCATCGCTTTGTATTGACCACCCAACGCACTCGACCAAATTACGAGTCGCTGGGTGAATCCAAACTTGTTTTATGGGAGAAACCGGCCTTGTCCATTTTCCTTGATTTTTTGCCAATTTTTGCTTATAAGTGCTACGCCGCTTTTGCTAAATTAGTCGGTTTCGCCTTTTTGATATATTGCCTTGTTAAAATTTTATTGCCAGTCTTTAGAACAGGGTATATAACGACTGTACCTCTATGGTCAATGTCTTCGGCGGAGGAATTAAAGTTGAAAATATTTTGAATATTTTCAAAGTACTTTTTTGACGTACTTTTGAAAAAGTATGTGATTCATTTTTCCATGACCATCACATATTTTTACTCTCATATCCTGGACCAAAATACATTTTCCTAAATAAAAATTTGGTGTTTCTTCGAATTTTTTCCGGGTTGTGCCTAATATTTTATCGAACTCATAACGATCCTTTTGGACTAGTTTGTGGCTCTGAAGTTTCTCAGACTCTTGAAAATGCCTTTAAATGAATTTTTTGCCTAAGTCTAATTTTTATTTTGGCTTCGACCTAGGTCAATTTTGGAAGGTTATCATCTCAAAATCTTAATTTAGAAATTTTTGTTTCGCCTATAGCTACTTCACCCTGGCTGTCTGTCGGCCTATGCCGCATCATGTGTTCACTATAGATGTTAAAAAAGATTAGTGACAAAGCACAGCTCTATTTGACGTCTTTCCAACTTTAAATTTGTCGGAGTCACGGTTGTCTCCTTTTACCAAGGCAGAGTTGATAATTAAAAAATTTTATCTGCGTTATTTTTCGGAATTCCCAGTTACTTAATAGATTTTTAAGAACGATTTCAATTTCAGTAATTTTAGAGCTCGCAACCTTAATCGCCTTAATTGAAATACGAAGTGCTCCTAGGATAAAAAAACCGCTGCCCAAGGAATCACTACTTCCACATCCAGATTCTCTATCCAAGTCACTCACAACGAAAAAACTTTGTATGTGAAAATAATTGTTTATGGAACTTTAATAATATAATATTTGAAATCCTCTACCCCAAAAACCCATAAAACGATACCCCACATTGGTAGTGGGGTGGAGGGTGGTGATAGGGGGGTGATAGTGGGGGGGTGGATGAAGTAAAAGAATATTTTTAGGTTTCTGGTTACTGTACATACACTAAATCACAATTTTTTTTCATCCCCTTTATTAGGGGGTGGGGGTGGTAATGGGGGTGGCTAGTGCCAAACATTTTTTTGAGACCTTAGCTTCTCTTGTATATACTAAATACCAATTTTATGGACTCTTACGTGCTTGATTGACTTATTTACCTCAAATTTACCCCAATTTACCCCCCAACCCTTCGACGGAACAAGATGAAAATATAATCTAGTTCTAGATCTCGTTAAAGTACATATGTGTACCAAATTTCAAGTCAATATCTTAAACGGTTCCAGAGTAAACGTGCGCACAAAAAAAGTTACAGACAGACAGACAGACCGACAGACAGACAGACAGAAATTTTTTTTTCGCTCAAACTTAAAATCTCGACGTTTCATGACATTTTAAGCCTATTTGGATAATAAAAATTTTTTAAAAAATTTTTTGTCGTTACTATACTTCCACTGGACGTGGAAGTAAAAATTAGCTTAGTCTACAATATTCTTCGTTTATAATCGACATTAATTCAAGTAGAGTTATAACACGCTACTAGTTATCTATTCCATTATTATTAGCCTATTAACTACTTTTTAACTACTGAACTCGTGAAATATGCCATAAAATACATTGCATTACATTTGCATGTTAAATTCGATTTTATAACTTTTCTTATCTTTATGGATTAAAGGGTCACTTTTATTTCCAAGTTAACGAGCACTAGGTAGTGAGTGGCCGTTTATTTCAGCAAATTTATGATGCTAAACATAAAGTTGCAGTGATAAAATTAAACCTCATGAAAAATGCACGTGTTTAATTTTAGATATCTAAATACAAAGTACAATAATAATGTTTTGTTCTTGTTATCTAGTTAATTACATTTTATGTATGTATGGTCAAAATATGTCATATAAGAAACTGCAAGCCTTATCTACAGTCGAGGTATACCAAACCAGGAACTATTATAAAACTACTCGACCACCGTTCAGTAAAATATGTTTTACTCCAAGGATTCATACGTAGTTCAGTATTACTTCCACATCGCGGAATTATAGTAGGTAATAGTAAAACAAATGTTGAATTTTGATTTTGATTTTAAGTTTGAGCAAAAAAAATCTGCCTCTCTGTCGGTCTGTAACTTTCTTGTGCGTACAATTATTCTGAAACGGTTTATGATATTGATTTGAAAGTTGGTGCACCTATGTAATGTAACTAGGTCTAGAACTAAATTATATTTTGATGTTATTTTGTTGAAGGATACCACCCCCACCCTATTATTAAAGAGGGTAAAAAATTCAATTGCGATTGAGTATGCGTACAAGAACCAAAGGCCTCAAATATTCTTTGGCATCAGCCACTTTACCAATCCCACCCCATTTAATAATGGGGCGGGGGTGGTAATGGGGGACTCGGATAGAAAATCTGGCTATGGAAGTAGTGATTCATTAGGCAGCTGTTTTATTTTTATTGCCTTCTACTTATTCACAACAACACTTTCCCAATTTCAATTAGAAATAGGAAATGGATTTATTTTGATAGTAAAGGATAACTAAATAAAAATAAAACACCTAAACAATTTGTAACAACAATTTAAACAAGTGTACACTTTTGTGTAAATTTACTTAACGAAATGGATTCGTGGTTATATGAAATGGCTGCTGCTATTATTAAAAGCTTTGTAACGTAACGTTTTTAAGAACAATTGTTTTGCAATTAAGAGTTTTTAGCGCTTGCAAATGATGAGAGTATTAATTCTTCACATACCTATGATCACCTTCGAATTTAAACTTCAATACTCTGTTAAGGTTTGTTTCGCGTTCACTATTAATAAAACTTATGACAAACCACATCTGATGCTAACATGTATTTGCTTGTCACATGAACAATTTAATATTGCATGTTATTTCAGCTCCAACAACACAAACCAAAGATGTTGTTTATAAAGAGGCACATATCTTTATTTTCACCTACTGGTAACAATATCTGGAGGTAAACAAAAAAATTTTAAAAAATTGAACTGTTAAGAAGTTATAAGGTTTTACGGTTTCTTTAAGTTATGCTGCCAATACTGAAGTACCACAATATTATTAGGTTGAAGTTTTAAAGTTGAATCACTTTTGGAGTCTGATTTAAATGAGCTGGGTAAGCATTATTACGATCCAAACGACTTTTTTGCTGTTAAAAAAAAACTGGCGTGCTGAAAATACAAGGCTGAAAATACAAGGGATATGGTCAGTACCCCCGCGCGGACCACTTTTTTTTGTGGGCCTATGATTGTATTGTTCATGAAATAAATGCCTTCAAAGTAACGTGTATTTTAGTTTTATGTGTTTGCTCTGTGCTTTAATCTCCAATGTAATATCCGAACACAGTTAAAAAGTTAACAGAATGAGTCAACCAAAACTGTCGCTAGCTCCCAGTCTATTACTTGCTCCACATATTAACTATTATAGGCTATATAGGCTATTGACTAAGTACAAAAAAAAAGGGGAAGTAAGGACAATTGCGTTAAAGGGTTTTTATTTTTTCATCCATTTGTTGATCATTTGAATATGATAAAATCACAAAATACTATTAAATTTAAAATTAAAATTAAATTTATTTTTTGAGAACAGGGTGAAAGGGGTAGTTTTTTGGTTTTTTCAATATAACTCAAAAACTAAGCGGAATTAAAAAAAAAACAAAGAAAATTGAATTTCCCACCGAAATAGGAACCTCGACCAAACCATTTTTTATACTAAATATAGGGATAAACAAACCTGCAAAAAATGCGAAAAATCGCATTTTCGCTTATAACTTTTTGTGAGCAGAGATAGGTATAGATTCTAACCATTAAAATGAGCTCAAAAAATGTTCTATGATGAAAATTGACTGAGATATTGCCGTTCAAAGTTGGCTATTTTTTGTCGCTTTTTACCGCTTTTGCTTATAGGTATACCATTTTCTTTACAATTATTAATGAAACATTTTTATTTTTATTGATTATAATGCAATTTTAAAGTTATAGAATAACAATAAACATGTTTTTTAAGATGTAAAATTAATTTGCTGTTGCAAAGGAAAATAATTGCATAATAATAATAATTACATAATTCATAATTCCCTGCAATGGGGTTGGAAGGAAACAAAAAATGGATTGATGCCGATTCTCATAACATAGCCTCCTGCATCACACACTTTATTCGAGCGGATAGCTTGTGGATGTTTGAAAGGCTGCCGTGAAAACTGTGGTTGCAGGAAGTTGAGTATTAAATGCTCCATTTTTTGCAAATAATGCCTACAGTTTCTAGAAATCACTGCGAACGCATGTGCATGTCGTAATCGTCTGCAAAGTAGTTTTTGGCAATTTCCATATCATTAATGATATTCAGTTAAATGGTAGACGCGAACTCATTGTTCTCAAATGAGGCTACCAGCGCGAAAACGGACTAAGCCACATTTTATGACGTTTGAGTTTATCGGCTCAACTTGCTGCCTAAGCATATACATTTATAATGTGAAACGGCCTAAGCGACCTTTGCCCACTATTAAAAAGATGGTGCCACTAATTTCACTTTACTTTAAATAATTAGGGCAACATGTCATGCGCGTAATCGGCCTAACACACAATTCTGTGGGTTAGGCTGTTTTTTAGGGTTAGGCCGTTTTCGCGCTGGTAGCCTCAAATGTCCATTTTTCTTGCAAGTTAATTTTATTGGCCCTCCTGCACTCGGAAATCGTCTGCAGATTAGCTTCCGCTGGATTGTTTTTGTTCAGAGTTTCACAAAAATCACTTTGCAGGGGATAACTGATCGTTCAAAACGTTAGTTTTCAATTACAAATGAACAATTAATTTGCAATGTCGCTGCAATCCAAGCAACTTTCTTTATACGCTTATAATTCGTCAAAATGCCTATAAGTAATTGACCATTAAATTGGCAGACGCTAACTAATCGTTTTCACGGATCCGTCACTACCTCCCGGTCTAATACTAAAATTCTTTGCAGAAATTATTCACGGGTCAAATAACAGATTGACTGTACTATAGATATACCACAATAAATTTATTATTAAAAAAAAATGTGAATAAAAAGTAAGTCAAGCATTTTTATTTCATTTAAAAATATATATTATTCACATATTTTTTCTACAATCTACCTTAAATCTTGAAACTTATAAATGAATGTTTCTTTTTACACAGCTTTCGTTTTGTTCTCTTAACAGTGTTACTTTAGTTTCCAGTATCTGATCGCCTGAATAATGAATTCCACTTAAATGTCCCTTAAGTTTCTCAACAAGTGAAAGTCGCTGGAGCGTGTTTCGGGAATAGAGCGGATGAAGCAGGATCCTGAGTCCCAACTCAATCAATTTCAAGAACATCTTTAGTATTTCAGTATTTTTGTAAATTTTCATCTATACGAGAGCTTCATTTCATATTCTCTAACGATCGAGAGCACATACTTCAGGAAATAAGTTATAAAAAGCTAAATTTTAGATACGAGACAGTAATATTGTTGCAGCATTTCTCTACCAGGTTTTTCTCGAGTCGATAGTTTAGCGTCAGCTGTTGTGGAAGTATTGATACACATGGTGCCTACAGTTAGTGGTCATCTACCTCTCTATAGTTAAGGTTAAATGGACAATATTATGCAAATATTCAAATACGTATATTAAAATAGGAACTGAATGATTAGTGGAACGCACTTAGATGAAAAAAATAAATTATTAGGAAATTGATTGGATAGCTTTGGCCAAAAACTTTTTAATGAATTTTTATAATCATAAATTAAGTTTTCTACTACTTTTCTTTGTCAGCTATATTTTTTGTAACTCCAGAAAACCAATTGTTTATGAAAAATTGTTTTAAAATGTAACTCGAAAAACTTCGGTTATTTTGGTCTGAAAATATTCACATAGGAGTTTTAGAGGTCGCTAATTATGAATCTGGTATTCAAAAAAATAGTAAATTTTGCGGCTTCAAAATAGCCAAAGTTAAGACCAATAATCAAGCAAAATTCTGTAAGTATTAATAGGAACAGATTTTATATCAAAATTCAAATATTATAGCATATGTGGATTCTAACAACTATAATGACATTAAGAACTAAGCATATAAAATAGCGAGATAGCAGATTCAAAATAACCTAACATAAGGATGCAATATCCGATAAATTAAGGATTAAATTGATTCCAATGCAAAAGTTAAAATAGAATGAGAATTTAAATCAATTTATATAAAAATATTAGAATGTGAACTTCAAACTTATTTACCAAAAAATTTTTTACCTAAAAGTACATGCTGCACAAGTGCACAATTAGGAAGTTTCCATTATTCTCATTTTCTCGTAATAAATAGTCGTAAAAATCTAAAAAATATGTGTAATTTTTTTAAAATTATCTCTATAAATAAAGAAGTTATGGTTCTTCAAAGTTTAAAATGCCGCGATCATCGGGGCTAAGCTCGATTACGTCAAAATACATGATTCCGTCAACAGCGAGCGGGCGCGGGCACCTTTATACTCGCTGGCAGGCACCGGCAGTTTATAGCCAGGGAGTTTTCATGAAATCATTTGCATAAAGCTAGATTTTTTTTCTCATGATAGTATCAATGATGAAGGTGCAATTCTACCAATCTATAAGTACCGCAAAAATGAGTAAAAAATTAAATAACATGTTGCAAAAAGAGATAATCGATTTTCTGAAATGTCACAAAATGTCACTTTTGATTCGTTCGTGCCGAGCCGAATTTTAGAATTTCGCCGTGCAATTTACGATCAGGTTTATCTGGAAGACTTCCTCTTTACGTCGCGACATCATACGGCCGTCCCAATGGTGTTTTTCATAAAATATTGACGTGCCAAGAACATGTTTTAGCAATTTTTTCGGCTCCCAAATGCAAGCTGTTTTTTGCTATTTTTCTCCGAAACGGTGGGAGTTAGCTCGAAATAAAAAATAAGGTCGAACGAGTATTTTCCACTACGAATCTTTTACTTTCATCAGAATTTTAATATATTTTTTCGTTTCGCAAAAAATCGCAAATTTTGAGCTTCTATAGTTGGCAACTTTTTAATCTGGGCTCCTACGCCAAAAGACAACTCTAGCTAATTTAAATAGAAATAAATTTGCTAAAACCATTTTTTCTATTTTTTGAATTCCCACAAAAATGAAGGAATTAGAGGGGGAGGGATTTGGGACTTTTTTTTTTCGGTAAAATTTCTCCATTTTGTCACCGTAATTAATCGGTAAGAAACTGAAATCGGTCTCATATACGATGTTCACTTAATATCATATACTACTTTGACGCTCCGTTAAACTCGGCCCTTCGAAACAAAGGTTTCTGAGAAAAATTACTTTTTTAAGATTTACATACACCCTATAGGAAAACGTGTAATTTCCTACATTTCCTTGAATATCTCGATAATTATCGTTTTTTTAGAAAAATTTGTAAACAGCTTTTTTTATTTTTTCTCTAACATAAACAACAACAGACTTATGACCGAATATACATATATTTCCCAGCCCCCTCTAATTCTTTAATTTTTGTCGGAATTCAAAAAATAGAAAAAATGGTTTTAACAAATTTAATTCTATTTAAATTAGCTAGAGTAGTCTTTTGGCGTAGGAGCCCAGATTAAAAAGTTGTCAAATGTAGAAGCTCAAAATTTACGATTTTTTGCCGTACATGGACGACATTTCAGTAGTTATCTCCGAAACGAAAAAAAAAATCGAAATTCTGATGAAAGTAAAAAATTCGTAGTGAAAAATACTCGTTTGACCTCGTTTTATTTCGAGCTAACTCTCACCGTTTCGGAGAAAAATAGCAAAAAACAGCTTGCATTTGGGAGCCGAAAAAATTGCTAAAACATGCAATCTTGGCACGTTCATATTTTTCGAAAAACACCATAGGGACGACATATGATGTCGCGACGTAAAGAGGAAGTCTTCCAGATAAACCTGATCGTAAATTGTACGGCGAAATTCGAAAATTCGGCTCGGCACGAACGAATCAAAAGTGACATTTTGTGACATTTCAGAAAATCGATATCTCTTTTTGCAACATGTTATTTAAATTTTTACTCATTTTTGTGGTACTTATAGATTGGTAGAATTGCACCTTCATCATTGATACTGTCTAAGCTGTCATGGGAAAAAATCTTGCTTTATGTATATTAACGCGAAAAAACTGTCGCTATCTTCCTGGCTATTTAGTTCATTCAAGTGTTATTGAGAAATTTTAACCCCACCACAGAAGACAGTTCCTGTCCACTAAATGAACATGAGCGAGCACATACACTAAATAAAGGGAACATACGGCGCGCCGCCGGCATGGCAAGTCAGCGCGTTGTGTATTGTGACGTCACGGTGGACTTCAGCCGAGGCGAAGTATTCAAATAAGAAGTTGAATAAGTTCGTGAGTTTTTTAGATATCCAGATTTTTTTTTTGTTTGACTAGTTATCTGAAAGACTACTAAATGAGGTTGAATGTGCATGATATTTCTAAAATAAGAAACTTCCCAATTGTTAATAGTACCAAATTAACTATATAGTACAGGAAGTGATTGAAAAAAATGACTCGAAAAAAATGCAAACTTTAAACTTTGGTTATAAATTCAAAATAGGCCAAAATTTATGAAATAAAAAAGTTTAGGAGTTATACAGATCCGCGGGAACCTATAGGGAGTAGACAAGGGTATTTTTAATAAAAGAAATCGATTTTTCTCTATTTTCTCGAGAAATATGGCATTTACAAAAAAACAGTTCAAATAAAAGTTGTTTTTGGCAAAATTATCTTTAATTTGGTGTTTTTAAATTAAATTTATAGCAATAATTAACCAAAATACGGCCATTTTTCTATGGCGGATGGAATTTTCTTCTAAAACAAGTGTTTTAAAGGGACAAAATAAATTGAGCATCTAGGTGATGCTATACAGGGTGATTCTTTTAAGGCGGCCATCAGAATATTTTCCACTTGCAGATGAGATAGACATTTGAAATTTGGTACCCTACCATAGTCGACCATTGCGGGTCCGAAAATAATAATTTCAAGATAGCGGCACTTCCGGAAATACCGGAAGTCGACACCAACTTGCTTATTTTAAATGGAACACCCTATATATTTTCCACTTTTCGAAATGACCATAAAATTCTGAATCAAAGCATGTAGCACACCCTATATCTAAACTGAGCAGTTTCGGAGATATTTGACATTTTATAAAAAACTTGACAGATGCAACGGTTTGCAAGAACCGTTATAACTTTCTTCTTGTAGGAGATCCTTATTTGCTCTTTGGTACGTAAAAAGAACACAAGATGAGCTACTCTATACAAAAAAAATTAGATTCCATAATAGTATACCAAGTGTTTTATTTTTCAGATTATATTTTGTCAAATTCAAACCTCAAAAACTTTTTTATTTTAAATGAAACACCCTGTATTTTTTTACATCATATTATGTTAAAATAAATTCCCTTTTTTCTAGTATCAGCATTGTAGGGGTTAAAATTACAACTTTTCTAAATATTGGCGATTTTCTTAAATATTCAAAAATTGCCATCAACTTACCCTTGATTAGAAACAATCATTAATTTTAGTCATTATTTTATATTAAAAAACGCCAGCACGTTTAAATTACACCCACGAAGACTTTTAGGTTTGTTTATTATTTATGGAGAATGTGATAAAGTAATACCAAGAACATGTAACATATTTGCTACTCAATACCCACAAGAACAGAAACCACCCACCATACACTGTAAAACGCATATTGGATAATTTTAGAGTATTTGGCTCTGTCAAATGGCACGTGCCAAATTTTATTATGGCAATCAATGTAAAATTAAATTTGAGGTGAACTTATATCAGCATGTCTTATATCTAACACATGTACTTTTTGAATTATTCGCAAGTTTTTGTTGAAAATTATAATTTATCCAAAAAACGTAGAAGCCTATGAAACAATTGAAACAATAAAGTGGGTATCGAGTAGCAAAGGTGTTACATGTTCTTGGTATTATTACTTTATCACATTCTCCATAAATAATAAACAAATCTAAAAGTCTTCGTGGGTGTAATTTAAACATGCTGGCCATTTTTAACTAAAGAGAATGACTGACATTAATGATTGTTTCTAATCATGGGTAAGTTGATGGCAATTTTTACTAAAAATTCTGGGACATTTAAGAAAATCGCCAATATTTCGAAAAGTTGTAACTTTAACCCATACAATGCTTACATTAGAAAAAAGGGAATTTAATTTAACACAATATGATGTAAAAAAATACAGGGTGATCCATTTGAAATAAAAAAGTTTTTGAGGATTGAATTTGACAAAATGTAACGTGAAAAATAAAACACTTGGTATACTATTATGGAATCTATTTTTTCTGTAGAGAGTAGCTCATCTTGTGTTCTTTCTATGTACCAAAGAGCAAATGAGAATCTTCTACGCAAAGAAAGTTATAATGGTTCTTGCAAACCGTTGCACCTGTCAAATTTTTTATAAAATGTCAAATATCTCCGAAACTGCTCGGTTTAGGTATAGGGTGTGCTACGTTTTGATTCAGAATTTTATGATCATTTCGAAAAGTCGAAAATATATAGGGTGTTCCATTTAAAATAAGCAAGTTGGTATCGACTTCCGGTATTTCCGGAAGTGTCGTCATTTTGAAATTATCATTTTAGGACTCGCAATGGTCGACTAGGGTAGGGTACCAAATCTCAAATGGCTATCTAATCTGCAAGTGGGAAATATTCTAATGGCCGCCTTAAAAGAATCACCCTGTATATTAACGACTAACAGCATTTTTTAAAGAAAAATTAATTACTGAGCAATTAGTTACTATAACAAAATGCCGATATTTTGTTAACAAAAATGTGAAAACGCTTATTGAATCAGTCATAACTTTTTTATTTTTTGTGATTCCGAAACAAACAAAAAATCATTTTAAAAGTTGATTAACTACCTTTAATTCTGTTTCTTAGAACTTTTGATGGAAGTATCACAGTTTCTAATTGAACTAAATACTTCGTCTTATAAACGTTCGGACGCCACCTTTAGACTTCCAGGTCTCCGAAACCATCAACTCTACATAAATTAGAACAAAACGAAATTCATCCTTAATTTAGTAGCTTTCTTATTTGTCTCTAGCATGTTTTTGCTCAATGTAATATCTTTCGAGTTATTTGGCGAAAACGTTTTGAAATACCACTTTTTCAAGTTAAAATCCCAAATTTTCTAGTTGTTATAACTTGTATCGATAGATTTAAGTTATAACTACCAGAAAATTTGTTAAATTTATATGAAAAGTTGCATAGAATCTTTTCTTCTTAAAACTTAATTCTCTCCCAGGTCCAATGTTTTTGTTTTTTTTTCTTAGGTGCCACCCCCTGACCTATGGCACCTATAAATTAACAATACCTCGCATAATATAGAAACTTCTTTTCTCATGCATTTACTATTAAGCTGCCAAAGATGAACGAGATCTAATTCATATTACATTATACCGAAGTTAAAACGTCTAGTATTTTATTAATTATTGCTATAAAATTAAATTTAGAGACACCAAATTAAGGATAATTTTGTCAGAAACAACTTTTATTTGAAATATTTCTTTGTAAATGAGATAAAATCAATAAATAATATATTAAAATTTGTACAAACATTAAATATAAATAATTTTATTTCTCATTGTTTTCTGCAGCATTCGTTTTCTTGTTGGCTCTGCACATTTCATATTGGCTTCGCACATACAGAGCTCTTGTACTGCTTTAAATTTTGTTAGCTCAGAGCATACATGTAAAGGGAAACGACGCTAACGATGCCTATCAAATAATTGGATGTTCAAATAGTAAAGGAAATTTGTTTGATACTTGCGACATGCAATATTACCGATCGTTCTTTATGTAGATATGTTAGTTACATTTAGAAAATGATCGAGTCTCGTACTAGAATTACCAAAATTAAAGATAATTTTGTCAGAAACAACTTTTATTTGAACTATTTTTTTGTAAATGACATATTTCCCGAGAAAATAGAGAAAAATCGCGGATCCGTAAAGCTTCTAAACTTTTTGTTTCATGAACCTTGTCCTATTGGGTGTTTTGCATTTGCGCGCAGTGGTTAAGAAATGAACCCTGATAATTACTTTTCCAAAAGTAGGTAAGCGATATGAACCTTTCATTTGCGTGGAAGGACAACTGAATTTATTGCCCCGCATTAAACAGATATTTCAAAAAATTTAAGTACAGCATACCTAGCTATCAACGAAAAACCAAGCAAAATTATACACGCTGCGTTGAAAGAAAAGAGTTTGAATTTAACTACCAAAATATTGAAAACATACGACTCAGTATGTACACGTTCAGAAGATCTATTTTACCGCCCTAGCCCTGAAACCGGAGTTATGCCCACGAAGCATTAGAAGCTCTCTTCTGCAGAGCCGACAAAAATGAAAACTGTGTTTACTTTTGAATGACCGGGTGAACTGCGTTATCATATTTTGCAGCGAGACTACCATTCCATACCTAAGCCAACAAAACTCAATCTACATCGATAGAACGTTTTCCTACTGTGTTAAATATTTTCTGCAGTATTTCCCTATCGAAAACGCACATTACATTCCTCTGGTATTTCCTCTGCTACCCGACAAACGAAGTGAAAGTTATTCCTTAGTTTTTAATGCCATAAGGAAAAAGTGCTTAGACATGGCTACGGATTTCAATCCCAGAAAAGCAGTTTGTGATTTTGAAGTAGCAATTCACATAGTTTTAAAGTCGGTTTGGCCCGAGATTGAACTTGGTTGGTCTTTTTAAGGCTTACAAGAACAAAGATTCGGATACTGCTAAATGGCTCGGATGGACTTTCGGATTACAATTTCTTAATATCGACGACGTAGATGATTGCTTTGTGGGCGATTTCATAGATGTTCAACCTAAATGTGGGAAGATTTCCAAATATGCTGACTATTTGGTAGATAATTAGATTGTGGAAGATAGTGTACAGTTTCCGCCAGGTATGTGGGCATCTTGTACGAGTACTACTGAACGTACAGCTAATGCATGTGAGTCTTTTCACGCTAGATTTAATAACAATTTTTATTGTCCTCATCCAGATATATTTAAGTTCCTAGAGGTGTTAAAGAATTTTCAGATAGATACGTACATAAAAATAGCCAGTTTACATTTGCCTGTAAAAATAAGAAACTCTTGTTATAAGAAACGTAACGAATATATCGCCAGTACAGTAGAATGGTTTCGAAATGGTCATATCAGTAGGTTTGAATTTGTGAAGAGGGTCAGTTACCATTACCACAAATCTGTGAACTGAAATAATTTTCTCAAATTTTATACATTTTGTTTCACATATAGATAGGTATGTATGTAGTTTGTAGGCAAATTTAAATAAGTATGTATTATGTGATAAACCTACATGCGAATTTACTGCAATAAAACTGTTTCTTCAGCAGAAATTGTTTGTGTAATTTCCTAATTACTATTACGCACTTACAATTACCTCGCGCGCAATTGATAGGTATACCGATTTCAATCCTGCGCGCAAGTGAAAGGTGGCATGTAGGGAAATGGGGGTATTTCTTGACCGCCGCGCGCAACTGCTATGTGCCAGCCTACTTTGAACCTATAACCAAAGTTTAAGGTTTGTACAATTTTTTTTTCGAGTTAAAGTAAAGTTTTCCTGTACTAAAAACATACTTAAATTATCTCAAAACAATTTCTTTAATTTCTTAAAAAGAAAAATGTAAAATCAATTTTTGTAGATACCATTGGCCACAAAGCAGAAAGTTACTAAGTACGTAGTAAGAAGCAAATTCAAATAGATTTTTTGATTATTTTTTTGTTACTAAGGTTTAGTGACTTACATTCCTAAATTGCATATTTTTCGAGATATTTGAAAAAACTGAGAATTTTGAAAAACACCCAAATTCTCCCAAAAAAGTTAGTTTCAAACACGTGTGAAGCAAAAAAATTAAATGCTGAAAATGACAATCCCTCTGTGATTGTTTGGCTTAATAATATATACTTAGGAACTATATTAACTTTATCTCTGCGCCTTAAGAAAATTTTTTTGAAGATATTTATGAAATGTTTCTTTTTTCTTAATATTTACCACATTCAAATAGTCATAGAAGACCTTGTAATTAAGGCAAATAAACGCGGTTGGTCCTATTTGAAACATGAGTAAAAAAATTTATTTTACAATAGATATATGTAATATTTTACTCTTTTAAAGATGATTGGCCATAACAAATTCATATAAAATTTGATTTATTATTTGAAAAGCTACAAGAAATTTAATTTTTTTTTTGTTAGAACGTAAGGTAAAAGATACATTTCAATTTCCATTCCAACTTTAAAGAGAATAATGAAAATGAAAAAACAAAAAAAGGGAGTCTATCTAAGAAAATATTAATTTCAAATCTTTGCATTTTTTTGATAACTTGCTTCAGGTTATGCTAGAAACTAAGAAATTTTAAAACGAATTTATTTATGAAATAACTATCCATTGAATCAGTAATGAATGCAAAATTCATTTTTAGCTAATGACTGAAATTTTATTAATTTTGACATTTCAAATTATTTTACATTTCTCCTTAATAAAAATCTTATGGCGACACTGTATGTCCGTTGCCAAGTCTAGCTTCCGAATTTCAAAATAAAAAATTAGGAATGATTCTGCGCACAATGGTTCCTACACGACGAAGAAGAGGCATTCGGGGAGAAATAGATCGGAGGTCGAGCTAGCAACAAGTTGGAAAATGGCTATGTGAATTTGATTAGTGTATATATTTTCCCTCCAGTAATTTTATGTTGTCTGACAACAACTGATTATAAACTCATGTATCTTAATGTTAAGTAGATTAGTTCAGTGATTCGATATTGCTGGATAATTTGTAAGTACGAAACTTTTAATAAAATTCGTTGCTGGTCCAATTAGAGCTGAGTATTATAGAAGTTAACTTTCTAGTCTCCTATTAGAATCTGGTCTATTGTCTACACGTATCCACCATAATTTTTAGTGCAAAGTATTTCGTTTGCTCAAAATTAACTTTCTTTTTGATTTGAAACAGTAATTCGAAAATAAATAGTGAGTTTCCCTGAACGAGGAGTTAAAATTGACTGTGTTCGTTTGTGTAGTTTCGATTTGCCTGGATATGCAAAATAGCATGTCTCTCTCATCTGTTTTTAGATTAAGTACTTTTAATAAATTCCTTATAGTTTACGTAATGTTAAACGTAGAGCAATTTGATTATTAATTTCGTTGTAGTGATTAATAGAATCATTACGGGGTTGGTCAGCTAATCGAGTTAGTTATAAATTGTATTTTATTTTCATGAATGTTTATTTATCTCTTGTTTTTTTTTTGACGAAAGTGTTGTATGTTTGCCCACCCTTGAGGTTTACCATGCTCTAAATTCTTTTGTTTGTTTATTGATTTTAAATAACAGAGCCCCACAAAAAAAGTATGTTGTACCAAAATAAAGACCATCATACCCTCAAGTACTTTGGCGCGATGAATCCGAATCTAAGGTGCAAATTAAATTCTAACGAGTCGTTTTTTTGTAAATCGTGTGTTTTTTCACATTTTATCTGTAGTGGTACCGAAAAATGGCTCAAATTGACAAGATATTAAAAAATTTTATGAAGAAAAATTGCTTAGAGTCCAATGAGGAACGCATATATCATATATAATTGTACAAGATCTGAGGAAAAATTTTAAAAAATAAAAAGATGTAATGGGTAAAAATTTGTATTTTTATTTTCTCTCAGATCTGGTTCATATATGTGGTCCTCGTTGGATTCCAAGAACTTTTGCTTAATAATATTCTTCGATATTTTGTTAATTTGACCCATTTTCTGGCACCAGCACAGATATAATGAGAACACACTGGATTTGCAAAAAAATAGACGAAATAAAAGTTAATTTATTCCGATCAGCGGGTCAAAATGCGTGGGGGTATGATGGTCTCTTTTCTGGTATCACTTACTTTTTTTTGTGGGGCTGTGTAATTCAGTAAAGTGAATTAATTCATATTTTTTGTTTTATTTACCTAACCCCAAATAAGAGTAATTAATTAACTTTTGAAAATATATGTAATTAGCAGATATTAAATGCTAAGTTATAATTTGACGCTAAAGCAATATTTCTTATAGTTATATGAAAATCTAATTGTATCAGTTTTTACTTTTTGTAATTATCTGACAATCCATATCTGGTTGCGCTAGAGCTCTAAATTTTTTTTTTTTTTTAATGTATTTACTGCAAATGTACAATCTACTTTAAAAAATACAAAGTAATAAGTAAATATTTTGAAGAGGATTCGACTTGAATCAGGCACGCACCATCCATTGATGGTTCTCAGAGAGTTCACCTGGCTAGGTCTTCTGGCCACAATCTCCTTAGCCTCCTTCCTACAAGTGGTTGATGAAATAGCTCATTTATGAGCTGGTTATTATGATCATTACTTCGATTCCAGTATTTGATCGAGTACGGAGTTATGACATCCTTAATAAATGAAATGTTGAGGTCATTATGTATAGTTTGATTTGAGACATACCACGGGACATCTGTTATCATTCTCAGAGTTTTTGATTGGAATGTCTGAAGAATCTTAATGTTGGAAGGTTTACTACAACCCCATAATTCTATACCATATGTCCAAATTGGTGTTAATATGGTCTTGTGTATAATTAATTTGTTTTCTAGGGATAACTGTGACCTTTTATTTATTGACCAGTGCATGTTTTTGACTTTTAGATCTAGTTGACGTCTTTTCATTTGGATGTGTGTTTTCCAGGTTAATTTTTGATCTAAGTGGAGCCCGAGATATCTTACCTTCGATTTCACTGGTATGGGAGCGTCATTTATTCTTACTTGCGGACAAGTTTCTCTTTTTGTGGTAAAGGTTATTTGTGATGATTTATTAGTGTTGACGTTAATTTTCCAGTGTTCAAGCCAGTTTTGTAGTAGGTTGAGGTGATTTTGTAATTTTTCGGATGCTCTTACCGGATCAGAATCTGATGACAGAATTGCGATATCATCCGCGAATGTCGCCATTAGTGTGTCATTTGTTACTGGGACATCTGCTGTAAACATTAAGTATAAAAAAGGCCCTAGAACACTGCTCTGTGGTACACCGGATTTTATAAGGTGATAATCAGAAAAAGCATCATCAACTTTAACTTGAAAGTAACGATCACTTACGAAGGATTTTAAAATTAGGTATAGTTGGTCAAGAAGATGTATTTTCAATTTATATAATAGTCCTTGGTGTCAAACTTTATCAAAAGCTTGTTGTATATCAAGAAAGACTGAAGCACACATTTTCTTTTCTTCCAGGCACTCCTTGATTTTATTTACAATTCTGTGACATTGCTGGATGGTAGAATGATTATGTCTGAATCCAAACTGGTGTTCGGGGATTAAATTATTAGTGGGCACTGCCTCTTCTATTCTGTTGAGGATGAGAAGTTCGAATACTTTGGACATAATGGGTAAGAGGCTGATTGGTCTGTATGAGTTGGTTTCCGTTGGGGACTTTCCAGGCTTTGCGATCATGATAATTTGCGCATATTTCCTCTGAATGGGAAAGTAACATAAACGCAGCATGCTATTATATATGTTTGTAATTAGAACAACTGCCTTTCTTGGAAGGTTCTTTAATATATCTGCAACTATGAGATCGTATCCTGGTGCTTTATGCGAATTAAGTAGGACTATTTCCTTGCGAATATCTTTTGGTGAGAAGGGTTTTATTGGAGGTGATAACTGGCATGGAGAGTTTAAGTAGTTTTCAATTTCGGCATCGTCATTGTTGTTGATTTGGGGTGTGGTGTATACGCTGGCAAGGTATTCTCCAAACTCATTTGCCTTTTCAATACTTGATCTTGCCCAGGTTCTATTAGATTTTCTAATTGGTGGTATAGCAACTACCGGTCTTTTGAATTTCTTTGTAGCTTTCCATAATGAGTGGTCCCCAGGGGAAAGATTCGTAATATATGATTTGAATGTTTCGTTTTTCGCTGCCTCTGTAGCCGACCTTAGGTTGTGCGTTAATCTATTTAGATGTGTTTTATCTATCGGGTTTCTAGTTAGGTGCCATCTGCGACGAACTTTACGTTTGTTATGGACCAGCTCCTCGATGTGCAGTGGAATGTTATGGTTTTCTTTCACTTCCTTATGCCTTTCTGGAGTTGTTTTATACGATGCATCTTGGATCAATTTTGTTAGGTATTGGATAGCTTCTTCAATATCTTGGTTATCTTTTAATCGCATGTCTAATCGGATGTTTTCATTAATATAGGCTCGAAACTGTTTCCAATCAGTGTCTTTGGTGCACAACCTAAGTGGTGGTTTTTTCCAAATTACGTCTGTAGAGCTCTAAAATGAATTTATTTACACAAACCTATCTTAAATTTTTAAATTCAACAAAACTCATCTCGAATAATAATTAAACTACCATTCTACTGCTTCCATTCGCTTAATAGTAGAGTAAAATCTGGAAGTAAAGTCGCTTAGTTTTCGAGAAAAAAAAACCGGCGTAGAACCAAACCAGACTTAGTGGGATTCTTTAGTAAGATAATCGTGTACACGAAATCGCTTTTACGACATTTTTCGGTGGTCGAGAACTTTTTTATTTCGGAAAAACTCAAAAAAATAGATTTTTAATGAAATATGTTTTTTAACGTCTCCACCGCTGTATCTCTGAAAATATTTGTGCTATCAAGCTATTTTTTTTTTTTAGATTAAAGTAGACACAATAGCGCTTCGAACAACGTCCCACGTGAACCCGATTCATTTTTTTTTAAGTTGGTAAAATAATAGGAATCTCAAACTTGTTATTTTCAGTAACGTAATTTTAGGCAATCGAGAAAAAAGTTTATTTATGAAAATTTGTATATACATGCTGCGTACAAATTGAAGCCAATAGTTGAAAAAAGTTTTTAGGATAAAAATTTTTCAAGTCCCGTTGATAGTATTGAGTCAGCGATTTTTTTTTAACGGGCCAAAGTCATATTCTTACGCGCTCGGCTGTAGCAAGCCTACCGACTGCAACGATCTGACGGTTCCGGTCGGGGTAAATGTAGTAGTTATATCAATAGGTATAAAACCAGTAGTGATCAAAAGATCTAGGGGATCAATATTATTGTTCAATATTTCATATATTGTACAGTAGTATTGATCATATGTTGTTAATATTAAGAAATTGTATAATAAATATTAAATAGTCTCCTTTTAATAATAAAACGACAGGTGGTAGTAGTACAGTACCTAGAGGTAAAAAAAAACTTCGAAGTAATGTCATATTGAACGGATTTCGTTCATTTTTGGCAGTATAATAGTAAATGTTTCACAGAAAAGTTTCTATATTGAGCGGGGGCTTGTTAATTTATAGGGGGTGGATGCCACCTCCTTTGAGGGGGCGGCACTTAAAAAATATGAAGTACAATCATATTTTAAGAAGAAAAGGTTCTATGCAATTTTTCACATAAATTGAAGTTTTTAAGTTATAACGACTTCAAAATTGCGATTTTAGCTTAAAAAAAAGGTATTTCTAAACGGCTTTCGTCAAGTATCTCAAAAAGTATTACTTTATCGAAAAAACGTTGTAGACCAATTACAGAAAGTACAAACTGGGAATTAATTATATTTTTTGTTTATTAATGTAGGATTAATAATTTCGGAGATATTTAAGTTTACATTTGGCATCCAAGTGTTCGTAAGATAACTATTTAGAGTGAGAGTTAAATATCTCAGAAACTGTGACACCTACGCCAAGGATAATAATACACAATAATAGGTTATTAATTAAGCTTTTAACTATTTTTTTATTTGTTTATGTAGCATAAAAAACAAAGAAGTTATGACCGAAGCAATGTCCGTCTACACATTATTTTAATAACAACGTCGCCATTTTGTTACTGTAATTAGAAAGTAATTAAAAAAAAAATTAATTTCAAACACGGTTTCTCATTAATATACAGCATGACGTAGATGCTCAAATTTTTTGGTTCGTATACAGCACTTGCTTTAGAAAAAATACAGTTTAAACTATAAAGGTATTTTCGATAAAACGTATTTTTTTTTCCTATTCCAAATATCTCAATAAATATTAGTTTTGTTCAAAAATGTGTAGAGACCAAAAATAAAGCTCATAAACTAATAATAATGAATTTCGCTTGTTTATTTATTTACATAGATTTAATAGTTTCGGAGATATGAGTTTACAAATGGCATCCAAACGTTCATAAGACGAAAAATGCAGTTTAAATGTTAAATACCTCAGAAATTGTGACGCATGCTAAGAAAGGAAATTAAAGACAATCAATTGCGCTTTCAAATTATTTTTTACTCGTTTTGTTACTCTAATTAGCCAATAATCTAAAAAAATTATCTCAAATACAGTTTTTCGTTAAAATGTAGCATTACCTAAATGCTCAAATTCTTTTTTGTTCATTTAAAGCACTTGCTTTAGAAAAAAATGCATTTTAAACTTTAAAGGTAATTTCGAAACCCTTGGATACCAAATATAAACTTAAATATTTCCGAAATTATTAATCCTACATCAATAAACAAAAAATATAATTAATTCCCAATTTGTAGGGTGCTTTCTGTAATTGGTCTATAACATTTTTTCGATAAAGTAATACTTTTCGAGATACTTGACGAAAGCCGTTTGAAAATACCTTTTTTAAAAGCTTTTATTTTAAGCTAAAATCGCAATTTTGAAGTCGTTATAACTTAAAAACTATCAATTTATGTGAAAAATTGCATGGAACCTTTTCTTCTTAAAATTTGATTCTATTTCAGCTCCAATAAATATATATATTTTTTAAGTGCCACCCCCTGAGAGGGGGTGGCACATTTTTCTGAATGATATCTAATTTTTTAGATGACAGTAAGCAACTCCACCCCAACTTAGAATGCCATATATTAATCCAGATTCAACTAACGCTATTTCTACGCGACTAATCTGACCAACCTGCATGCGAGGTGTATTAATTGCGTCCCAATGTCGCGTTTCGCTGATAAAAAAAATCGCTGTTGCCAAACGGTACACTTTAGGCAAAAACAAATTTTTTCAAAAACTTTTGTGATTATTAGTCTTTATTTTCTTCGCTGCATGTACGCAAATATTTTCAAAAATAAAAAAGTTTATCGATTGGTGAAGATTTCAATACACAAAATATGTATTTTTAGTTTATTTGATTTTTAGAAAAATGAAAGTGCGAATTGTGCCCAAACCGTTTATATTGGTAAAAGCGCTACAGTGTGTGCTTTAATTTGACACAAAACAAATTTCGGTACCTTTAATAGTTAAAGATATGGCGGTGGAAACAAAAAAAAACAATTTTCTTTAAAAATACATTTTTTTCACTTTTTATTGATTTAAAAAGTTCGAGACCACAAAAAAATGTCGTAAAATATGATTTCATATGCCCGGTGACATACTCAAAGGAACCTAATATGTTTGAACTGGTTCTACGTCAAAAAAAAAAAAAACGACACGATAGACTTAAGAAATCGCTGCTCTATAATCTTTGAAACGTTTCTCGCCCTTGTTGAGCTCTTATTGGTTGAACATTTAACAAGTTTTATATGACGTTTTACATAAGCAAATCGGTTTTAGAGATTTCGAGTTATTAGAAGATAAATATATTGCAGCTGCTGCAATCTTGATGACGTCATAACTGCGCACTCCACGCAATAAGAGCGCGCCAGCAGGAATTTTCCCACCCAGGAGACCTTATTGAATACGTGTTTTACTTGTCGTCAGAACATAGCTAAGACTGACGAAAATTCTGTATAAGTTAGTTGGCTTCCCACTATAACAAAATAGCGAAATTTTTATTAAACAAATGTGAGGACTCTAATTGTTTCGATCATAACCTCTTTGTTATTCATATTACAGATACAAACGAAAAATCGTCTGAAAGCTTAATCAATAACCTTCAATTTTAATTATCAATACTCTCAAAGTAAGTACCAGAATTTCTTAGATATTTAACACTACCTAAATACTTCTATAAACTTTCGGACGCCATCTTTAAATGTGCATATTTTCAAAACTGTTAATCCTATAGAAATGAAAAATTAAAATAAATTCATATTCCGTCTATAAGCTTTCTTTTTGGTATCTATGATTTTTTAGAAAATACCTTTATAATTTAAAGTTTAATTTTTTTGAAGCAAGTGCTTTAATAACCGGGTAAAAAATTTGAGCATCTAGGTAATGCTTTATATTAAACGAAAAACAGTATTTGAGAATTATTTTTTTTTAATTAGTGACAAATTACAGTAAAGAATGGCGACATTTTAAAACAAAATGTGAAGACGCGTATTGCCTCGGTCATTACTTCTTTATTTTTTTGTGCTACAGAAACAAATAAAAAACCATTTGAAAACACAATTAATAACTTTTAATTTTGACCCTTAGCATTTTCGTTCGGAGACCACCTTAAAGACGTCATAACTATGTCCTCCACACAATGAGCGTGCAGCATCAGTCATTTTCCCATTCGGGAGACCTTATCGAATATATTTCGCTTGCTGTTGCCATTTCCCAGCTAAGTCTTGGCTTGGCTTCTCTATATAGCATAGGGAGTTGTCTACTATACTTGGTATGTTTGTGTTAATCTATTTTAGGCTATCGTCTATGTACAAAAAAAGAGGGTTGAAAGGAACTAAAACGTTAAAGGGTTTTTATTGTTTATTATGTTCAATTGACCCCAAGATATGAAAAAACCGCGGAGTGCTACCATTTAAAGTGGTGCGTTTTTGAGATCGAAGTAAACAGGTCCACTTTTCATATTTTTTTTTGCTCGAAAACTATGAATTTTTTCTATAAACACGTCAATAGAAAAGTGTGTAGAAAATTAAATTTCCAATCGAAGTGGCACCTTTAGAAGTCAAATTTTTTTTTTTTTACAAAAATACGTCCAAAAAACAAAACAAAAAAAAACGAAAAAATGCAATTTTTTATTTTTTTTTTAATTTTAGCCTATAACCATTTTTCAGGTACATTTAGGCATAGACATTGCTGCATAACAAAAAAAGCTGGCATTTTACCCGTTAAAATGAGATTTTGTAAACAGTTCTACGATTAATAGTGACCGAGATACAGCGTTTCAAAGTTTGTAACTTTTAACTTTTTTGCTAATTTTTACTATTTTTTTTTTTCAAATTTCGTCCTGTAACTTTTTTCTGAGTGAATTTAGGTGTAGACATTATTATATTAAAGTGAAAGCTGACTTTACGCCCGTTGAAATGGTGGCTAGTAAAAGTCTCTACGACAAATAGAAACCTAGATCAGCGTTTCGAAGAGTGTTACTTTTATTAATTTTCTTCCAATTTTTACGATCTTTTTTAAATTTCGGCCTATAACTTATTTGTCAAATGCTTTAAGTACAGATATTGCTAAATGTTGTTATAGTTGGTCAAGATGTCGATCTTCTTATTATCCTATCATTATTACCAGAAGAAAATGAAAATATATATTTTTTTAAACCTAGTATAGGCTATATGTAACTGCCAAATTATATAACCATAATAGTTTCAAATTTAATCATCTACAAAAATACTTTGGCTTCGTCCATGCATTCAGTGGCTGTGATGCAACCTCTTCCTTTTTTGGTATTGGTAAAAAGAAATTCTTGAATTTCATTAATAAGAATATTTATCTTTTGGAAAAGTATTTAAATGAAATTTTGTGTGAAAATGCAAGTCCAGCCATCGGTTCTGCTTCTGAATGTATTGTAACATTACTATACGGTATGAAAATTGATGGCCTGTCGCTATAAGTTATTTCAGAAGTACTCAACAGGTGCGAAATTCTCATTGTCCCGATTGCCTCCAACAACTGATGCTGCTAAACATCATGGTTTAAGAACTTACTTGCAAATGCAACACTGGAAAGGAAATATTGTAAATTCTCTCATCTGGGGTTGGAAAAGTTCAGAAAATGGACTAGTACCAATTTTCACAAATAAACCTCCCACACCACAAGTCTTGCTGGAAAAAATAGCCTGTAAATGCACCAAAGGATGCAGAGGAAACTGTGATTGCAGGAAATTGGGAATGAATTGCTTCAATTTTTACAAAGAATGTATGGGAATGAACTGTGAAAACGCTGATGTACCTCAAATAACGGAAGACGATGTTTACATAGATGCCGATGAAGAAATCGACTTTGATTTTGAAAATATGTTAAATCCAGCATTTGAATAATTTCATAATGTAAGTTATTAATCTAAGTTATTTGACCAAAAAAAAAAAAACATGTGATATAATAAAGTTCAGAAGTGGAAAAATGTAAAAAGTTATTTTTTAAGTACAATAATCTACTATATCTAGACTGTATCTTGGTTACTATTGATCACATAAACTTCTATTGCAGACCATTTAAACAAGAATGCTACGAGTACATTCCATGTAGCAATATCTGTATTTGACAAATATGTTATAGGCCGAAATTTAAAAAAGAACGTAAAAATTGGAAGAAAGTTAATAAAAGTAACACTCTTCGAAACGCTGTATCTAGGTTTCTATTTGTCGTAGAGACTTTTACCAGCCACCATTTCAACGGGCGTAAAGTCAGATTTCACTTTAATATAATAATGTTACACCTAAATTCACTCAGAAAAAAGTTACAGGACGATATTTGAAAAAAAATTGTAAAAATTAGCAAAAAAAGTTAAAAGTTGCAAACTTTGAAACGCTATATCTCGGTCACTATTAATCGTAAAACTGTTTACAAAATCTCATTTTAACGGGTAAAATGCCAGCTTTTTTTGTTATGTAGCAATGTCTATGCCTAAATGTACCCGAAAAATAGTTACAGGCTAAAATAATAAAAAAAAAAATTGCATTTTTTCGCTTTTTTTTGTTTTGTTTTTTGGATGTATTTTTGTAAAAAAAAAAATTTTGACTTCTGAAGGTGCCATTTCGATTGGAAATTTAATTCTCTACACACTTTTCTATTGACGTGTTTATAGAAAAAATTCATAGTTTTCGAGCAAAAAAAATATGAAAAGTGGACCTTTTTACTTCGATCTCAAAAACGCACCACTTTAAATGGTAGCACTCCGCGGTTTTTTCATATCTTGTGGTCAATTGAACATAAGAAACAATAAAAACGCTTTAACGTTTTAGTTCCTTTCTACAGTACATGGACAATAGACTATTTAGCTGAAAATAATATTTCGACGGTTGGATACTTTATTACGGAATATGTTACTATCTAAATAAATAATGATAGGGAAGTAAAAGGCTTTAAACCGGATCCTTCGGCATTTCTTATAATGCAACATTTATCATTATTATAATTTTTTTGTTTATTAACAAACAATTTACAAAGTGCTCTTAAACAATATTTGTTATTAAAAAAATGGTTGGATATTCTCAAACGGTTCTCTTGGATTAATTTTATTTAGGATTCCTTGAAAGTCGCTATATTATTTCTCACTAATATTTTTATATTTGTTAGTAGTATATAACTGATATTTTACTTCCACATCCAGTGGAAGTATAGTAACGACAAAAAACTTTAAAAAAATTTTTATTGTTCAAATAGGCTTAAAATGTCATGAAACGTCGAGATTTTAAGTTTGAACGAAAAAAAAAATTTCTGTCTGTCTGTCGGTCTGTCTGTCTGTAACTTTTTTTTGTGCGCACGTTTACTCTGGAACCGTTTAAGATATTGACTTGAAATTTGGTACACGTATGTACTTTGACGAGATCTGGAAATAGATTATATTTTCATGTTGTTCCGACGAAGGGTTGGGGGGTAAATTTGGCGTAAAGAGGTAAATCAAGCAGGTAAGAGTCCATAAAATTGGTATTTAGTATATACAAGAGAAACTAGTGTCTCAAAAAAATTTTTGGCATTAGCCAGCCCCATTACCACCCCCACCCCCTTATTAAAGGGGATGAAAAAAAATTGTGATTTAGTGTATGTACAAGAACCAGAAACCTCAAAATATTTTTTAACTTCATTCACCCCCACTACCACCCACCTATCACCACCCCACCCCACTACCGATGTGGGGTATCGTTTTACGGGTTTTTGGGGTAGAGGATTTCAAATATTATATTATTAAAGTTCCATAAACAATTATTTCCACATACAAAGTTTTTTCGTTGTGAGTGACTTGGATAGAGAATCTGGATGTGGAAGTAGTGATTCCTTGGGCAGCGGTTTTTTATATTATTCTAAGTATACCCAAACTAAGTATACCCCGTCAGGCAATGACTGTTTCAATTAGAAATGACTAAAAGAAGTTTATGAAATTTTCGTCCCTGTATATAAGCCCAGTTTTGAAAATGAAAATAGAAAGAAAATCCGAGAAAAAAATTATTATTTTAATTTTTAGTTATAGAATCATTTAGCAATTTTGTTTTAGTTTATATATTTTTAGGTGAAATTCTACTATAATTGCTGTAATTAAAACCATTGAAAAACCAATCTCCGTCTGATTCATTTGGCGCAGCGGTTTCTTTCATTAAGATTTTAAATATTTCTGCAGAGGTAGAAAAATACCCAATAAATAGTAAGCAATTATGAATATGCCACAAATAAATATTTGTAGAGAATTATTGCTTTATAGTAAGTGTAATAATGTATATCACCCTTTTTGGATAATGGCAGAAATACCGCCAATTTAAATTTATTAGAACAAATAGCCTTTTCGTAAGCTAAATTTATTACACGTTAATAGAGTACAAATTACATACCTTCATTGGTTTAGCTGTTTATTTTTCTTTTTCATCCCGTGTAACTAATTATAGTGTTCTGTTGGATAGTGTATTATAAGTTAAAATAGATAAATTAAACTATTACAAAATTGTACAAACATTAAATAGAAATAATTTTATTTCTCATTGTTTTCTGTTGAACTCGTTGGCTCTACACATTTTATATTAGCTCCGCACATACACAGCTCTTGTACTTTAAATTTTGTTAGCTCAAAGCATACATGTAAAGAGAAACGACGCTGATGGTGCATATCAAATAATTGGATGTTCAAATACTAAGGAAATTTCGTTTGATACTTGCGACATGCAATATTACCGATCGTGCTTTATGTAGATATATTAGTTACATTTAGAAAATGATCGAGTTTGGTACTAGAATGATAAAGAGTAGTGTCTGTGCATGATATTCTGAACAGGCAATTCACACAATAAAAGTATAAATTTTAAACCACCTCTCACTTATTTCAGTAATATTTACTTAGTAACTGAGAAGTAAAAAATGAATATGACATTATTTAGTTCTGTATATTAAATAGTTATTTATGCAGCAACTGTCATCGGAATACACTAATTCGATGTTTTCACTAAGTACGGATTAGAAATATGCAGAGCATTTCCGCGGATTCATTTACTTCCAAATAAGAAATATTAAAAAAACGTTGGTAACGCACTAAAAATCCTAGTCTAGAAATGAACTGAACTTATACACTAAATAATGACTTTTATATACTTTCATATACCGCGCCCCTCAGTGCACTGGTTCCTCAAGGAGCACCATTAATTTTTGTATTGCTAAAGACTGCGAATATTTAAATAACTTCCTTGCGAATAACCTGAGTTGCTCTTGCTGCCATCGCACAATTGGTAAATACAAGAAAAATACCCCAATGAGCGTAATTAAGCATTTTTATACAAATGATATTATTGTCAAAA
Organism: Rutpela maculata; assembly: GCA_936432065.2. Classification (NCBI taxonomy): domain Eukaryota; kingdom Metazoa; phylum Arthropoda; class Insecta; order Coleoptera; family Cerambycidae; genus Rutpela; species Rutpela maculata. The sequence goes on from OW386285.2 coordinate 300,552,332, forward strand.
TAGTTAATGCAGTGAAATACCAGTGAAATAAGGAAACATTTTTTTTTTTTTTTAAATCGCCTTATTTATTTTAATGTCCTGGCGGAGTTTTGCCTATGGCTATTCTACCACTCAACCAGGACACACACACACACATAGACAACATCACAACACTTGCGACATTGCCATCTGCCGCAGCTGAGACTCGAACTCAGGAGAGGAGAGCGACTAGACCGTGTTGTCTCTCACACAACCGCAGTCTAGCTCACTGCTACCGTCTCGGCAACACGAGAAAAAAAAAATTACTTTCTTTTACGGCACTCACTGACATGTCAGACAATGAAACCCGATATATTGACACCATTGAACTAGTCAAATATTATTGTTGAGAAAACAATTAGATCTGTTTTTAATAGCACCGATACAACATCAATATGAAGTTTTATCGTATGTAATATCACCAGTGCTTAAAATTTTATCGAAAATTTTTTCGAAAGCGTGTTGCCTGGTAATATAAAGAGTGCAAATTGGCAGTTTATTATCTGATTAAATCCCGACCGCTTTAGCGGGAGGGATTTAATCTTTGATAATAAACTGCCAATTTGCACGAGTTATATTAACTAGGGGCAACTTAGCTTGAGAAAAAAATTTTAGATAAAATTTAAAGCACGAGTGGTATTTGTGGAGAATATTTCTCGAATAAATAATTCATTAAGTACATCTTCTATATTATGTTCAGTAATTAATTGCCTTCAGACGTTTCCTTGTCACTTTTTAGAGATTATTCACCTTTATCTTCAATTTCATCATTTACATCACATAAAAATGCATTTCCAAAGCGACTCATCTAATAAAAAACAAAGTAGGTTTAAATTATGACAATCAAGAAAAACAATATACGTTAAACCATAGGTACTGTAACTTATAAAACTAGTCATCACAACAAAGCACGCTTCGACCAATCACATTACGGGTATAATCACACAAATTGCATATTACCAATCTATCGCTTTTACGTTCTAAGGCTGCGGCTCAGATGATATGGTACCGCCATCTAGTAACGCTAGCTTAACTCATCTGGCCTAAACAGTGAATTAAATTATTATATTAAAGTGTTTATTAATATATATTTATGTATTTAATCCTTGTTTCTAATTTGAGAAGTTTAATAGTTAAGTTAAATTTTACTTGTTTAAGTAAACAGACTTTAAGTACAACGAATTATAATGTATATAGTGATACTGCAGAGTTTTGATTTTCTAAATAAGTGTTAGCTGCTTTGTGATGATTGATGAATTATCATACGTAAGTACCTACATTTGTGTATTTATCTTGAAATAACTGATTTGTCTGTTTCGTAGATATTTATATTTAATTTTAGTCGTGAAAATTATTTTGTAATTACGTTAGGTATTAAGCCATTGAAAGCTGTGTATAACTTGTCCCGAACCTATATAAGTTCTACACAGCATTGGCTTTTTAGGTTATTAATACCTACAATACTACAATTTACGTTAACAATTAGTAATAAGCTAGAGAAGATATTTATAGATAACATTTAAAAGCACGATTTGTCCTATTTGCTGAATACATTTCACGACACAAAACGTCAAAAAATTTTCGCAATATTTGCCGCTGCAGCGACCTAAAAAAATAGAGCGATAAATTTTACATGTTGGTACTGTCAAAAGCCGATCTAGCTTGAATTATCACTAATAATGACGTTTGATTGGTGCAATGTTGTGAAAAAACGGGCTCTCATTGGCTACAGTGTTAATGAGTGAAATAATCTTTTTAAAACACAATATACAGTTTTATTGCTGTAAAGCACGTTGTTTCCATAGACACCATGTCTATGGAATGGAAATGGAATTTGTGAACTGACCTCTCTCTATCTGTAATTATTTCAATTTCGCTACTCTTATATTCCGGTTTTCTAGTTTATAAAGTATTATCTAAGCTCTCACAATTCAATCAAACATGATATGAAAGACACACACTTCTCCATTAACAAATACTTACACTCTACACTAATTCAATTTTGTTACAGTTGATACAATAATTCGAAAATTATGTGTAAAAAAGCTTTCAATAAGATTTAATCATTAAAGGTGAATGGTTCCGAAGGGGACACCCGAGGAAAAAGAATACACTTGCTTTTAGTATTATTTTAAACCAAAATAAACGCTTTCAAAGTATTGCCCCATATAGCGCAGGAATTTTAGTCAAAATATCGCTTCTAACCGGAATTAATTATTGTAAAGCTGAAAATTTCCAGGATTGTAGTTTTGGTCAAGGACAACACGTAGCAAAAAGTCCCCTACTCTCCCCCGTCGACTTCCCTGTTTTTTCGGAGCAACAAGGGCCTTAGTCGCAAAAATTTCAGAGCCGACTATAAAGTGCAACAGGAAGGTTGTTACTGGTCCGATCTGGGTCGAAATGATCATAAAAGATTAGGAGAAGCAACTCCGTTCATATTTCAGATGTTCCATGCATATTTTTGTTCATAATTTTCCGTTCTAGTTATGTCAACATTTCAAAAGTTTTAAAAAATTTAAAAAAAAATTTAAAAATTCCGAAATGGCGCCATTGCGGATAAATGAAGACTCGGAGGGGAAAACGTACTCCAATAAACATTTCTCTTCAAACTTTAGGCTTTCCATTGGTATGTCTACCTTCTCTGTAGCGTCACCCGTTACGGAGTTACGCTACTCTGAGTGTTGCAGCGGCGACAATCGAACATTTAAGTGCGTTCATTGTTGTGTCTATCACGTCTAGTCTAAACAATCAGGAAGGCGCAAGACGAGCTATATCCTTAGATCTTTAACTTTGACAGTTCTCTAAGTGTACGCATTGGTTCGTTGGTGCGGCAAAATTGAGTGATCTTAGTTAAGCCATGTAGCACAGGAATTTCAGTTTTTGACCCGGAATTAATTATTGTAAAGCTGAAAATTTGCAGGATTGTAGTTTTGGTCCAGGACAACACGTACCAAAAAGTCCCCTACTCTCCCCTGTCGGCTTCCCTGTTTTTGCGGAGCAACAAGGGCCTAAGTCGCAGAAATTGCAGAGCTGGTTATAAAGTGCAGCAAGCAGGTTGTTACTGGTCCGATTTGGGTCGAAATTATCATAAAAGCTTCGAAGAAGCATATCCATTCGTATTTCACATGCATATTTCGTTCATAATTTTCCGTTCTAGTGCTGTCAAAACTTCAAAAATTGAAAGAAATTATTCTAAATTGCTCCATTGCGGATACATGAAGACTCAGAGGGGAAAACGTACCCGAATAAACATTTCTCTTCATACTTTGGGCTTTCCATTGGTATGTCTACCTTCTCTGTAGAGTCACCCGTTACGGAGCTACGCAACTTTGAGAGTCAGCGAGCGGCGGCCGCGCCCGCCATGTGCAAGGTGGAACTGGCCTGGCTGCGCTGATGAGACCAGTTGCGAATTCCTGTTTATATATTATTGGTGTTTTATAAGATTTATTGAATGAAATTTAACTTGTCAGACTCAGAAAATGACTTTATTCGGCTAGACAATTGACATTATTGATCTACTGGTAAGTAGGGTGATCCGGATCATCATCCATATCCACGACTGGCTGTTTGTGCAGCTGAATTCTCTGCAGGTTTGGCACATGATGCTGCAGTTCAGACCAGAGTTCCTGCACTCGCACCGGGCACCGCAGTCCGCCTTGCAGCGGAAGAAATTAGCTATAGCAGGCTATCGGGAGCTGGCTGCCTTGTCCAGCCATTGTTGGATCTGCAAAAGCACATGCACATTAGTTGAGTACTGCAAGCTTTTCGGGAGATTAAATCCTCACAGTATTCTCCCTAACTCCTCCCCTCCCATCACCTGGAGGACTGTGGGTGGAAATCAGAACTCCAGGGCCTGGTTCCGATTCCTGTTCCTACCACAAGGCAGCCAGCTCCCGAAAGCCTGCTACCGCTAATTTCTTGTGCCTACAAGAGGGACTGCGGTACCCGTTGCGAGTGCAGGAACTCTGGTCTGAACTGCAGCATCATGTGCAGAATCTGTAGAGAATCCAGCTGCACAAACAGCCAGTCGTGGATATGGATAATGATCCAGACGACCCTACTTCCCAGTAGATCAATAATGTCAATTGCCTAGCTGAATAAAGTCATTTTCTGAGTCTGACAAATTAAATTTCATTCAATAAATCTTCTAAAACACCAATAATATATAAACAGGAATTCGCAACTGGTCTTATCAGCGCAGCCAAGGCAGTTCCACCGGGCACATGGCGGGCTCGGCCGCCGCGCGCTGACTCTCCAAGTTGCGTAGCTCCGTGAAGGGTGACACTACAGAGAAAATAGACATACCAATGGAAAAGTATGAAGAGAAATGTTTATTAGGGTACGTTTTCCCCTCCGAGTCTTCATTTATCCGCAATAGGGCCATTTAGAATTTTTTTCAATTTTTGAAGTTTTGACAGCATTAGAACGGAAAATTACGAACAAAATATGCATGGAACATGTGAATTATGAACGAATATGCTTCTCCGAAGCTTTTATGATCATTTTGACCCAAATCGGACAAGTAACAATCTTTTTAGCCAGCTCTGAAATTTCTGCGACTTAGGCCCTCATTGCTCCGCAAAAACAGGGAAGCCGACAGGGAAGAGTAGGGGACTTTTTGGTACGTGTTGTCCTAGACCAAAACTACAATTCTGCAAATTTTCAGCTTTACAATAATTAATTCAAAGTCAAAAACTAAAATTCCTGTGGTACATGGCCTAACTAAGATCACTCAATTTTGCCGCACCAATGAACCAATGCATACACTTAGAGAACTGTCAATGTTAAAGAACTAAGGGTATAGTTCGTCTTGCGCCTTCTTGACTATTTAGACTAGACGTGATAGACGCAACAATGAACGCGCTTAAATGACCGAGTGTCGCCGCTGCGACACTCAAAGTGGCGTAACTCCGTAACGGGTGACGGTACAGAGAAGGTAGACATACCAATGGAAAGTCCAGACTATGAAGAGAAATGTTTATTGGGCTACGTTTTCCCCTCTGGGTCTTCATTTACCCGCAATGGCGCCATTTCGGAGTTTTTCTAATTAAAAAAAAAAAAAATTTTAATTTTTGAAATGTTGACAGAACTAGAACGGAAAATTATGAACAAAAATGTGCATGGAACATCTGAAATATGAACGGATATGCTTCTCCTAATCTTTTATGATCATTTCGGCCCAAATCGGACCAGTAATAGCCTTCCTGTTGCACTTTATAGTCAGCTCTGCAATTTTTGCGACTTAGGCCCTTGTTGCTTTGAAAAAACAGGGAAGCTGACGGGGGAGAATAGGGGACTTTTTGCTACGTGTTGTACTGGACCAAAACTACAATCCTGGAAATTTTCAGCTTTACAATAATTAATTCAGGGTAAAAAACTAAAATTCCTGGACTAATATGCCTATTCCGTATTGCCATGTCTCGGCCTGGCGCCTCCACCAAATATGTTACGTCTATCAAGCACTTTACAGGTGCCTCGGGAATTATTTTTTCTGTTTTCTGTGTTTGACGGCAATGCTCTCATGAAAGATAGACATTTTATGCATTAGTTTCATATAATACTTTTTCTAAGACTGTCGTCAGTTTCCAAATTTAAATAAATATATTTCAAATTTAAATTAAATGTCAAAATTCGAATTTAAAATTTCATGTTTCTAAGGAGAAGATCGCGACACTTCAGTTATTCTCAATGCACTCTTAAGATTCGGCCATATACCAAGCCAGAGTGTAACGAGTAGAAGCTGAAGTCGGACGGGGAATACACTGTACGTTTTTCTATCCAATATTGTCAACTAAACTCTAAATATTATTTTACCTCATTGTTTTCTTAATTGTGGATGACAACTCTACATACTTTCACTAATACTTTATCAAGTTTCTTCCAGACAGTGATGTTAGCTGCATGCCAAATATTATTCTCCTGTCAGCTATATTATTATACATATTTGAGTTAATCAAACATTTTTAATACACCAAAGCACATTTTTCAATAAATACAATTTTTAAAAATTGGGTTTGTTTTCAAAGAATTTTTGCGGCAGCTTTCTCGAAAACGGTTGGAGTTATCAAGTTCTATCAAGTGTACCTTTTTTGCATGAGATTTTCTAATGAAAAGTGCCACTACGTTTCGTAATAAAAAAAAGAGAAAAAAATAATCATCATCAGGTATATCTCTTGAGACGCCCTCCACGGGCCGGCGTGATGTAATACACAAATTATTGTTTCTTGGCCTAAAAAATGTTTCCTTACCAAATTGGGAGAAGATCGATCAAAAGGTAGTTGAGATATTGCAAAAAAAAGAAAAAATATTACAATTACAATTTTGACACCCTGTTTGGTTATATCCTCATATTTTGGTCCAAATAATCTACCCTTGAACTATGGCCTATTATTAATGATCCACCCTGTATAGGAAATAATAGTGTCCAGATTCTGTCTTTATATATAGGCCAGTGGAATTAGCAAATATGCATATTGTAATTCGTTTCAGGATGCCACGTGCATTAAACGATAGTTTTATTGATGACGGACATGACCCTGAATTTGGTCCACTTTTTGATCGCCGGAACATTGTTTATTTAACGATTTATTGTTGAAAAATTCCAAAAAATCGACTTTTTAAAAGATAACTCAAAGACCTTTGACGATAGGTTTTTCAATTTGTAAATACAGTTAGAACTTTGAAAAACGGTTAATCTGAGAGATGTTTCGTTTAAAACGCTTGAAAATTTGTTTAAATAATTGCAAAAAACCGCGAAAATTTTCGCAATTTGCAAATATTTTTCATTCCTTAACAAAAGCACTTTAGTGCTTGAAACTTTGAGAAAATATATCTTTTATCACCCCAAAGTTACCTCTAAAATTTCATCAAAAAATTTTAATTAGTTTAAGAGATATTCAATTTGTTTATTAAAAACATGAATAATGTAAAATGCAAATTCACCCAGTTCCCGTTGTCGTAGAGGGTTGATCTTGACATCATTTTTTTTGTTGAGACTTAAACTTTATGTTTTCATTAATGGTAAATCAAATTTGCATTATTTTCAACTTCAAAATGGCGTTTGAAAAAATGTTACATTTTGATGTTAGGTTTTTTGCTAATAAATTTTAAACAAATGAAGATTTTGCAATATCGTTCTGATATCTTTGTTGCTGGGGTTTTTTCACACATTTTAAAAAAAAAAAATGACTCTGTAGCCTTACTAGAAGCCGAGATGATTTTTTTTTAATAAATTCGTAATTTGTTTATTAATAAACATTACCAGGTGAAACTTGGCGAACAGCCAGTTTAATAGTCTATCTTTGTAACAGAGCTGCGTTTGGGGGAAAAAATTTAATTTGCAACGATAACAATAATTAATTTTAAATCAGCGTCGGAACAGGAGTGAGAAGCATGAGTCATATCTGTAACACGTTCATAAAATGATCGAGACGAGTTCAAATCCGTCAACCAAAAATTTACCGTTTCTCTGATTTTGACTTTTTTTTTAATTTGGGGTAGCGTGATGAAATAATAATATCTGTCATGTCGATTTTTTCCTAATTAAACAATAATTTGTTATAAAAAATTATTTTTTGGTAAAATTTTTTTTATGAATTTATTAAAAAAAAATTATCTCGGCTTCTAATAAGGCTGCAGAGTCATTTTCTTTTTTGAAAATGTGTGAAAAGAGCTCGGCAACAAAGATATGAGAACTATATTGCAAAATCTTCATTTGTTTAAAAGTTATTAGCAAAAAACCTAACCTCAAAATGTGACACTTTTTCAAACGCCATTTTGAAGTTGAAAATAATGCAAATTCGATTTGTCATTAATGAAAACATAAAGTTTAAGTCTCAACAAAAAAAGGATGTCCAGATCAACCCTCTACGACAACGAGAACTGGGTGAATTTGCATTTTGGGCTAATAAAAGATATATTTCTTCAAAGTTTCAAGCCCTAAAGTGCTTTTGTTAAAGAATGAAAAATATTTGCAAATTGCTAAAATTTTCGCGGTTTTTTGCAATTATTTAAACAAATTTTCAAGCGTTTCAAACGAAACATCTCTCAAATTAACCGTCTTTCAAAGTTCTAACAGTATCTACAAATTGAAAAACCTATCGTCAAAGGTCTTTGAGTTATCTTTAAAAAAGTCGATTTTTTTGAATTTTTCAACATAAATCGTTAAATAAACAATGTTCCGGCGGTCAAAAATTGGACCAAATTCAGGGTCATGTTCGTAATCAATAAAACTATCGTTTAATCCACGTGGCGTCCTGAAACGAATTACAATAAATTTCAGTCTTTTTTTTACTAATTCTACTGGACTAATAGGGTTTTCTTATTTTTTACAAGCTTTTGACAGCTGTTATGTGTCAAAAATTAGCTCGATTGCAATTTTCGCAGTTCTTCATTAAGTGCTCAGTATTACGAAAATTTTAAGCCTAAATAGATTGATTTTGGTTGAATCTCAAAGGAATTTTGACCTAAAAAACTCATAAATGCCACACTATGCGTCGGTAATAAGCCTTGATAGCGGAACTAGACCGACGTTAAATAAATTACAAAAAAAATACAGCGCCGGTACTCGGCTAGATAGCAGATCGACAGACAGATGACGAAATTATTAATTTTTATAACGCGGTAATTAAAAGGATGAGAAAAGAAATTCTCAAATTTAATTTTTAATTAATACTTATTCTTTATAGAAAATTGTATTCAACATTGGTGATATCTTATTTTATTTTATTATATTATTTCAAATTAAAAATAGCTTGTTTTTTCTATAAAGTTTCAGAAATAACCAAACAAAGACTCTCAGCATAGTAAAATAACTAACGTGTCCTGGCTCTTCTAGAAACACGTAATTTTCACAGTTGGTCTACTGCGTATATTATTTGTGCCTAAATCTTGCATCCCCTTTCCACACGTCTCATGCAATGGATCCTTAAAGTGTCTCTATTGAAATTCCTCTATTAATCGAAACCAAGCGAAGTGGAATCTGAACTTCCTGGCCTCACACAGCTACCCCATTATTCTCTATTCACAAATCGTGAAACCCGTAAATAATATTTCACTTAGTAAATCATGGGTTCTTCTGGCAGTGTGACCTGTCTTGTCTTGTTTGAACCAAATGTGCATCCCAAAATGTATCGAAATTTTACCCAAATATATTTAACTTCTTAAACTAGGGTAAATACAAGGTGTTTTTAAAAGGTGTTTTAAAAACTGAATGGACCTAATGTCAATTTGAATCCATTTTGGCATATTGAAAATTTTGAAATAGTTTTCAGTGGTAAAAGTAACAGGGTATTTTCACAAATTTGGATGATTTTATATTTAGGTACTTCATGGAAATATGAAGGGCATGTGTTTTTTTTTCTCTCAAACACGCAATAGAAGTTTATACAAAATTAAAATAAATTCAAATTCTTAATATGTCTTGCTAATTTAACTACGCCATTTATACTTTAAGGTATCAAAGAATTTTATGAAGTTGTAGGCAGGGGATTCTTTATAAGCACTTGTCTTTTAAGTAGGCATCATTAAGTTCCTACCATATTTTGTTCTGTAACTGTGGCATTTTTCCAACTTCTTCTAAATTATGTTTATTTTTAAAAACATATAGCACACATTCCCACATAAATATAGGAGGTATCGTTAATATATTTCTTTTTTTTGAAATATTCCTTGCAACTGGTCGTAGGTTATAGGTTAAAAATTAGCTTAAGCAATATTTTTTGGGATATCAGTACTCTGCTTATTCCACTAACTCTCCCCAGGATACAATATTATTTGCCATATGATTATAAGTCAGTGAGTAATATATACTTAAAAATCCTGTTGTGTCGAGGCTGGATTTCATTTGGAATATCGCATAAAAGGCCGAATTTAGTTTGCCACAAAGTCTACCATAGGTATTCCTATGGTTATCCCACCTTAATCGTGTACCTAAAAATGTTGTATCCACAGACAACGTCATTTTGCTTTCTGTCTAGAAATTCCGAGGTATAGATTTTTGAAGATGAAAATTTAAATATACTGTCTTGCTTTCATTCAGAATTAATTTATTATGTTGTGTCCAAGCGTTCAATTCATCACATGCGCGATTTACCCTTAAAGCAAGTTCTTCTGGTGTCGGCGCTGAAACTGATACTGAGGCAAACATTGTAACTTGACCAGTGGACAGAACTTGTGGAAGATCATTTATCACAAGATCACTGAACCCTGTGGCATGCCTAGATCTATATTTTTTTATAGAAGATGTTATTACATTTTACTATCATTTTTCTGTTTTCCATATACGACCGTATCCACAATATGTTCCCCTTATTTCTATAGAATATAACTTATTAGCTAAAAATTTCATATACACAGTATCGAAGGCTCGGGATAGATCGAACATTAAAAGCAGGACATATTTACCTTCATCAAGCTATAAATGAAATGTAATAGGTGATATGAAGCTGTTTCCGTTGTCTGAAACCTTGGCAAGGTGTCATAATATTCAGTTCATTTAAATAATTTACGATTATTTACTTATTTATTTATTTAATATACAACCATTCAACAGGTGTTAACTCAATTACAGAATGGAAACAAGAGTAATACAATTAATAAATATACAGTTTACATAGTAATTCGATATTATGTAAGCATAAACATAAGTGACATATAAGTAACAATCGAAAATAAAAATAAGCGAAACAAAACAAACAAGAAAACAGCTTATGACAGTTTTTTTATGGAGGCTACACTGCAGTTGAATATGTCAATTCTATCTTGAATTTTATGATATTTGTCGCATATTTGATTAACAGGAGAAAACTTTTTGATGTTTGTTCTCGGCGTCGGTAAATGAAAAGTTAGTGATTCCCTAGAGGTAATTCGAGGTACCTGAAAGTTAATACGATGAAGAATATCACTGCAGTCTATTTTACTGTTCAGTAGCTTATATAAGTAGATTATTTGTGATTTCATACGCCTATTCTCGAGACTTTCGATGGATAACCTGTTCTCCATTCGATCATTAGGAAAGCCAATAGCGGGATATACACCATCTTCTCTATAGTAAGCATACTTTAAGAATCTTCTTTGTACGTTTTCTACAGCATTCACATGGAGATCATAATAAGGACACCATATTACTGAAGCGTATTCAACACGTAATCTTACAAACGAGACGTATAGCAACTTTAATGTACTAGTATTAGTGAAGTCCTTGCAATTCCTAACGATAAAGCCTAGCGACTCCCACATCTCGAATGGTGTCAGGTCGAGATAACGTTGATTGATTTATTGAGTAGTTGTAATTTATTCTATGCAATTTATTTGTGAAAGATATAACATGTCATTTAATGGTAATTTGTTTTCTGAACACCATAGATTTATCTTGAGAAGATTTTCTTGTAAATTATCGCAGTCAGCTGTGTTGTTAATTTGGAATAGATTTTCATATCATCATCGTAAAGCATAAACGAAACATTTAGATCAGATCCAATATCATTTATATATGTTAAACAATAGTGGACCCATATTGGAGCCCTGTGGAACTCCAGAGGTATAGGCTATTTAAACAGACTGGTAACCACAACATTGCACGAGAAAATCCATTATTAGCAAGTTTTTGCAGTAGGATGTTATGATCCAGTCTATCGAAGGACTTGGAAAAATCTGTATAGATTACGTCCGTTTGCAGGCCAGCATCTAATGAGTCAGATAGAGTTTGAGTAATAGATAAGAGATTGGTGACAGTTGACCTGCCACGCGTGAAGCCATGTTGATAAGGAGTGATGCGATTTTTCATATAATTAGAAGTATATTCATGAAGAAGCAATTCAAGAATTTTGGCAAAGTTTTTTATAATAGTGATAGGTCTATAATTTAGGATGTTATTGCGATCGCCTTTTTTAAAAATTGGTGTAATTCTAGACATTTTCCAAGTACTTGGGAATGTTTCTGTTTTTAGAGCTAAATTATAAATTATGGTCAAAGGGTGTGTAAGTACATTAGCGCAGTCTCTTATTATAAATGCAGATATATTATCAAGCCCCGATGTGGTTTTCGGCTTTAATTTTTTTATGCAGTTATATACTTCTGACTCTGTAAAACTTTCAACATGAAATGAGTCTATTATGAAGCTATCCTCCGTTGGATCAGCCAGGTTATCGATCGGTATATATGAGTCCTGAAAGTGTGAGGCAAATGCATTAACAATGCTTTCTTGATCCGTTATTGAGCATCATATAGTTAGGTATAGTGGATGTATTTCGCTTAGCGTTAAGAAATTGCCAGAATTTATTGGGGTTATTAGAAATATTACGTTCAATATTATTGCAGTAATTTTTGTACGAAATATCTATACTTTCTTTTATGATTCGCCTGAGAACTCTGAATTCTTCTAGTGTTGTGGGGTCATTATTTCTTTTATATTCTTTCAATCGAATCTGTTTCAGTCGAATATTTTTTATTATTTCTGGGGAAAACCAAGGTGGGTACGTTCTATTTCGGGGTTTTGTTTTAGGAACAAACAGATCAAAGGACTGATATATTTTGTCATAGAAGTAATCGCAAGCCAGATTAACGTCAGGGAAGTCATTTAGGCCATCCCAATTTCTTTCGGCCAATTCACGATATAGGTTGGTATAGTCGGCTTTGCGAAAATTATAGAAGACAGTGTTAATTTTTTGTTTATTATTTCTTGGGTTAAAATTTATATTGAACGATATTAACAAAGCTGGATTATAAACATCTTCCTTTGTAACGATATCTGTGGCTTTTTCGACGGTGATATTTTTATTAGATGGTACCAAGTCTAGTAAGCGATTGTCTTCTATGTTATTGCATTGATTTAAGTCTAGGGAATTAATGAAATGTATCAATGGTATTACCTTCCCCCTAGCATGCGAATTAGACAAATATGAGGAATACTCAGAGACATTGAAGTCTCCGAGAACTATTATGTTACAATTATATATAAATTCAAGTGCTTATACTGTCAAACATAGCCTCATTCATATGTGTCCACAGGAATATTAGGTGGGATGTAAAGCAAAAATGTATATACAATCTGGCTCCTCATTATTACCTTTACTTCAATAATATCTATACTTTTTAGGTGACTAAACTGTTCTTTAATGTCAAGTTGCACGGCGGCAAATATATTATTTACCGCCAGGAGTACTCCTCCACCCCTGCTAAGACCACACTATACTAGTCTTTCTAAAAGCTTTGATAAGGTACTAAGTAGTGAAATTTGTCGATAGTTTTATGAGGATCTTCTTTGTTAAATGTGTAAATAAAAATGTACCTACTTAATTGTATTACACTTCAGTTGACTTCTATTAAATTTGATTTGACTTACTTGTCGGAGTTTTTAAGTTGATAGGTATTACAATATTATAATTCGTTTTAAAATAAATTTGATTTGTAGCTTGTCGAATATTTTTAATGAATTTCTCTTTTTATTCTTTGACAGTCAGAATGTCTCTGTAAAGAACATAATGTTAATTGGAAATGGGAGGAAAAAATTAAATAAACCAAATCTGTTTTACAAAACAGCCTTTGAAGACTGTCTACTTAGAAGATTTAATACAATGAAATTTATGTTGGTATGGCGTCTCGTGTTCTGACTTATTAATCATTCTTTCCTAAATCAAATAAAAAGTAAACAGACGGCGCTTAATTTTCACAATTTATTAACTAAAGCTTGTTCGGCGTTATTTGTTTAAAGACGCTACTCCTTATAATGAAGTTTTCAAATTAAAAAGAACTGCTGTATGAACTTTGTTAAAAAGAGAGTTGTAAACAACCGATAACGATGAAAGAAGATGTTCTGTCGTAAGATAAATTGCCAGATGCCTTCTTTGGATAACTTTGGAAAACTGTAAATAAATTCGGGGAGAGGTTGCTCTGCGTCTTATATAATTTTATAGCGAAGAAGTCATCCGGAAAGGAATTATGAAAAATAATTTAGTTCATACGCGAATGTTTCGCGTTAATGTATTAATTCTTCTATCAAGCTGTATTTAAAATCAATATTACTTAAAATAATCAATTTTTCTGCTTTGACGTGTTCAGGGGATCAACTTAAGTTCACTGCTCAGTTTTGCAGTTTCTGGAGGGTCGGCGTATTGTTTATTTAAACAATTTAATTTTTTAGACGTGTTTTCGGTTTTGTTTGAATATCTCGGAAAACAAAAGAAGGAAAATGTTCATTTTGAGCTGTAGAATATAGTATATGTACATAAACTATAATTCAATCCAATTGTTATTATTATTTTAAAAAAATTGAACATTGCAAAATTTTGCGTTTTTAAACAAATCACTGTTCTTTAAAAAATAATGGATAATATTTAGTAAAATTTTGAAAAGTACAGCTTTTATAAAGTACAATCAATTTCAAATCAAAATAATAATTATTAAAACGACTCAAAAATACAATTGTTGCTAAAATTTGCAACCTAGTGAAATCCTGCCATCAAGACCAAGAAATTTGTACGATGGCTCAAATTGTAGCATTCTATATACTCCACTAAAATTAGCATTCAATTCGGAACTAATTTGTAACAAGCTAATTTTAGGGGGAATATGTAGGGAAAAATATCCTATTTAACAGGAAAAAGTCCCAAAAAATTCAGGTGGTGGAACACCTCAAAAATTGGGCCGCCATCTTGTAATTAGGCACTTTTTAGCTTTAAACTTGAATAATTAATCTCACACTCATTTTATCAAAAAAATTAATCAGATAAAAATTAAAGAGTATAAAACAAGCTACGAAACAGTTTTTAAATTCGGTCAATAAATAACTGAGATAATGGCGACTAATGTTTGGGTACTATGCATTAAATTAGATAATTTCAACTTTAACACTAGAAAACAATGTATTTTTTAATAATAATTAGAATATTAATTTTTCGTCAAACTTCCGTCGTAAGTATACTCTAATTCCATTGCTTCGTCGATCGTAAGTGACGCTTTGTGTACCAAATACTTCGCCCAAAAATTCCTTGTGCGTCAAAAGTTATCTGCTTAATATATCTTGTACTAATGATCGGATTAGAATTTTAAAAATAGTAGCTTATTCTAAATAAAAATTTTAAAAAATATAGACGTGTCCGATATCTATTGGAAAAAAATAGAAAACACCAAAAATAGCCGAAAAAAATCAAAAAGTTGGCAAAAAGAAAACTCATTTATGGTCAAATATAAAGCACGAATCTCGGACACCGAGCGTCAAATAGAACGGTCAAATATGGCAGACGAAATAAAAATTTTAATTCTTTGTAAATTATCAAGGAGGCACTGTACCTCTCTTTTTTTTCTTTTCGATTGTACGTTATTTTATGTACTTTTAGGGGACATTTTTTTTTAATTTTCAAAAAGCGCTTTTTTTTATTTAAAAAAAGTGCATTTTTAAAATTTTCAAAAATGTATTTTCTTTGACCCTCCTATTTTTCATCCAATTTTCATCGAAACAAAATGAAATATATTATAGAAAGTCTTGTATAACTTCAAAAATTTAATACAAAAGGAAATTTATTAAACATACACATGGTAATAATAATAATAATATACGAATATATGGTCAATAATCAGAACCAAGCAGTCAAGACTATAGAGTAGTATTTTTTATGATGGGTATGCCGATGAACAGAATAGCACTAAGACTAACGAGCGCATTCGTCGTTTAGAAAAAAATGGTTGCGTAGATGTTTCATACACAAGGGACATTTTGAAATCCTCGGTTAGTCAAACAAATTTCTAGCTAATAGTAAAAATAAGGATAGCTTTATGAAATTGTTGCGCAAAGAGTTAATAGATAATAACGTTAAAATATGCAGAGACGATGCCCAGTGGGGCAAATAGCTCATTTTTTGGACAAGCGATAATTCCCAAGCCTGGAATTAATGAAATTTAAATTTTTTTTTTAAACTCTTCGTTATAAAATTCCCTTTAATTCTATCGAGCCCGAATTCTGATATTTCAAAATTAAAGGACTTATATTTTGAAAGTAAAATAAAATGTTATCAAAAGATTGTTTAAAATTATAAAAAATTGTTACTTGGGGTTTTTTTTTGGTTTCTAATCTCATTTCTGATCCCCGAATTGCTATTCAAAAAACCAAGATAGCGGATCCAATATGGCGGCCATAATATTTTTTTAAATGAGATCTACATGCGCAAATTTATAAAAATTGTTACTTAGGGTTTTTAAGGGTTTCTGACCCTGAACATGAAGTCTAAATTATTTAATATCGTAATCCAAGATAGCGGATTCAATATGGCGGATCCAATATGGCGGCCACAATATATTTTTTAATGAAATGTACATACGCAAATTATTAAAAATTGTTAATTAGTGGTTTTAGGGTCTGCTGAACATGAATCTGAAGTCTAAATTACGTAATATCGAAATTCAAGATGGCGGATCCAATATGGTGTCCGTAAGTTAAAATAGAATGATAAATCAAGAAAGAAATTGCTAAAATTTGTTACTCAGGGGCTTAATTCGCTAATCTTGTTTGGGATATTTTAATATTTTAGTTTCGTCACTTTGGAAACCATAATATCGGATCCAATATAGCTGTTATAAATTTTAAAAAAAATAAGACGTACATGCAAAAATAATTAAAAATTAGTTCCTAGAGGTTTCTGATTCTGCAGTTAAAATTTCGTAATTTTGAATTCTAGGGTTGCATTTCCAGTATGTGCTAAAATGAAATAATTAATCAAAAATTAACCTTAAATGTCCAATCATAGAGTAGTCAAAAGACAAATACTATTAGCTAATACTATTAGGTAAGAACTATTAACTTTAATTATAATATTTTGGTCAAGTCATAAAATGACAGAAAGTAAAATATTGTAAGCCATGAACTTAAAATAACCTAATGCTTCTAGTCCTAAACAAACAGCTAGAAAAGTACGATAAGATATAAATCTAACATAATCTAATACGAAAAATGATGAACGAGTAGAATCTTCAACTTACGGACACCATATTGGATCCGCCATCTTGGATTTCGATATTACGTAATTTGGACTTTAGATTCATGATCGGCAATCTCTAAAACCCCTAAGTGACAATTTTTAACAATTTGCGCATTTACGTGTCAATTAAAAAAATATTATGGCCGCCATATTGGATTCGCCACTTTGGATTACGATATTACGTAATTTAGATTTCAGATTCTCGATCAGAAACCCTTAAAAGTCCTAAGTAACAATTTTTAACAGTTTGTGCATGTACATTTCATTTAAAAAAATATTATGGCCGCCATATTGGATCCGCTATCTTGGTTTTTTGAATCGCGAAATTCGGGGATCAGAAATGAGATTAGAAACCAAAAAAACCCCCCGAGTAACAATTTTTTATAATTTTAAACAATCTTTTGATAAAATTTTAATTTAATTTAAGTCCTTTAATTTTGAAATTTCAAAATTCGGGCTCGATAGAATTAAAGGCAATTTTATAACGAAGAGTTTAAAAAAAAAAATTTAAATTTCATTAATTCCAGGCTTGGGAATTATCGCTTGTCCAAAAAATGAGCTATTTGCCCCACTGTGCGACTATAATCGTCAAAACTGCTATTGATTTGAAAACCGAAGACAATCGAGTTATAATAGTTGGTGAAGACATTGACCTTTTGGTTATAATGACTCAACTAGCATGGAATCATCATAAAAAATCTATTTTTACAAACCTAAGATTAATAAAATAATTGACAAACATTACGATGAAAATTGTCTGCAGTTCCACCCACTGAAGAGCAGGCCCGCCTATGGTGGGGGCTATTGGGTACTGAGATTAGGGGCCCGTAGCGGGGCCTGCCAGAGATGTTGACAATTTTTTTTTAATTTCTCCCCCCACTCATCAATTATTAAGCGTGGGGGCCCACCAGAAATGATGGTTTCTGAGAGGCCCGTCAGTGAATTTGGTACCGGGGCACATGATTTGATTGGGGGGGGGGGTGCTAAAGAGGTAATAGAAAAACACTGTAAGAGTATATTTCCAAGTTAGTGGTCAGTGGTTAGGTTCTGAGAAAGATCCGTTACAATTTGGGTGACTTAAAACTGAGAATGGCTTAATGCCTGATGTTATGAGTGAAACTAATGCTTTTCCTAAAAATTTACTAAGTATTTCTTGAAAATATAAGAAAGGCTGTAGCAATAATTAGTGCAGCTATAGAAAATACAATTTAAGAAGCACAACAAGTTGCATTCATTGCATTGGAAAATATTGCGACAATGCTACACCTACGTCTTTTTTACAAGACGAACCAGAGATTGACATTTAAGTTATTAACTCATTTATTAATTTCATTAATATTTTGTTTATGTTTTTAGTAACCCTTATTTTTTTAATAAAAATGTATTTTCATTTTACATATATATATTTTAAGGCACCACAATGGAATAATCAATGCTTAATGAAAAAAATTATAAAATTACAAGTCATATTTTGTTATCTTTATGCTCGAGCTTTTTTAATTTTTAATTTATTTCAAATTTCTAAACGTCATTTTATAGATTTTAAAGTTTTCTCGAATTTCTGTGTCTTCATAATTTTTGATTATGGCTAAGATAATAGATTTATTTGACTTTAAACGAAAATTATCGCGAATTTCAAGATGGCGGACGATTTTTTACTGTGTTCCGCCATTCGAATTTTTTGGGATTTTTATCTATATATTTAACACACCCTCCCCTACATATTAACGTAAAAATTAGCTTGTTACAAATTTGTTCCGAATTCACGATATATTTTACTTAATTTTACTGGCCTAATAAGTACTTAAGATCACGGAGAAAAACATTTTGTTTTCAAAATTTAAACCCGTTTTATTGCAGTTGTTTACAGTTTTCGAAATTTTAGTTATAAACAAATTCAAGTAACTCTCTGGTTTTTTTATGAAATCAAAAACGGTAAACGAGTAATGAAAATAGATTTAAAAAGCCAACATTTGAAAACAAACATTAATACTCTACTTGCATTTGGAGCTGAGATACGTTAATTTTTACGTTTAGGTCACTTATAAACAAACAAATCGATATTACTTCTTGTTTGGGCTGGTTATTCTACAATGCTTTTTGTTTTGTTTCTATTATTTAAAGATAATCCAAAGCTGCAATTGTTAAAATAACATCAAATACATAATGCACATTTTCGATTTTTTTATAGCTTTTTTAATTTTTGTCACGAAAATGGTAAACCAACTTAACTTGCACAACTACCTTTATGTTCATGTATACAGCTTTGTAAAATTTTTAATATTACCGATACAATAAAAAAAATATTTCGCAAGCAGGATTTGAACCCGAGGCGTCCGCATCCTGAATAAAGTTTTTCATTTTTTTCAATTCAAACAGGTTTTATTCAACATTTTAGTACCTACATGTGATGGGCCTAGCCGGAACCTGTCCCGGAGCCGACCAGACAACCACAACGTGTAGTGTCGTGGTCTACGTGTGGTTGGCGGGGCGGGTCCGGTTCTGCTTAACGGCAATGATTTATTAGCTAAAAACTAGATCAAACATTAAAAAAAATGTTCTCACATGAGCCTAAAACTAATTAATAATCAAAATTTCGTGTAAGTGCTCAGTGTTTAATGCCCTAGCTTAACATTAAACACTGAGCACTGACAGGAAATTTTGACTGTTTGTACGGGGAGCACAAATGTTCGAACGAATGACGACCTGGTGGTCTGAACAGAAAGGTCGCCTTACATACTGGGCCATCTATCGACTTAAATCCGTAAAAATATAATATAACATTTAGACATATTTGGTGATTTTCGGGCCTCTATACAGTATCTAACAATTCTATCTTTGGATTATTTTCAAGTTGCAGAGACAAAATTATAGACATCGGAGAATTACCAGTCCAAATTTCAATAAGAATTATTGATTTTTCATTTATATTTATATTTTTAGTGACCTAAACCAAATACTAACTATCTCAGCTTCAAATGCAAGTAGAGCATTAATTTTTTTTTTAAAGTTGGCTTTTTTAATCTAGAGAGTTATTTGAATTTGTTTATAACTATAATTTCGAAAATTATAAGCAACTGTGATAAAAAGGGTTTAAATTTTGAAAGAAAAATTCTCTCCGTGATATTAAAGTACTTATGAAAAGCTACAATTTGAGCCATCGTACACATTTCTTGGTTTTGGCAGGATTTCACAAGGGTTCAAAGTTTATGCAGACATTGTATATTTGAACCGCTTTAATAATAATCGTTTTAATTTGAAATTTTAAGTGGTGATTGTACTTTATAAGAGCTATATTTCACCAAAATTTCATTGAATATTATCCATTATTTTTTAAAGAACAGTGATTTGTTTAGAAACGCATAATATTGCAATATTCGATTTTTTTTTTTAATAATAATAACAACTGGAATGAATCATAGTGTACATACTTTTATTGTACAGCTCATAATGAAAGTTTTTCCTTCTTTTTGTTGTTTTCCATAGGACTTATAGATTTCGAGATATTCAAAGCGACGGAAAAAGCGATGGAAAACACGGTATAAAAAATTAAATTGTTTAAATAAACAATACGCTGACCTCGCAGAAACTGCAAAATTGAACTGTGAACTTAAGTTGATCCCCTTAACACGATAAAACAAAAAACTACCCTGACCAGACATTTCATACTAAGAATTTTTTAGTCCTAATTTGATTCCACTACTATTGCTAAAACGAAAAGAATTAAATCGTTTACGGATTAAGAAGTAAAATAGATCAAACATATTTAATAATTGGCTATTTATTTAAATAAAATTTAAAATATCTCTGAAGTAGTTTCAACAAACACGAAAACATTCATTTGACGCGCGTTTCGCCAGCCATGTTGGCATCATCTGGAGACGATTAAAAGTAACCAAAAGAACTAAAACTTAGCCGCCTCTAGATGATGCCAACATGGCTGAAGAAACGCGCGTCGAGTAATAATATTTAAGTGTTTTGGTGTTTGTGGAAATTACTTCATAGGCAACTTCACACCTCCAGACCTCTCCAAGAAATTATTTTTTTACTCATTATTGAGTATTTCGCCACCTCTCCAAAAATATTTAAAAAATTAATGAAATAAACTCATTTTCTTATCTCGCATACAGGGTGTAAAAAATAAAAAACCCCAGGTAAAATATTTTGAAGAATAATGGAGATATTTGAATTCTGTAAAAGCCGATTGTTAGAATGTATAAATGACTTCAGTTTTTAATGTGTAAAGATGGCGCTGTACTACACAAAAATGTTTTAATGGCAGAACCTTTAAAATGCAGTGTATGGTAAAGAATTTTAATATGGTTGATGGAACTATAATTATTATTTATTGAAGTAAATGTTTAAATTCGTATTTAAAGGTATATTAAATATGGTTAAAGTTCAATTTCATTTTTATAAAAATAACATTTTACATTTTTTTTATAATAACCTTATTAGTTGAAAGATTCGACTTTTACTTGGTGAAAATTCATGTCAAATCTCCTTGGTTATTTAAGAAAATGAAGTAACTTAGAAAAATCTTATTTTGGAGGTAAGTGAGCTGCTACAACACACCCCCCCATTAACAAAAAGAACAATTAATCAACCAAAAAATCTATGGCAAAACGTACTTTTTTAACTAGAGTTGGCGATATATCACATTTGTCAACCAACACATAAGCAGGTTTGCCTCTGTTAATATTGACAGTTATGATTTTATTTCTTTTATCAAAAGTAATTAGTTTATTTGTATGGGATAAAACTTTAAATGGACCCTCGTACAAATGAGAAAAGGTCGTTTAAAACGTTCTTTGCGAACAAATATAAAATCGCATGTAGGAATGTCAGGGCTGATAAACGATTTGTGATGAACATGAGAAAAAAGAGAAATAAAAGTCAAATTATTAAAATAAGTTCGTAATTTGTCAATAAAATAAGGAATGTCACATCGGAGTCACCAAATTTATAGTTGATGCAACTATAATTAATATTTATTAAAATACATATTTAAATTCGTATTTAAAGGTATATGTTAAATATGGTAAAAATTCAATTCCATTTTTATAAAAATAACGTTTTATATTTTTTAAATAATAATGTTATTATTTTGTTTTTTAATAATCTCCTTGGTTACTTAAGAAAATGAAGTTACTTAGAAGAATCTCATTTTGGAGAATCAACATTTAACTCTAATCATATTTTGGTATACAGTGTCCGCCAAGAAGTCTGTACCATATGAGAAACTCTCTTGTTATTGACTTTCTGAAAATTTTTATTTTTTATAAAAGTTAGTGTATGTTCTCAAACGAAAAAGGGGCTGCACTAATGCGTTTTGGTCCTAGCGCTTAGGTCGGGAAATTAATTTTTTTGAAATTGTCTCAAGAGTAAACTACCTTTATTTTTTAAGATATTGAAAAATGTTATTTAAAGAAGTTGCTTATAATGCAAAGTATATCCAGATATCAAATTTGGTTGTTCTAATTTAAAAATAAAAATTTTCCACTTTTTTACGCATAATGCCTGAAGAACTTTTAGCAAACAAATATTTTAGGAAAAAATGCTGAATTTCTTGGTGCATAGTTGTTCTCTTTTTTTCAAATGCTAACTTGTTCGAATTTGTCATTAAGCGATTTGTATTAAAACATTTCGAAAAAGTTAACATTAGCAAAAAGAGAACAACTTTGCACGAAGAAATTGAGCATTTTTTCCAAAATATTAAGTTGGTCAAAGAAGTACTGCTTAAAGTTCTTCAAAGTGGATTTTTATACATTCCTTTGGCCGAAACTATTAAATAGAGAGAATTATTAATAACAGAAAAATATTTTAAAGTACAGGACAGGAATTGTTTATTAACGCGGAAATAAATCGGACGAAGGACCATTCAGCGTAATGCTGACAAACTGAACTAATATTAATAATTGAATTTGAAATACCTTGTGACCACGTGTACTAGCGGCACTTCTTGGTGTTGTTCTCTTCTAGTTGGGCCCAACAAACTCCAGGTCTCCAGTATGGGAATATGGCAAGGTACACAAAACACTCGCGTGGTGATAAATAGCGGTTTTTATTATTTTTTAAGTTGACCGAAAAAATGACTTTTTATATTTTTTTTGTAGCGTTATTATTTTTTGCTGATATGGAAATCAAAAACAAATTGAGTTATAGAAACAAAAAATGCTAGCATTGTTTTCTGAACATACCGCCCATCCAAATGGCGAAGCATTTGTAATAAAGTTTGTAATTTCCGTGGGAAACGTATTTATGAGTACAAGAAATATATCTAAAACTATGAAACTAAAACTAGGTTAAATAATAATACAAAACTAGTGAGGAGTAGGTAAGGGACATAGTTTTACAAGAGGTCTCTTAAGGACACCGTTAGCTGTTCGCACAGTAGCAACACGGGTCTGCCCATCAGGACTAGAGTGCAATTCGACAATTCGGCCAAGATGCCACGTTAGCGGTGGGACATTGTCCTGTTTGATGACAACAATGGTGCCAATATTGGGAGGTTTTGTAGAATCTGTCCATTTATGTCGTTGCTGGAGAGTGTGAAGATACTCGTTATGCCAGCGCTTCCAAAATCCTTGTTGAATTTGTTGCAACAACTGCCATCTGGACAAACGATTTATGGGTACGGAGATTAACTCCTCGTCGGGAGGAGTTGTTAATGAAGATAATGTTAAAAAATGACCTGGAGTTAAGGCCTGAAGACCATTTGGATCACTACTAAGCTGACATAATGGTCGTGAATTTAAAACTGCTTCGATTTGGTGAAAAACGGTATTAAGCTCCTCGTAGGTCAGTACTTGATCACCAATAATTCGAGAAATGTGATGTTTGACTGATTTGACTCCTGCTTCCCATAAACCACCAAAGTGAGCCGCAGACGCGGGATTGAAGTGCCACTTAATTTGTATGACTCCGGCGGCGTTTTGGGTTAATTCATTCAGTTGACGATTAGCGCCAACGAAATTAGTTCCGTTGTCACTGTAAAGATGAGAGCATTGGCCTCGATGTGCAACAAATCGCCGTAATGCTGCTATAAATGAATCAGATGAAAGATTTGAAACAAGTTCAAGATGGAGAGCTTTAATGGCGAGACATACAAATAAGCATATATATGCCTTTTGAGTTTTACCACCCCGGAGCCTACCAAAAGTAATATGAAACGGCCCAGCGAAGTCTACTCCGGTGTGCAGGAATGGTTTAACTTCAGAGACTCGAGGAGTGGGTAAATCACTCATCAGAGGTGTATAGGATTTTGGATTATGTCGCGAACAACGATAGCAATGAGAAATGCAATGATTAATTGCTCGTCTAGCGGACAATATCCAGAATTGTTCAGCTAATAAAGCCTGAAGAGCGGTTGCGCCATGATGCAGATACTTGTTATGATACTGATTAATAAGAAGTTTAGTTAATCGGTGTTCCCGTGGTAATAAGATTGGATGTTTTCTCTCAAAGGATTCTTGAGAGTGGCGAAGTCTTCCGCCCACCCTGAGAATACCCTCCTGATCTAGGAAAGGTGCAAGTTTGCGTATAGGTTTAGCACAAGGGCTTTTTGAACAAATTTGCTTTATTTCATTAGCGAAGACTAATTGTTGAATATGTTTTATAATGATAAGCAGCGCATTATGTAGTTCCAAATTTACTAAAGGACCTCGAATTAAATTAGTTTTATCCTTTAAATAGCTGGTAAATCGAATTAAATAAGCAAAGAGGAAAATCGTGATAATAAAATTATTATGAAATCATGTTGTCCAGTGACAACGAGAGAGATTGTATTGGTTTCTAAGTCTACATCGGAAGGCAAGGTAGAAGATGAATTAATAGGCCAAAGTTCAGGCGGAGAGCTGAGCCACTTGGGACCCCACCATGAAGAACATTTCAAGAGGTCGTGGGGAAGAAGACCCCGTGAGGCGCAATCAGCAGGATTATCGATACCATCAATATGATGCCAATTTTCCGGAGATAATTTTTCCTGAATTTGTGTAACACAGTTTGCAATAAACGTTTTCCACTGATGTGGAGAGGATTTAATCCAGGTTAATGCGACTGTGGAATCGGACCAAGCGTAAATATTTTTAAAAGCAATGTTGGCATAGGTGTCACGTACAAAATAAACTAAATCTGAAAGTAACAGTGCTGCACATAATTCAAGGCGTGGAATTGTGATACGCTTAAGCGGAGACACCCTAGATTTAGCACAAACCAAAAAAATGCGTACAGAACCATAATTTTCTGTAACCCTAAAATATACCACATGCATAACCAGTCTCAGAAGCATCACAGAAACCATGAAGATCACATGCTTGATAATTGTCCGTTATAACGCGCCGAGGTAACTGAAGTTGCGCGAGACATACCTCACGCTTGTATTGTGACCAACGTGAACAAATCTCAGCGGAGGGAACCTCATCCCAAGACAATCCTTGTGTCCAAAGAATCTGGATCAAGTGCTTTGCAAAAAGAGTAAGCGGAGCTAACAATTCAAGTGGGTCAAATATGCGTGCGACTTCAGAAAGTATTGATCTTTTGGTACAACAACGGTCGATAGTGTCTATTTTGTAAGTTAGGGAATCATAAGTTGGATTCCAGTTCAAGCCCAACACCTTTTGAAAGTAATCAGCAGTGTCAAATGATTGACAATTAGTTTGGCGTAATGATGGGGGTATGGAGTCTAATACGATAGGATCGTTGCTAGACCACTTCCTCAAATCAAATCCACCACTTTTAAGAAGATCTCGAAGTTGAGATTGTAAAGTAATAGCTTCTTCAGCAGATGAACAGCCCGTGACTACGTCATCTACATAAATGTCGCTAAGTAACACTTTTGCAGCATGAGGAAAATTATCTTTTTCATCTGAAGCAATTTGTAAAAGAGTGCGGATAGCTAGATATGGAGCAGATGATACTCCGTATGTAACAGTATTCAATTCAAATTCTTGAACAGGAGTGTTTTGAAAAAAGCGCCATAATATGCGTTGATAGGCTCTGTGATCAGATGTTACTAAAATTTGCCTGTACATTTGTTTTATATCTGCAATAAGTACAGTGGAATGGGTACGAAACCGTAAAAGTAATGATACTATGTCTTATTGTAATTTAGGACCTGTTAATAAGGTGTCATTCAGAGAAACATTATTAGTAGACTTTGCTGAGGCGTCAAAGACGACACGTAATTTCGTGGTAGAACTTTCGGGCTTCAACACACAATAATGAGGAATATAATAACACGAATCAGAATGATTGGAAGCACTTTGACCACTCACAGGAGACATGTGTCCACAGTCAAGATAATCCTGCATGAAATTTGAATATTCTTGTTTTAATGTAGAATCTTTATTCAAGCGATTTTCCAGAGATAAAAAACGACGCATTGCGGTATTAAAAGAATTACCTAAAATAGGAATATCTTCACGAAAAGGTAATGAAACGATGTATCTGCCTGATTTGTCACGAGTATGAGAATTGATAAAATTTTGCTCGCACTTAGTGTTCTCTGGAGAATTGAATATTTTGTCAGGTATACTTTCAAGTTCCCAAAACTTCTTTAATGTGGAATCAAGTTGTGAATAAACAGACGCATGAAATGAGTTAACAACAGCTGGTGTAGAAATATGAATTTTTCCAGATAGTATCCAACCAAAGATGGTTTTCATTGCGATTGGTTCACCAGGACGACCATATTTAATAGCGGGTTGTATTATTTGTGAGTAGACATCAGCACCAAGCAAGATGTCTATTTCACTCGATTTCCTATAATCAGGATCAGCGAGAGGCAGGTTTTTTAAATGTTCATAACCTTGAGTGGTAATGTGACTAGACGGAATATCATTACAGATGACCGGCAAGACCATTGCCTGTATATTAAAACTGGGATGATGTCTAAACATCGGAGTGACCTAACAAAAAGTCATGCCAGTACAAGCGGGTGAAGAAGTTCGACCAATTCCTTGAATAGGAACGGAGCATTGCGTAAGCGGTAAATTAAGTCTGTTTAGACATTTCTCAGTTATTACTGATATTTGACTGCCATTGTCTATAAGAGCACGGCAAGTTTGAAAATTACCACTAGCATCATAGATAGACACTAAGGCGGTGGATAAAAGAACTGTAACTGGAGCAATAGCACTAGCAACAACTTGAGGAATGTCAGCAGCGGCGGCATTATCTGTAGTAAAAGTCGAGATCGTAGTTACTTCACGTGGAAAATGTAGCATCGTATGATGGCGTTTTTGATAAACGCGACAAACAGACAGGGAAGCACAAGTCGAGAAACTATGTGTTCCAAAGCAATTTACACAACGTCTGCATTCTTTAATAAAGTTATATCGATCTTGAGGCGACTTATTTAAAAATAAATCACATTTAAAAATAGAGTGGTTAGCATTGCAAACAAAGCAAGATGCTTGTTGAGGTTTTGCAAGAGGCACTGCTGAACCAATATTGTTTTGAGAAGATGTTTCCACCACGAGAGACTGCTGTTTTGATTTTATGGGAGATTGCGTATGTTGCTTATGAGATAATGAAGGAGAAAATATTCCAGTGTTAGAAGTTGAATACTGAGAGACACCAGAACAAATATTTGACAACATAGTGCTAGACTCCAAAGCATTGCATTGATCGTTCAAGAATTTAATTAACTGTTCATATGTGGGCAACTCCGTAATGCTACGATGCATTTCAAACCGGTTTCTAGTATTGGGATTAATTTTCTGCATTAACCAATTAAATAGAATAAAATCCCACAAGTCAATTTTATATTTATTGAGAGCAAAAATATTTTCAGAAAATATATTTAAGAGAGTACGAAGAGAACTTGCGGAATCAGGTTTAGCTTTTGGTGAATTAAGAATATTTCCCCAATAGGTCGAAATAAGTATGCGTTTATTGTCATATCTTTTCTCTAGGGTTCCGAATGCAATATGATAATTATCAGAGGTTATTGGTAAATGTTTCACTAATTTTAATGGTTCGTCAGATAAGGCACTTATTAAGTATTGGAATTTCTCTATGTTAGACAATTTTGTGTGATTGTGTATCAATGACTTAAACAGTTCATAGAATGAAGTCCATTCAATAGCATTACCTGAAAATTTAGGTATCTGAATCTCCGGTAGATGAACAGTATTTTTATTGCTTTCAACATCAACCTTTTGATTTGTTGTAACAGCAGATGCCATTTTGGTTAATTGTATGTCAACAGCTTGAATGTTATCATGCAAATCATCTATTTCTTCCACCAGTGAATTCAGTTGATCCAAATTTTCAACTGAGAGTTGACTCAATTTTAATGATTTGCGTTGTTCTTGAAAATCCTCGTAAATGAGGTTAGATCTTTTAAATTTTGCATAAAACATAGAGTGCGTTGAAGTGTCTGCCACAACGGCAGATGAGTATTCTGACACGGCGGTTAATTTTCTAATTACCACATTACATTCCCTTACAAAGTCCTCAAACTTCATTTTGTAAGTATTGATAAGCTCCTTAATAAAGTTATATTAACCGAATGTGAATAAAATTACAAAATAGTTCAATTATCAGTACTCACAAATACGTTAGAATGACAATATAATAACGAAAATATGTTTAGAGGAAACAAGAAAATGAATTAATTATAGCGGCAGGTTCAATAAAAAACACCGTGTGCTAGTGTCAAAATGAATTTAACAACAAATGTGAGTTATGAAGTAATTAATTTAAAACGGTTTTAGATGGATGTAAGGCAAAGCTGGTTTTCTTTTTTTAAGGTATCGGCATCGAAGGATCAAAAATGTTTATTAACGCGGAAATAAATCGGACGAAGGACCATTCAGCGTAATGCTGACAAACTGAACTAATATTAATAATTGAATTTGAAATACCTTGTGACCTCGTGTACTAGCGGCACTTCCTGGTGTTGTTCTCTTCTAGTTGGGCCCAACAAACTCCAGGTCTCCAGTATGGGAATATGGCAAGGTACACAAAACACTCGCGTGGTGATAAATAGCGGTTTTCATTATTTTTTAAGTTGACCGAAAAAATGACTTTTTATATTTTTTTTGTAGCGTTATTATTTTTTGTTGATATGGAAATCAAAAACAAATTGAGTTATAGAAACAAAAAATGCTAGCATTGTTTTCTGAACAGGAATTATGCGTAAAAAAGTGGAAAATTTTTGTTTCTCAAATAGAACAACCAAATTTGATATCTGAATTTAACTTAGCATTATAAGCAACTTCCTTAAATAACATTTTTCGATATCTTCAAAAATAAAGGTAGTTTACTCTTGGGATAATTTCAAAAAAATTAATTTTCAGACCTAAGCTCCAGTACTAACACATATTTGTGTAGCTCCTTGTTTGTTTAAGAACATGCACTAACTTTTATCAAAAATTTTTCAGAAAATCAATGACAACAGAGTTTCCCATATGGTACAGACTTTTTGGCAGACACTGTATGAAAATGCTTCTAAAACTCGACCATTTTTGAGATATTTGAGTTTAAATGTTGTAATTTTTGGAAAACTAAAATCGCTCTAATCTTTTTAAATTAAATGTTAGATGGTAGAGGTCCTTGGAAATTTTTTCATAGGAAGATAATGAAAGCCGTGCTATAATAAAAAAAAATATTTTACAACTTCCAGTTAAACCAAGCTTTTACTTTCAATTTTTAAATAAATCATCCTCTATTTTATTACAAAATATTGAAAAAATTAATACTGTGAGATATTTTCAAATGCAACCAATTTAATTATTGTAGTTAATAAGGGAAATATTAATTAAATGCAAATGAACATTATTACTTCAGAAGTAAAATTCAATAATCGTAGGTGTTCTTGAAATTCCTTGGAAACAATTTTGATATTTACTGTTTTAGATTAAATTTCAAATGTCAGGTGTTGCGCATTTAATTTTCGTGTTGATTAAATTGTTACAGAAAATAGGTATCCATATAAATCAAGACAAATTATACATAGTTTTAATTTACGGGAATTGCCGAAAAAATACTTCAAAAGCTGTGCGCTCATATGGAATATAATTTTCTATTCTTTTAGAATCATAATTAGCAGGATTAAATTATGTGGAGTAACGAATTAAGATTACATAATAAGCGAGTCATAATCAAAGATAACTGTCTATACTCGTCACAAAAAATTCTTAAATGAATGAGACAAACCATATTCCAAACATGATTTGGGTTAAATAATTGTTGCAGAATTGTAAATGGATACATAGCCGGTCCATATTTGTATCAAGAAAATTTAAATGGCGACCGGTACTTACAGTTCTTATGAAACGATTTACCTTTGCAGTTACAAAATATATCAATTCAATTTTACACTATGTTGTTTTGTAAAGACAGTGCAGGACCACATAATAATAATAACGTTATAAATCATTTTAACCAAGCATATCTAGGAAGATGGATTGTTACAAATGGAGTACTCAGGTGGCCCGCTAGATCTCCTAATATTACTCCGTTAGATTTATCATTTGTGGGGTTACTTATTTGTGAGGTTTATTAAGAACCAATAGAAGACATGGTCGATCTTTATAATCAAATTTTTGCTAGTGTTGCTGCAACCAACAGGAACACTACACTTAAAGTGTGTAAATTTGAACTACTGAATACATTTTCTATGGGCATTACTGAAAATAATAAGAATTTTAAATATCTTGTCCCATAAATTAGTTTTAATTTTTTTTTCGTTTTAGTTTTATAAATAAATAAAACAATATTGTTTTATTGCATTATTTAATTAATATTTCCATGATTGGTAAATTTACTATAAAAAACCGCTGCCCAAGGAATCACTACTTCCACATCCAGATTCTCTATCCAAGTCACTCGCAACGAAAAAACTTTGTATGTGAAAATAATTGTTTATGGAACTTTAATAATATAATATTTGAAATCCTCTACCCCAAAAACCCATAAAACGATACCCCACATCGGTAGTGGGGTGGAGGTGGTGGTGGGGGGTGGATGAAGTAAAAAAATATTTTGAGGTTTCTGGTTCCTGTACATATACTAAATCACAATTTTTTTTCATCCCCTTTAATAAGGAGGTGGGGGTGGTAATGGGGGTGGCTAATGCCAAAAATTTTTTTGAGACCTTAGCTTCTCTTGTATATACTAAATACCAATTTCATGAACTCTTACCTGCTTGATTTACCCATTTACCCCAAATTTACCCCAATTTACCCCCCAACCCTTCGACGGAACAAGATGAAAATATAATCTAGTTCTAGATCTCGTTAAAGTACATATGTGTACCAAATTTCAAGTCAATATCTTAAACGGTTCCAGAGTAAACGTGCGCACAAAAAAAAAAGTTACAGACAGACCGACAGACAGACAGACCGACAGACAGACAGAAAATTTTTTTTCGCTCAAACTTAAAATCTCGACGTTTCATGATATTTTAAGCCTATTTGGACAATAAAAATTTTTAAAAATTTTTTTGTCGTTACTATACTTCCACTGGACGTGGAAGTAATTGAGTTACATTTGAAAAAATTCTGGGAATATTATTTTCTGCAAGATTTTTTAATAAAATATGTCCCATATTTTAAAAATCGAAAGTAAGGATCATTTTCAATTAAACCGAAACTTCTAAAAAATATTTGTAATATGGTTCGCGTTAACTTCTTAAGAGAAAAGTTCCAAAGAACAGCTCGTCTAAAGTTTAATTTAAAAAAGTTACAGGAATTATAGTTTCCCAAAGATTACAAACTAAAATACTTCGAAAAATGTTGGTTTTCGAAAATATGTCATACATTGAAATTTCATTAAAAGTTAAATCTCTTTGACATAATATATGCCTTTCAAAGCTCCCGTCATCGAGAAATTTCTTTGTAGCACACATTTATATCTTGAGGATATTAAAAACAATTTGTATTCAAAATTGAAGTCATTTATATATAGCAATTCACTTTTACAGATTTAAAATTGATTTCCAAAATATTTTAATTCGAAGGTTTTATTGGTACACCTTGTATATCGTGGACACGAAAATAATCAAACTAATTTTAAAAATTATGAAAAACTTATTCCGGCAAAATTTTAAACTAAAAATAACTTTGTTACTGCACAATTGTTCTTAAATAAAAAGGAAGAAAGGTATGGAAAGAAAATCACGCCATATACCCTAAAGAAGAAACACCAAGCAGCTACGGACACGTGTTTCGAAATTATTGTTCCTTATCAGCGTAGCGTAGCATAAAAAAGTACTGTACTTTCAACCTTCAATTATTGTTCGTGTCTTTTCCAGACCCTTTTTGATGCTACGCTACACTGATGAAAAACAATAATTCCGAAACGCGTGTCCGTAGCTGCTTGGTGTTTCTTCTTTAGGGTATATGGCGCGACTTTCCTTCCTTATTTGTTTTGACTCTATTATTATTCTCTTTTTATTAGGAAGAAAGATGTGTAAATGTAATTAAAAAATTCATTAAATTTGGTTGGATTGATGAAACTGAATGTAACAACCGCTTCCTAGGGAATCATTATTTCCACCTGTAGATTTCCTATGCAAGTCTGTTCTTATCCAAATTCTCCAGTGTAATCCTCACCCCATTATTAGTGGTGGTACAGGGGGGAGCGGGGGTTAATATCCTTGATATAGATGGCTGATTGCAAGAAAAAATTGGAGATCTTTATAGTTCTTGTACACACACTAAATCACAATTTCATTTTTTTTACCCCCTATAGTAATAGGGTAGAGGTGATAAATGACTGATGCCAAGAAATGTTTGCGACCATGGCTTTTCACTAAATCCCAATTTTATGAACGCTTAACTTGTTTGTTTTGACCCTTCAATGAAATAAGATCAAAGTATAATCTAGACGTTATAGTAAATAAGTGCACCAAATTTCAAGTCAATACCTTCCTTAAACCGTTCCAGTTTAATCGAGCGCACAAAAAAAAAATTATGGATAGACCCAGAGACAGATTTTTTTCTCTCAAACTTAAAATCTCGACATTTCATACCATTCTAAAACTATTTGAAAAAAAATATATCAACTTCACTACTCAAAAGAGAATGAGTAGAAATTGCAGTCGGATATAGTCCTATATGAACACCTAGTTGAGTTAATTTTGCTCAAATTTTGCACTTTTACTTGGTGTCACTGAGGTTAAGTACACAGTAAATATGTTTGCTATTTTTATTGCTGAAGTAGATAGTTGAGAACGTCCATCAACAACTTTCGCTCGTTTCGTAATAATCTTGTTGAAAATATTTTAATATTACCGTTTAAAGTAAAATTGATATATCACCTGATCTACGTAATATCACACTGTATATTCCAGTTTCTATATTTTATATATTATAGTGGTCCATATTCTCAAATTTGATTTTTTTCACAGCACCCCAAAATAGTTCAATTTCATGAAAAAATAGTTTGTGCAAAGTTTCAGCCTGATTGAATTACTTTAAGAGGTACCGCAAAGGCTCCTTTTGGTGTTAAAATTTGCCGATGCGTTATCTTTTACTTGGATAGTCCAGGTTTCTCCTCCGATTGAGAATATGCTAATGATTCTGGGACGAAGAGAGAGACTAGTCCAATTACATAGCTGTGTATATTTTTCATTAAAAATATATTCCATTTCTTCGTTGGCAATAGCATATAGCTCCAGTAGATAGATAGACAAACAGACGGGCAGAAATGAAAGAGCTTAATTTTGGTAATTTACATAGTCTGAAATTGGAAAATCTGAAGAAATCTTAAAGAATGACGGTTTCACTATTACAATATGCATGTAAGCGCTGAAAGTGAAAAATGGAAAAATAACACTGATTTGGTATTAGGTTATCTTAGGAGAAAAACAATTTTCCAATTTCCCAACTTTACCTTCCCTTAATAAAAAGATGTATCACTATGTTCTTGATGTTTATAAAGAAAATCTCTCAGTTTTCACTGATGGCTCTAAAAGCGATTTAGGCACGGGATGTGCCTTTTATATCCCCGACTTTGAAATAGTCAATAAATGTAAGCTGCCTATATAAGCCTCCATTTTTACAGCCGAAGCTCTAGCTATTTAGGAATTTTTGAGCTTTGTCGATTCATTTAACTTTTTGAATATAACTATCTATTCTGATTCTACAAGTGTCTTCAGTAGTATTGATAACTGCAAAGAAAAATCGTCACCTATTATTATGAATATTTTTGCAAAACTGACCTTCTTATCACAACGGGGGGTTTCTGTCAATCTTGTCTGGATTAAAGCACATTGTGATCTGTATCAATATTAAATGGTCGACAAAATGGGTAAAGAAGCCACGATAAGTGGCATCCCCCCCTTTGAGTTTAGATACCTGTGACTGATTTATTTACCATATATAGAAGCTCTTTAAGAAATGACAATATCATTACGATTAGAAGTACATGGAGCGAGGTACAAATTATTATCAATTAAACCCCTGACACCTCTCAATCATTGATCCTTGTAAGTGAACTAAGACATATGGGTTCTCAGCTACCAATGAATCTTAACTATGTTGTTTCAAGCAAAAATGTAAATGTATTCTGATTAATCTATACTTTTTTATCTCAATATGGTACAGTTGTTTAACATTAGTTATCATTTGTCAATTACTTATCTTGACTGATATTTATTCCTAATATGCCTTTGTTTTTGTAACCTTTGAGGTTTAACCTACTACCCGCGCCCCAGTCTAGGTGTAATGTAACCTTGAATCGCCCTGATGTAACCCATCCAAAGCCAAAAATTAGAAAAGAACAGAAAGAAATAACAGAATCAAAGGAAAACATTAATTTGGGCGCTAATGGTTTCAGTAAAATTACAATGGTGAATGATGTAATGATGACTAAGGTAACAGAATCAGTATTATCTATTGGATTTTCAATCAGACTAATGGTTCACGGATAGTCTGAACTGGTGTACCCCGTATATATCTGTTAATTGAAAATTAGCACACGATAACATCGTTTGAAGCAAGTTATACAATAGAGTGAGCGCATTGGAAATTCTTTACTGTTTGTTTACAGTTACTTTATCTACTAATTAAAATGTTTTGTCTATGTCCACGGTGTTTAATTTAAAAAACATTTAATTCACTAAATAAATTTGTATTAAAAATAGAATTGCAGGTAGGTGAAATATGTATTGATGAAAGAAACATCCATTTTGACATACTTTTAGACCACACCCCAATCAATTTCTTGGTTAAGAAGTCATCTCAGATTATTCCTATTGAAATATGTCATTTTTTCAAATGGCAATTAGTTATTGTTGTTAACAAAAGTACTACACAACTTTGAATGTACAGGAATTTTACATTTTTCGGTAAGTTGAATTTCTACCGCATCTCAGATATGTTAGAAGGTCATTTTTATTTTTAATCATTTGCTATAAGTTGTCTGAATAAGACATTAAGCATCGTAAAACCACATTTCTTTAAAATAATTTCTAGACGCGTATAAAAACGAGTAAATATACGATTCTACGCGAAATTAACGTTACAGTCGTATCTCGGAAGTTACAAATCTCTCTTTTCTACATTGCAAAAAATAATTTGAACTTTTATTCAAGTTTCATTTAAAAAATACACTTGAAACTTTAACGGTATGTGGCTGAGTAAGATTCAAATACATGTTAACGATACTTCAAACATTTTCTTTTAAGATTTCTTTGTGTTAATTTTTCGGATTATCTGATTTCCAAGACGCGACCGAAGTTCGAAATCGCATAAGTTATACTGAAATATTCAGTATACGATACTTTTCATCTG
Organism: Rutpela maculata; assembly: GCA_936432065.2. Lineage (NCBI taxonomy): Eukaryota > Metazoa > Arthropoda > Insecta > Coleoptera > Cerambycidae > Rutpela > Rutpela maculata. Next base: position 300,588,066 of record OW386285.2, read on the forward strand.
TCTGCTTAACAGTCACTTAATTTTGGGAAGCATATTCTTCTGTTAAGGATACTCTTATCAGCATAACAAAAAGGGGACAGAACGTTTAACGTTGATATCTGAATTATGAGACACTGCGGAAGCTCAAAATTGGATTAATTATGCTAAAATGGACAGGACACAGAACCTTTTTTTCTGCGCTTAACATTTTTTAACGGGCGTTTCGTTCTGAGGAGCATATTTTGTTGCTCATAATTGATTTAATTTACTCTCAATTAGACTAAAAACAAAATAAAACTTATTACAAATTCAAGAATTATTAATTTCGTCTATAATTACTATATACCAACGGTGTATTATGCAATTTTACAAAAATATTTTTAATATCAAACTGTCACAGACTGTCAGATTTACAATCACGATCGTGTAACAAAAGTCAAATAAGTATCTAGCGCGTCCGTTTCCATGGATACGAAACAAAAGTCGTTTATAAAACGCGTCGCCGTCAATTAATTAATAAAGAAGTATGTTTTTCAAATAAAAAATGGATCGTTTTGGGAAGATACAATTTGTTAAAATTAACAGAGAAAAAAGTACGGAAGGAATTTGTTCATTTGGGAAATAATCTTGACATATACCCTCGAGCTCTATCTAAATCTTATGACACAAACTGCGGACGCGCTAGATGCTTATTTGACTTTTGTTACGCGATCGTGATTGTAAATCTGACAGTTTGTGTCAGTTTGATATTAAAAATATTTTTATAAAATTGCATAGTGATTATAGACAAAAATAATAATTCTTGAATTTGTAATATTTTATTTCGTTTTTAGTCCAATTGAGAGTAAATTAATCAATTATGTGCATTTAGAAGCTAAACGTCATTTATTCGCTGTAAATTGTTTAAAAAAAGTTAGCTTGCGTTTATTCAGTGTAAAACTGTTGTCATTGGTTGAAATTTAAAAATCCATTGGTCTACAATTTATGAGGGAAATAATCGAATATATTTTTACGCCATTCGGATATTTTCAGTAATCGAATACTTTCATTGTATTCGAATATTTTTGTTGTAATTCGGATACTTTTATCTGTATCCGAATACTCGTCAAATGTATTCGAATAACGGATACTTTATTAATTTGCTTCGGATACGAATAACGGATACAAAAAGAAAGTATTCGAATACTACCCAGCTCTAATACATATCCAGGTTTTTTCTCATCCTGTTCATTTTTGTCACTTTCTTTATTCTTAGGGTCATTAAATTTCAAATCTAATAAAAAATTTCTTAATCTGTATACCACATTATAGTATGAAGTAGGATAGTGTTGCCATCGGTGTACAACAGTGCAACATTTACTTTAACTGTTCTTATTACTGCTATAATTTATTTTTAATGATAAATGATTTAAAAGCCGGCGATAAAATATCAAGCACCTACGTGATTTTTGTCGCTGGTTCGTGTACCTTTAAACTGCTATATACAATTCTAACCAAAGAATATACTGGTGAATTTTTCGGAGTCAATAATGATAATTTGCATAATACGGTCCAGGAATTTTGAAATTCGACTGCGCAAGGTCACTCGTACTACCAAAAATGAATTAATTCCAGCAAATAGTTGAAAAGAAGTTTTCGGGGACATTCATACATCAACTTGTATATTCGTAAATACTGATCGAGGGCCTTTTTAAATACTCATTCGATACTTACCAGGGTTGCCTGGATCTACTATTACGGTGTGTACTGTTCGTCATGAAAAACCTTGTAGATTTTTTTTTTTCATTTATTTAACATAAGCGTATTTCTTCTACTAAAGCAAATCACCGACGCGGTAGGAAATGTGCCACCTCCAATTCGTTAATTTTGCCGAACCTTTCGTAAGATGAGTAGGGATTCTTTACTTGACTAATATGTAGTAAATAAGGGACTGACTGTTCTTCCAAAGGATGTTCGCCTTCCCACCTTCTGCATATACGCTGATATACATGCCGTTAGAATGTGGGACAAGATGACTATGTTTCACTGGGCGATTACCCATCTAAGTACTCGCCACGATGAATGTTGCTTAATGGAGTCATTTAGTCATATTTCATATACGTTTATACGAAGTAGTCATCGAATAATTATAACACTGAAAATTTGAGATCGATCCGATAAGTAGTTTCAGAAAGACATTGCTTAAAACATGAACCGACGCGCTCAAAGTGTTGACATCATTGAATCCGAGAGTCTGTCTCGAAGTTATGTTTACTTTGTTTTAAAAGCTGATTTATCTAATCTGCCAGAGATATACTTGATTATGGTGGTTTGGAGACTATTGGATTAACACAAAAGTATGCAGCATTAAGTGCCGAAAAGGAAGGAATGAAAATGCAACTAGGATTGAATGACATCAAGCAGCCTCAATGTTTTTTTATTTCACACTGTCCGGTAAATGACTATTTCCCGGACTCATTTGCGGCCGGTAAATCGAACATTACAGTATCTGATACCGTAATGTGTTACTTGCGAACATTACGGTATCTGATACTGTAATGTGTTACCTAGCAACACTATCATATTATTGTTTTTAGTAAGCAAGTTTTGACTTTTGACTTTTTCACCTAAAAGTATAAGAAATAAAATATTTAAATACACAGTTTTAGCAATTATTTATTAACACTATTTTCGAATGCTTTTCAAATTCTTTCAGAATTTCTCTCCTTAATGGTGGAATGATGGTGATATGTGGAATGAAAATCGTAGACGATTAAATGTTTATGTTTCATATAATATAATACCTTGAGACAATTCAATTTTTCGTCTTGTTTGACAGAAGGCTCTAAAAGAGCCTCTTGAATTTTCCGGAACAACATTTTATCATCCGCTTCTAAAGTACAATTACGAAGTAAGTCAGTTAAGTACGTTAAATGATGATGACGAAAACTGAGTACACCTTTTTGCCATTTTGTTGAAAAACGAGGATATAATAATATCTATTAGGTTATTCAATATCTATAACAAAAACAACTGTCATAATTCAAAGAAACACACAAGAATGGAGTCATAGCCAACTATAAAAATGCGTCCCAAGAAGTATTTTATTGAAGAAAATCATTCACCACTATATAGCGTTTTTTTACTGTAAAATATACTATCTACCAACTTTAGTAAATGAAGAATGTTACATAACTATAGATTAGGCTTCTACTTACAAAATTTATAATATTTTGCTTAACTAAAGTTGGTAATTTTTATTTTATTTGAACTTATATTAATTCATATTGATACTATTGTGAAGTAAGCACTTTGGCCCCTACCACTACCTATGAAACATACTTTTCTACCAATTTTAGTAAATGGAGAATGTTAGATAACTACAAATTAGGCTTCTACTTACAAAATTGTTAATATTTTGCTTAACTAAAATTAGTAATTTTTATTTTATTTTAATTAAATAAAGCTCTCTAGTTCTAAAGTTCTTTATTTTATTTGGAGCCAATATACAGATTATTTAATTTACACTAAATATGATGATTTTTTCTGGATAATTTTCCGGTTGCTTCAACACATTTATTTTAAGTCTCCTCCGAAATCTCCATTATACAAAACAATGCAAAAATTATGATTTTATTTAGTTGACAGTGACAAGCTAGAGACAATCATAATTAGGTATGGAAAACAATGGCTATAACATCGTTACGGTGATGCGATTGTCAGATTACGAACTAATATTTCTCAAATTTCAATAATTATAACTTTTTATTTATTTTAAAAAGGATTTACTGGACAGTATGAAATAAAATATTATACGATACACGTCCGGTAGGTTTCATTACAGTACTCGTTTATATTCCGGACTCGGCTCCTGCGTCGCCTCTTCCGTAAAACAACTCATACTGTAATAAGTCACCTACCGGATTTATAACGTAAATTACTATTATTAATCTTTTAAGGCTTATAAAGATCCTAGAATATTCTGGTTTTTTGCATGTCGGTCTAAAATTAGGAGAAAACGTTTTAAAAAAACAGATCGAAACCACCCCTTTCATACGTTCCACGATATCAACGCTCGTCAGGGCGTTCTTGAAGGGAATGGCTGGAAAGCAACGAACAATGGTAAGAGTGAATTGTGACAACCTCAGGATGTTGGTCCCACCTTCCCTCGGGGGTGGAAAGTGGATTTTTTTTTAAATTTTCTAATTTGTAAATTAACTGGGACTGGTTTCAAAGTCATCATATGTCCATTAGACATCCTCATCAAATATGAACCTATCCTCGCATTTGAAATTCTTAAAACTGACAATCTTCAATCAGATATACTTATTGGAAAGCAGGAAGAATCAAATGCTTTTATTTTTTTCTTGATGAGCATCCTCGAAAACGAGGGGTAATTAGGTAAACCAGAAAGTGGGCCAAAATAGCGCCCTAATAGGGTGAGACCAACCCCCTGGGGTTGTCACAATTCACTCTTACCATTGTCTTTTGCTTATCAGTCAACTGAGCCTAAATTTTCAGCTATTTCCCTCCAAGAACGCCCTGACGAGCACTAACATCGTGAAACGTATGAAAGGGGTGGTTTCCGTCCGTTTAAGGGTGCAGGAAGGATCGAACCGGAGTAAAATCATTACTTTTACTTCCACATCCAGTGGAAGTATAGTAACGACAAAAAAATTTTTTAAAATTTTTATTGTTCAAATGGGCTTAGAATGTCATGAAACGTCGAGATTTTAAGTTTGAGAGAAAAAAAATTCTGTCTGTCGGTCTGCTTGTAACTTTTTTTGTGCGCACGTTTACTCTGGAACCGTTTAAGATATTGACTTGAAACTTGGTACACATATGTACTTTAACGAGATCTGGAACTAGATTATATTTTCATCTTGTTCCGTCGAAGAGTGGGGGGTAAATTTGGGGTAAATAGGTAAATGAAGCAGGTAAGAGTCCATAAAATTGGTATTTAGTATATACAAGAGAAGCTAAGGTCTCAAAAAAATTTTTAGCATTAGCCACCCCCATTACCACCCCAACCCCATTATTAAAGGGACGGAAAAAAAATGTGATTTAGTATGTGTACAAGAACCATAAATCTCAAAATAATTATTTACTTCATCCACCCCACTACCATCCCCTTATCATCACCCCCACCCCACTACCGATGTGAGGTATCGTTTTATGGGCTTTTGGGGTAGAGAATTTCAAATATTATATTATTAAAGTTCCATAAACAATTATTTCCACATACAAAATTTTTTCGTTGTAAGTGACTTGGATAGAAAATATGTGGAAGTAGTGATTCCTTGGGCAGCGGTTTTTTTTATCAGCATCCTCGAAAGCGGGGGGTAAAGGTATTTAACAAGAAACAACATAGGAAACAATTCTACACCTCCCGACAGACTAGATTCCACCCCCCGAGGGCGGTTGCGACCCACTGCCTGACAACACCTTTCACCATCTTTTATATCCCCATGAAAAAAATAAAGAATCCCTTCAAAAATAGTCGATGCCAAGCCCTCATATGAGAAATAAGCAAGAAACGGGTGGTTTTTGGCCGTTTGAGGGGGTGCGCATGACTAAAAACATTTTTCACTCTATTATTCCTGTTCAGCACCCTCGAAAACAGAGGGGGGGGGGGGGGGGCAGGTTTCATAACTTTAGCACGATTTTGCTTTATTACGAGAAAATCCCGACTCCTCACGTCCACTATGTCTTCAACTACGTACATAGTCAAGACTCCTCCATGCTCGCCCCTGTATAATACATAATTCAAGTTCTTACGAGTCATTATTTACAAGTGTATACAGGGTGTCTCACCGGGAACTGAATCGATCGATATAGAGAAAAGTGCGCATCAGAAATTTTTTAAAATTTTTGGAGTTACTAAAGTCAGTGTGGCCAATCCAAGTAAAATAATTACAAGCAGCTGGCACTTCCGCTTATACCGGAAGTCGATACCAACTTGCTTATTTTAAATGGAACACCCTATATGTTTCAGGGTTTTCGAAAAGAGCGTAAAATTCTGAGTCAAAAACATGTAGGATATCCTATGTCTAAATCCATCCGTTTCAGAGATATTTGACATTTTATAGAAAATTTGACAGGTGCAACGGTTTGCAAGAACCGTTATAATTTTCTTCGTGTAAAAGATCCTCATTTGTTTCTTGGCACATAAAAAGAACACAAAGAGAACTACGTTCTACAACTGAAATAAATTCAATAATATCATACCAAGTGTTCCATTTTTCGCGTTACATTTTGTCAACTTCAGACCGCGAAAACTTGTTTAGGTCAAATGGAACACCCTGTATTTTTTTACGTCAAGTTGTGTAAAATTGAATTCCCTTTTTCTGATATTAGCATTGTGGGGTTAAAGTTTTCAACTTTCTGAAATATTTGCGATTTTATTAGAGATTCATGAATTGTTGTAATCATTTCATGAAAATAGCCATGATTAGAAACAATCAGTCATTATCTTATGTCAAAAAATGCCAGCACGTTTAAATTACACCCACGAAGACTTTTTAAATTTTTTTATTATTTATGGAGAATGTGATAAGGTAATATCAAGAACTTGCAGCACATTTGCTAATCGATATCCAGAAAAACGGAAATCGTCACCAAACACTGTAAAACGCATACGTTAGTAACTCCCAAAATTTTCAAAAATTTCTGATGCATACTTTTCTCTATATCGATCGATTCAGTTCCCGGTGAGACACCCTGTATAGTAATGTTGAGAATAGCTGGAGGATGATCAGATCTTATGATACATTGGGGGGCTTGTTGTATACAGAAAGAATGGAAGTATTTCCCTAACGGACAACTTTAAACATTGTTGTAAACTTCAGTCATTCTGTCGAGGTCTCTTTGGTAACGATGAATTTTATCTCTTCTTCCCCTTTAAAATTGTATCATATTTAGGTGTCATTATATTTACTTTTCTGATTCCCTTACAAACGATGTGAACTTTAATCAGAGCTGAACTTTTTTCACAAAAAAGTTCTATGCAGAAACTCGTTTTAAACAATTTTTCGTCTATTTACACAAAGTCAATATTCTCTCTATATACGAAGCGTACTTGTTCTATTATTTAATAACACCAAAACTTGAAAGTATGGCACAAGATAATTATCAAGGGAAAAATCCGTTGTTATACGGAGTCTCTCACAGGCCCGCATTTGACGTAATTTTATTAAACTAAAAAATTACTTATAGAAAAATATGATTAGTATATTTGTATACAAACTTACAGAATTAATTTTTTAAATATTCCCAGAAATGAGGAAATTGACGTTTTTAAAAATTTTAATAATATATCGAACATATTCACTGTTATTGTTATTCAATTATTTTAATAATTTACCCTCTTAAAATTTGTACAGTAAACTAAGGAGTGGCTACTAAAATATAATTTTACGGCATAAAAGCTAAATTATTGTTTCTGAATTAAGTGACATTTTGTCCCTGAAGTAAGTAGCATAGGGGAAATATTTACTGGTTCAGTTTTACACTCTCAAGAAAATCTACTCCACATAGCTCGGTTTCTTGTATTGGTTCAGATATTCTGCTGTGGGAATTTTAAATATAAATTTATATTTATTCCGAATGCATAAATCACTGGTGAGAGTTTTTTAAAATTTAGTTTTTTATACTTTCCATTTTTCAGCCTTTAAGAATAAAATAATATTTCAAAGACTTTGTATTTCTGTTATTTAGGTGCTAAAAAATAGTGAAACATATTAGATTACTATGCACAAAGAAACTGCGTTCTTCCACGACGTTTCTACTTTTCATTTAACCATCCTCATATCACGACAAAATAAAGAGATGACGTTGGTGTAAGAAACAAGAGATCAATTTTCTCATATTAGCCTGATCCCACTATATTTTCTTTCAGTTATCAACATTAAGAAAGTTTCTCGTAAGCTGTTTCAAATATTTCTTTTGGCAAAGAACATTATCCTGTTGGTCCTATGGTCCTGTTTACTAGTACCATGTATTTCTTTTTATTGATCCAGTAAGAGCAATATAGTGTGCCATAGGATAAGTCAAATTTGTACAATAAAATAACAGTATCAGAGTATGTACTTGTATAAATTAAATATATACGCGTGCACATAATAACATGTCAAATCGCATATATATACAATAGACACACATGCACATATGACAATATGTTATCAATACAAAAATAGATAAATACCAGAGCTGGGTAATTCCTGGTGAAAAAGTAATTAGCAATTACAATTCCTTTTTTTTTTTTCGTGTAATTGTAATTGTAATTAAGTACTTTTTTTTATTAAAGTAATTTGGAATTGTAATTGCAGGAAAATTGTTGAAGGAATTGTAATTTGTAATTATATTATTTGAACTATCTAATTACAAATTACTTCTGTAAGTACAATTACTTTTTCCAATTACAATTACTTTAAGAACATGCGTATGTGGTTTAACAAACAAGAATGCATTAAAGCAGAATTTTACAGTTGCATAGTTTAAAATGAATCTGAAAAGTTCAAAAAAAGTTACTGACTAAAAACGAGTTTTTGCCGTGGTCCGTGGTGTTTTCTTATTAAGTACAGAAGCTTTTGTATTTTTGTTCAATGAACTTTTAAAAACTAAATGCGTTTACTGTTTATTATTATCATTCTTATTATAGTGGAGTCGATGTAGTCAATAAAATAGCGAGATTGGGAAATTTTTTAAGATGGATGCAGACCCGGTGGAAATTGTTTGTCATAACGAGTATAATAAAACTCTAAAATTTTAATTTCCAAAAAGAAGTGAAACCATGCTTTTTTGGCCGAAAAGGGGTATTTTGGATATTTTAAGGGTCAAATTTGTTGTTTTAATTTTTTTTTTTGATCACTTACAATCACAACTAGTTAAGAAAAGAAAATGTTATCCCTTTATTCTCAATATTAACGGAACCTTCAGTTTAAATTTGGGGAAGATATCTGGCCATCCCCCTCCTGATATTCATATACACTGTGTCCCAGGATAGATGTAACAAGAGGTGTAATGAACCAAAAATTTTCGAATTTTGGAATGGTATTAGGGGATTGAGTCCTGCTTGTTGTAAAATTAAGTATACCAAAAATGACTTGATTTGGTGTTCTACAGGGTGTTTTATAAGCAAAGTTGTAAAAATCACCACTAATAAAGTACCTTTATTTTTGAAAATATGAATGAATTCCACTAAGAAAAGTTATTTACAATGCAATTTTATACCTCTATACCAAATTTCAGGAATATAAAATTATTTCTTACTTCCCATTTTTTCAATAAATTAGTATTTTATTGAACCATTCAATTAAAACTGCATAGAAATTATTTTTTGTGAATTAATAATTTATAGTTATGAAGAAGCTAAAAGTAGGCTATGAGAAAAGCAGTGGATGATTAACTCTCCATCCATCTTAAAAATTTTCCCAATCCTTTTCTAAACCGACTCCACTATTAAGCTGCATTTTCTATATATTTATTTAATTTTTCCTGATTACTCTTAATGTCAAACATTCTAATAACGATTCTAATAAATATTAAAACGCAATATTGCACACTTTCAATTAAAATTTTTAACTTACATTTTTTGTCTGTTTGGTCATATAATTTACTTTATCATAAAAGTTATTAGAAAAGTAATTAGAAAAGTAATTGCTAATTCCTTTTTTAAAGACATGTACTTTGTAATTGTAATTAATTCCTTTTTTAAAAAAGTAATTTGTAATTGTAATTAGTTCCTTTTTTAAAAAAGTAATTTGTAATTGTAATTATTTTTAAATTACAAGTAATTACCCAGCTCTGATAAATACATACAATAAAATAAACAGTCAAAAAATATATATGTACATATATAACAATATGCAAATGTATAATAAATAAAATAAATAGGTACATACTTATATACATTAAGCTAAAGTGTATTGGATGTTACGAAATTTGCAGTAAAGTTCAGCCGTTCACTCAACGGTTCAGCTAATATGAAAAATAGATCAGAAACAACAACAGGTTATGGAGAGTTATGGTTAAACTCTTATCCTATATAGTCACATATTAGATCGTCTGATAAGCAGCTAGCATAAGTATTACTAGTGGCAGTATTATCAACTCATTATCATTGTCAGATCAGATTACTTACCATCTACCAACAGGAAGCTCTTTATCTGAAAATTGTGTTTCTTGTTTGTTTTTGTGGCAATGTGGAAATAATCCAATCAGCCAGTGAAAATGGGGAACTTGCCCATTTTTTTTTTATTTCATTAAAGTGTGTGTTTATGTATAAAAACACGCCACACCGAATATCAGCTCTTAAATTGCAGTACTTACTTTGCAATAAATAATTAAACTTGAAATCCTCGCCACTCCTCACGAAAAACACTGTGACATCAGATCGAGAAGGCTAGTCTCGCGTGGTGTCCCACAGATGGTGAACTTTAGCCGAGCGGTACGTCTTCACCCTAATTAATAGACAGGGCGGCGGTTGGCTTTGAGACGTCCGCATTTGTTTCGAAGGGCCGAGATTAACGGAGCGTCAAAGTAGTACATGAAATTAAGTGAACATTGTATATGAAATCGATATCAGTTAATTACCGATTAATTACGGTGACAAAATGGAGAAATTTTACCGAAAAAAAAGTCCCAAATCCCGCCCCCTCTAATTTCTTCATTTTTGTCGGAATTCAAAAAATAAAAAAAAGAGTTTTAGCAAATTTAATTCTATTTAAATTAGCTAGAGTAGTCTTTTGGCGTACGAGCCAAGATTAAAAAGTTACCAACTGTTGAAGCTCAAAATTTGCGATTTTTTGCCGTACATGGCCGACATTTCAGTAGTTATCTCCGAAACGAAAAAAAAAAAACAAAATCAAAATTCTGATGGTAGCAACAGATTTGTTATGGAAAATGCTCGTTTGGCCTTATTTTTTATTTCGAGCTAACTCCCGCCGTTTCGGAGATATCTTCGAAAAATAGCAAAAAACAGCTTACATTTCGCATCCGAAAAAATTGCAAAAACAGGCAATCTTGACACATTCATATTTTTCGAAAAACACCGTTGGGACTGCCGTACGATGTCGCGATATAAAGAGGAAGTCTTCTAGATAAACCTAATTGTAAATTGCACGGCGAAATTCGAAAATTCGGCTCAGCACGAACGAATCAAAAGTAGCATTTTGTGACATTTCAGAATATTGAAGATGTTTTTCCGGCGAATTTTAGGTTAGGTTATGATCAACGCCAAAGCAGAATCGGTGTCGCTTGACGCTGTCATCCGACTTTCTCCATCTGACGTCACGTTTCAGGAGTGGGTAAAATCTGGCAGATTTTAATAGCTTATATTTCTGGAAGATTTTTTTTTAAATTTTTTGTTGTCTATGGCGTTTTTAATGATGTTAGTTTATGATTTTGAGTATTTTAAATCAATTTTATTTTTTGGGCAAGTTCCCTATTGTATCAAATGGATGAAATGCAAATCTAGTACAAATTTTACTTAAGTCACTAAATGTCCTCATCCTAATTTTTTGAGCTTAAGGTGAGAGTAATTCACATCAGTTTTAAAATCAGCATATTAGAAACCATGTATTTTGACTAGCCGTATAAAATCATTAAAAAAAATCTCATTTTTGTCTTAAAGGAGCGAAATTCGAGAGAAGAGGAGAGAAGAGAAGAGAGAAATTTTTTTGCAATTACGCAAGTTTATCGTGAACCTTAATGCTACGAATGATAGGGACCTGTTTTTCTTCAATACTGTATTCTCTACAAATTCCTTCTCAGACCTATTTTCGTAGAACTAAACTAAATGTCAAATGGAAATCTTGAAGAGCATTAATTCATCTACAATTTCTATCAGAAGCACCATTTTGTATAACTAATAGTTTACGAGCTACAGCCCGTCAAATGTTATAAAAAAATTGTTTTTTCAAAATATTTTGTTTACTATTTTTTTTTTCCTTATAGGTTGCGGTGCCAAAACCTCGCCGTACATGAATCTTAAACATATTGTACCCCATAGTCTCGTTATCCTATTAATCCCGTTCCTCTTCAAAAGGCGAGTGTACAGTTGATGGAAACCCTGGCTATTTCTTCGGGTGCCACGAAGCCGAGCATTCACATAGTATTTGGTGAGGAGTTTCCTCATCTTCACCACACGTCCTGCATTTTGGATTTTCCTTCACATCTATATTGGTTAGGTGTCTATTCAGTGTGCAGTATCCAGATTCCCACTGCACATCTCAGCTGTTTTCTGCTCAGCTTTAGCAGTTCGTTGGCCTTTGTCTTGGATGGTCCGCCAGTGATGAACATACGCGACTGTCTCATCTCTGACGCCCCGGTCCAAGGCAAGTTGTGTTTCTGACTCAACAATTCCTTTACCATCCCTCTTGCGGTATAATATGATATTCCCGCAGGTTGGCTCTGGTCCCATCAAGGCTGTTTTTGCTCCTTCTTTGGTCAGATTATTTGCTTTTTCATTACCTTCATTGTCCTCGTGTCTTCGCGTCCACTCCAACTGTATACTGTTGTGTTCCGCCAGTTTCACCAGGAAATCAAGCCAGTCTTTTACCGTTTTATAACGTATCTCTACTGCATTCAGAGCTTTAATAGCTGCTTGGCTGTCGGTGAAAATACGTATTCCTTTGTCAGTATATGACCTCCGTATAATTTCTTGTGCACAGATTTCTATAGCTGTGACTTTTGCTTGGAACACCGTTATGGTACTGCCCAGGTTCAGACTAATGTATGATCTATTTTTGATCCGTCAGTATATCATATGGTATCATTTGGATGTCTTCGCAGTTGCCTTGTTCCTTTTTCTTCCTTGTCAGGTATGTATGTCCTGAAGGTCTCTGTGAAGTTGTGGCTTATACTGATTCTATCTGACTGCATGTTTAGTAGTCGATTTTTTTCTATTTGTTGAAATGTTTCGGTATGGTATCCTATTCTTGGAATGGTCCCGTGCCCGTTTGTTTTCAGCCTGTACGCTGCTAGCAGTGCCTCACTTTCCACGATTAAGTGTAATGGAGGTAGGTAAAAGTATTTCTTCCATGGCTGTTGTTGATATTGCTCCCGTTATGCCTAGACAGGCCAGTTTTTGTATATTTCTTAGTTTTCTCATTGCCAAACTCTTTTCCTGCTTTTTTGCACCAGATCAGAGGCATTGGTACCATAATCCTTTGGTAGAGCCAGTGCACCATTCTTGGTTGTAGTCCTCTGTTTTTGTCTACCATTTTTCTGCGGGCCCATAAGGCCCGCGTGCCTTTGGCAGTCACTCACGTTTACTACTAATAGTATATAAAAATTTGTAAATGCAAACTTACACAGCTCTAAACTGTAAAGAATTTAGTGCTGTACAGAATTAAAAATAATATATTTGAGTGTACGATAAATAGTTTAGGACATATTTTGAAAAAAATATTTTTTATAACATTTGACAGACTGTTGTCCGTAAACTGTTAGTACTACAAAATAACACCTGCCACATAAATCGTAGACAATTTAGTGCTCCATAATATCGCAAAAACTAGTTTTTACAAACGTTGACGGTTAGTTCTATAAAATGGCTTCCGTCAAATATTTACCGACTCAGTGGCGCAGTGCTTACGGTGTTAGGTAAGCGACCACGAGGTCCCGGGTTCGAATCCTAGCTGGCGAATGCATGTATAGTGGCGTTTGTGTATTGTCGAATCGGTAGCAGTGGGCTAGGCCGCGGTTATATAAGAGACAACACGGCTAGTCGCTCTCCTCTTCTGAGTTCGAGTCTCAGCTGCAGCAGATGACAATGTCACAGGGAATGGTTGTCGTGTTGATGTCTATGAGTGGGTGTCCTGGTTGAATAAAAGAGCACCATTCAATCAGGACACGCACACTTAGATAACATCACAACACCCATTCCTCCGACATTTCATCTGCTGCAGCTGAGACTCGAACTCAGGAGAGGAGAGCGACTAGCTGTGTTATCCCACACACAATTGCGGTTCAGCCATTGCTACCTTCTCGATAACATGTAAAAGACTATACTAAACATCCATACCTTAGCTAGGAATCGAACCCGGTACTCTGTTGTCGCAAACTTAACACCGTGTTAACTACGCCACTGGGCTGGATTTCGATAAGTTTTTCTTTGAGATTATAATAGGACATATTAGATATTTGAGTTTCGTCGCCATCTTGGATATTCATATTAAGAGATTTATTGGTCGAATGTTTTTAAAAAATTTCAATTTTAGTTGATACCAGGAAAATCAACTTCTAAACCCCTGTATACTTTTCAAACTTTTCACGCTCTCATCTAAAATAATTTTTAATAAAAATAATTCTTGGTTTTCTACAAAAATAAGTTTTCGAAACAAAGTTTCTAAGCCGTAATATAATTTCGCAGTACGCCAAAGTTAGATCATTTTGAATTACATGATTTCTTGAGAATAAATTTCCCAACATTAAGAAAGGGATAAAGATAAAAGTTTCCCTAATTCTGATAAAATGACGAATCTGTCAAATGTCACTAGAAGCTTCCCATTAGACCATACTTCGTCAAAGGCAATGCTGGTAATTACATTAATGTTGCATTCTGAAAGAATAATTAAGAAAGGTCTACAGGGTGTGTAAAATACACAATTAAATTTTCGTTTATTTCTGTGTCAATAAAAAAAAGTGGTTTAGCACGTTTCTTCTAGTAGAATTTAGTGATATCTTAAATCAAACAGGCATTAAATACAATTAAATATGTCAAATACTTATATTTTAAAAGTCTGAATTGCGTTACATTTTATTTTATGCTATGTCATATTTGGTAACTTTTCAAGAGTATTTGCAGGGCGAGAGCAAATCCATCTTGACTATACTCATACCGAAGACTAGTAATAATATATATAGACGCGACACTACGAGCTATCCCATTCATAAATCTCCCTTGAGTTTGACCTGGGGCACTTAAATTGGCATCTAAATCTGACAACACTGCAATGTAGACCCCGAACCGCTCCTGTGAAGGACATGAAAACCAGTGTTGGCTCTAAGTAATATATAATCGAATAAAAATTTTCATGCATGTAACAAATATATACAAATAGCACTTTACGTATTGTACAAGGAAACATGGACAAGATGACACAAGGCGATGAAACATTAAAAATATTTCATCATTTCGTGGTTTTTATATTGTTCGGGAACGTTTCATTCGGTTTTTACAATATAATACGTAAAAAACGTCTTTGGAATTTCTGATAAAGGTTCGGGAAAGCTAACCTGCTGACGTATGCGTAAAGAAACCACGGGAGGTTTAATTTGGCATCTTGTCTGTCTCTTTCAAGAAACGAGCTTCTCTTTTCGAGTGTGGCGTCTTTATACGAGTATATTATATTATTTAGTCTTTGCTCATACCTCAATGGAAAAGGTTAAGCAAAGGTACTTGCAGTTGGCACTTTCAAAGGTGATTTCCGGAGAAATATAGCAACCACGTCTAACTTTCGGCGGTGTGTATATAAGCATACATGCAGAAGCTATGCAATTTTATTTGATAATTAAATAGTAGATACATCATCCTTATTAGAGAATATATGATAGTCCGTCCCTTCTCTAATAGATGTCAGGCAAGTGAAAAATTGCTTCTCTTTTTACAAATAGAGGTTTGGCAACATTTTCAGGTTATGGATAGTGCGGACGTAATATCACCTTAGATTTCGATGACACAACAGGCAACAGTCGCAATGTTAGGCAGTTAGTCCACTCGCAGGACGGTTCCTTACACACTCTTAAATAAATTCCTTGACGGATACGTTCTGTAGCTTTATGAGTCCTTAGGGGCGACTATATGATTAGTCAGAACTAATCACTTGAAAATGTTTTTTAAGCAATATATGAGTTATATGATGTTTTCCAACTTCTGAAAGTGGACGGAATATAACCTACTAACGACTGCGTGACAGTAGCTCATCTTTAAGAGATCCCTATGCAGATGTCATTCTTAGACTTTGTTACACTTTGCAAAAAATCGGATTAAAAATAAAAAATCTCCATTTGGTATGATTAAAAATTGGTTAAGTCGCATTTGGTGTTTCTCCCCAAAACTCTTGTTGTTGGATGAAAATCTCTTTTCAGAATAATTAAAAACGCCACAAGTCACAATAAGAGTTTTTTTTAACAAAAGCTATAATTCAGTGCACTTTCCCAAAAAATTTATGTCGACGAAGGTTTAAATATTTTTCTCTCTTTTATCGTCGCGGGTTGAAATAAAAACGTTTTTGGTCGACATTTTTATGTCGTTTTACAAAAAAAAAAATACTTTTCGGTCGACAGACGCAAAGCATCCATCTTTTGTCTTTTCTTTTCTTCTAAACAATTTGCGCAAAAACGTTTTTTTTCTTTTATGGAAAATCTGTTTCTGCTATAACTCTTCTCCTGGCGGTGATTTGGGTTACAATACAAACCGCTAAAAGATGGGATGAGATCGTTGTATTTCCACGCATGGTCACCCATCTAAAGTACTAACCACGATGAACTCAATGTATCTAAAATATGCATAGTCAAGACGTCTCTAATGATACTCTTGATGAAATGCTGTAGGATGTACCGTTTATGAAAATAACCACATTAAATAAGTTATGACATTGGAGAATATTTCATTTTCATTTTTCAAATAGTAACAGTTTGATTTTACGTGATATGAAAAAATGGTTAATATTCAGTTACTTCCACATCCAGTGGAGTAACGGACAAAAAAAATTTTTGAAATTTTTTTTTGTTCAAATAGGCTTAGAATGTCATGAAACGTCGAGATTTTAAATTTGAGCGAAAAAAAATTCTGTCTGTCTGTCGGTCTGTCTGTCGCTCTGGAACCATATAAGATATTGACTTGAAATTTGGTACACGTATGCTTGAAATTTGGTACATGTATGTACCTTAACGAGATCTGAAATTAGATTGTATTTTCATCTTATTCATTCTAAGGGTTGGGGGTAAAATGGGGGTAAATGGGGGGTAAATAGGTAAATCAAGCAGGGAAGAGTCCATAAAATTGGTATTTAGTGTATACAAGAGAAGCTAAGGTTTGAAAAAATTTTTTGGCTATTTTTTTGGCTATTAGCCACCCCCATTACCACCTCTACCCCATTGTTAAAGGGTATGAGAAAAAATGTGATTTGGTGTGTGTACAAGAAGCAAAAACCTCAAAATATTTTTACTTCGTCCATCCCCACTACCACCCCCCTATCACCACCCCCTCCCCACTATCGTGTGGGATATCGCTTTGTGGGTTTTTGGGGTAGACGGTTTCAAATATTATATCATTAAGGTTCTATAAACAATTATTTCTACACATAAAATTTTTTCGTTATGAGAGACTTGGATAGAAAATCTGGATGTGGAAGTAGTGATTCCTTGGGCAGCGGTTTTTTTAGGTCATTCGTTAGATCATAAACACTATTCGAAGTGATAATTGTTGATTTATACATTTTTTGTCAGAAAACGAAGCACAGGGATATTCAGCCTAAAAATAATTACGTTATAAATATAGAAAGAAGCAATAAATTCAAAGAAAAATTCCGCCTTTTAGTACCAAAGAGTCTAGCCGGTTTAGCATATGAAAAATGCACCGAAGCCTATTTACATATTTTAGCCTTTTATACATTGCTCCTTGTCTGAAATACTCCTACAGCTAATATCAGACCTCTAATTTCATGGTAGTGTCAAAATCGTTTTTCTTTGGAACTGTAAATGATGTTTGACTGAATCGAAAATGAAACGGTAGATATATATTTATTAGTCTTATATTATATATTCTTTTCGTAATTTTTGCTCAATTTTTATAGGTGCAAAATAAGTAATTTTTGGGGGTGGAGATACACCAATCTGCTATTATAAATAAATAAAAATTACAGGAGTTTGAACTTGGTGGAAAATAGTTAAAGAACATAAAAACTGATGTAAACCATAGATTTTGTCAACCAAGTGCTTAAAGTATAAATAATCTATAATTTATCTAAACAAAATTGTACAAAATTATTTATCTATATGAAATAGTTTGAGGTGCTACACGGAACTTAAATCATCGTCACTATTTCCTTCATTGTTAGTAGTTATATTAGTTGTACTAAATATATGGGTTAGTAATTCGGCGTGCTTTGTAACGGCCATGTGCCAAATAGAAAATGTGTGCAGCTACATACAGCAGCCTACTGTTCCATTGCCATTGGCGTTGTCACGTGGTTATATACTCTTGTATCCGTTAATATTCGGTTTATATTCAACTGAACACTGATAGGTTTTTCTGTTCATATGCCGTGGACAGACCTTCATTTTTGTTATTGTTGTTTTCTGGTAAATACTCGACATTTAGAATCAGGGATGGTCTGACTTAATTAATTTGATTTAAATCGTGATTTAGCTCTGTTGATACCTCAAATATTTTTTAAAATATTTCGAAGAATAAAAATAATAACGCTAAGTTCTACTTCCACATCCGGATTGTCTATCCAAGCCCCCCCCACTCCATTATTATAGGGCGTGTTAGTAGAGGTAACTGATGCCAAAAAAGAATGTGAGATCTTTGGTTCTTGTACAGCAACAATCTTATTTTTTATCAACTTTAATAATGGATTTGCTGAAGCCAAAAGAATTTTGAGACCTTGGCTTTTCGTACATACAATAAATCCCAACTCTTTATGAACTCTTAATTTCTTGCTTTACTTATTTACCCTCACCTGCCTCCCAACTCTTTAGCAGAAAGAGATACACTTAAACAATAAGCGACTGAAATATAGAGGTATTTTTTTATTTTTAGTCGTATAAATAAATATTGTGCTCTAAAATTTGGCAGGAAGATTTAGTTCAGTAAAAGGCATAATTTGGCCAACTTTCGTTAAAATTAATGCATTATTACATCATTTGTCTTAAATTATCCAAAAAAGGCAATTTTTAGTGATTTCATTTTTTTTACAAATTGATAAATTTTCAAAAAGTAGTAAAAAGGTCTAGTTTTGTTCTAAATTTTATTGCGAACAATTTGGCATTTTTATTTTTGCGATACGATTACCAAGATCGGAGATAATAACTAAAATAGCAGAAAATTTCCATGTTGAAGCATAAAATTGTTTAAATTGTACAGGAAGCAATAAATCGATTTAATCCAAAACTTCTCATAACTTCTTCTTATAACTAAGACAAATTAAAACAAAATAATTTCTGCAGCCAGACAATTCTCTATTCACCTATGTTGATGCATAATTTGACTCCACTACTATAGGCTAGTAGACAGTAACGAAAACGACAATATTAATAATAAAGTATTGTAGTATGATTCTCCAAAATATTATAAATATAATTTGAGGGTAATTTTACCGACTATTATCGGTTTTATTATAAAATGAATATGCTTAAAATCAGAGTGGATTTAAAGTAAGGTAGTTTTCCGGATATCTTGTGACGTAATAGCGTAATAACCTCTAAAACAGGGGCATTTTACATTTGACAGTAACTAGCTACGTTGCCACATTTCTAAAAAAGAATGTGCACTACTTCACTGTCTGAAACAAATTTTAATATTAATTTTTAACACTTAACACTTTTTAACTGTTTCAAACACCAAGCAAGTAAATATTTTATATATTTTTAAGGCTGATTGATAACTTGCTAATACAGAATTGTAATATTACAGAGGATTCCTTATAGCAGTACAGAATAACTTACATTATTTATCGAAATATGACAACGTAGCACTTGTTTTTTTCTGTTCAAGCACAAATTAGAATCTGGTGATTACGCTATTACGTCATAGCCAATAGAATAGTCCGAAAATTGGCGGCAAGATCTAACCGTTTAAACACAGTTTAAACTTCATGATTTCTTTTACTCTAAGGCATTATTTAAAAAATAGAATAAAAAAAACCGCTGCCCAAGGAATCACTACTTCCACATCCAGATTCTCTATCCAAGTCACTCACAACGAAAAAACTTTGTATGTGGAAATAATTGTTTATGGAACTTTAATAATATAATATTTGAAATCCTCTACCCCAAAAACCCATAAAACGATATCCCACATCGGTAGTGGGGTGGAGGTGGTGATAGGGGGTGGATGAAGTAAAAAAATATTTTGTGGTTTCTGGTTCTTATACATACACTAAATCACAATTTTTTTCATACTCTTCAATAATTTTTTTGGACCTTAGCTTCTCTTGTACATACTAAATACCAATTTTATGGACTCTTACCTGCTTGATTTACCCATTTACCCCAATTTACCCCCAACTCTTTGATGGAACAAGATTAACCCCATTCAATAATCATAAAAATAACATTATTTATGAATTTAATTCATTGAATTATGAAATGAAATACATATCTGTGAAAAGCAAAGCTGGCCGCAGAGTTTTCAATGTAGGCCCCCCCCAGCTGGCCGGGCCCTCCGCGGTGTGGGGTCTGCGGGGGTGTCTGTTATGCCACTGAATAATAGGTAGGTAGGTCATCAATTTTGCCAAAAACAAAAAAAAATGTCACTTTTCGTACGTTCTTCTGGGCTCGAATTTTCGACAACGCCAGTGCAATTCACAATGTGCATCAAGTGGAATTCTCAGTCTTTTCATAATGACATCGTATGGCCCTTCAACTCATGTATTAAAAAATATCTGAACGTCTAAAGATTTCGTGTTTCGCCTTCTTTGCGGATTGCGAAAACGGGTGCCTCAACACGGTTTTTGTTGAACTTGAAGAGTATTTATCACTCCTAGCACAAAAATAAATAATCTCAAAGGAAAAGTTAATAAACCGAGGAAGAGTTTGCTGTTTTTAAAATCTTCGGCGCCGAACGTTTTTAAGTCAGAACACTATTTTAAAAGTTAAATATCTCAGAAATTATGACATCAGCGCCAAAAATGTTAAGAAACCAAATTAAAGATTATCGATTAAGCTAATTTTTCACCTGCTTAAAAAATACAAAGTTATGACCGATACAATGTTCGTCTTTGCATTTTTCCAATTACGACACTCGCCCTCGGCTCGACCCGTCATCCTCCTGAGTAATAGCCACCATTACACGCTCGTTGAATAATATACTATTAAGCACAAACATGTAATAATAAGTATCAAGGGAATACAAATAAGTACATAATTCTAATTTAGAACATTTATACATTTAAAATTTTCTGATCTTGAAAATTTTTAGCTCAAATAGCAATTCTATTAAATTCGTCCATTTCTAATCACGTGTGCTGAAACAACCAATCAGAACAGAATTACACTGAAAAGATCCCTGAGGGATCTTTTCACTTATGTCATCCAGTTTGACAGTAATGACAGTTCAATAATTTAAAGTTTATTTTTTGACAATATCGATTTAGGACTGCAAATAATGATTTAATGAATATAATAATGGAGGAAAACACACCAAATAATACATAATACATAATCTACATTTAATTTTACAAATTTCTCTTTTAATAATTATGTTTTTAATAAATAGTTTTGAACAAATAAATAAAATAGATTGCAAAAAATTTTCTATGCGAATACCCCTCGAACGTTGATAAATAGCTCAAAATTTTATCACAACTTCCTCAAGCACGTTGCTTTTAGGTAATATCCCTCCGCCTACGGCGTCAGGATATAACCAAGCAAGTGTTTTCGGAAACTGTGATAAAATTATTTCGTATTATCAACGTCCTTGGGATATTATAGCTGAAAATATAATGTCTTCCTTTAGTGGTCGTTATACAGTTTCCACTGACATTGTGATATTGAACTGCAGGTTATTAAAACCGCTGCCCAAGGAATCACTACTTCCACATCCAGATTCTCTATCCAAGTCACTCACAACGAAAAAACTTTGTATGTGAAAATAATTGTTTATGGAACTTTAATAATATAATATTTGAAATCCTCTACCCCAAAAACCCATGAAACGATACCCCACATCGGTAGTGGGGTGGGGGTGGTGATAGGGGAAACCTCAAAAATATTTTGAGGTTTCTGGTTCCTGTAGAGGCACTAAATCACTTTTCTTTTTCATCCCCTTTAATAAGGAGGTGGGGGTGGTAATGGGGGTGGCTAATGCCAAAAATTTTTTTGAGACCTCAGCTTCTCTTGTATATACTAAATACCAATTTCATGGACTCTTACCTGCTTGATTTACCCATTTACCCCAAATTTACCCCAATTTACCCCCCAACCCTTCGACGGAACAAGATGAAAATATAATCTAGTTCTAGATCTCGTTAAAGTACATATGTGTACCAAATTTCAAGTCAATATCTCAAACGGTTCCAGAGTAAACGTGCGCACAAAAAAAAGTTACAGACAGACAGACCGACAGACAGACCGACAGACAGAAATTTTTTTTCCCTCAAACTTAAAATCTCGACGTTTCATGACATTTTAAGCCTATTTGGACAATAAAAAATTTTAAAATTTTTTTTGTCGTTACTAACTGTTTTTGTGTGTAGATGTTATTAAAATTATTATTAAAAAAAAATTGTATACTTGCCCGTTGTAAATATTCGGTTCATTAATTTTATGTAAATTTGATATTCTCTTCGCTATGCTATTGTGCAGATCTCAGCCAAAACGAACAACCATTTTTTCAATATTTCGTACTTACCACATTTTGAGCCACTAAGTGGTTTTAGTATATTGCCAGGCAAGCAACGAGTTCCAATATTTTTCCAAAAATATTTTACTTACTAATTAATTTTCTGTTAAATTTGTTGGCAAAAAATAAAGAAATTCAAACTTGCATTTAGAAAAGTTTTCCGGATCGTACAGTTTTAAATTATTCTGATACCCTGTGCAACGTATTTATAAAATCAATACTTTACTGGCTCCCTACGTTAATTGTTAATGAACCTTGGCGGTATTTTCCACAGAAAATGAGCAATTTCACATAGCACACAATCAATTATTTTACTAATAATATATATCTGGAAAACTCTACCCGAATTTTAAATAACAGAAGAAGAAAAACGAAAGCGAGACGAAAGTCTAATATGAAATTAAATGTGATTACCATTTCATTTCCTCTAATACTAGCTAATTTTTTCCCGAGTGATATTTCTTTTCTATGGCCCATTCCATTTACCTTTATTAAATTTGGCGCTGAAAAGGTTCTTTTTTGGATACGCGGCACTCAGTGTAAAAACTACACTAAATTAACTCAATAAAAATAAAAACATGGCAACAAATGCAGCGGGACAATGAGAGAAAGGCGACGAACAAGCTAGTAAACAAGGGAGACTAATTACAGGCTACAAAAAGGTTAAGTGCCGGGTGGCCTACATAATGTGAACAAGTTTTTCTTTCAAGGCATATTATTGTGGCCGTCGAAAATAGATTCCTAGAGACATGGATGAAATTTCCTTTGAAACAATAGAAGGAGTAGTCGGTTGTCTTTTTAAATAAAAAAAAATAGGAATTAAGGTTATAGTGTGGGCTGATAAGTAAAAAAAAATTGTACTCCCGCTCAGAAGGCGCATATGTGGCATTTTCTTTAGAATAGGACGACAAAAAAAATCAATTTCTTCAATAGGACTAAAATATATCTGACCCCTGTTTAAATACGTATTTTGGGGGGTTCAAACCGAATCTGAAGTCAGAATTGTCATATGTTGTCAATATTTCCATGTAAGCTCAAAGAAGAGCTTAGAACAAGCCTATGTTTCTATACTTATTTTGGGGCGCTGTTTTGATTATGCAACTGGTCGTGTGATTACATCTGACACTTTATGGAAAATATTAAAATATAGGAAGCAAAGTAAACACTTTACTAGCTGGCATGAGTTTAACAATGTTATATCTGAAAATCATGATCTGTCTGATACCTATTATTTTCCATTTATTAATACACCACCCGCATCGTACGACACACTTATATACCGAATTATTACAACTAATATTATATTATTCAATTTGATTTGTTAGTTTTATCATCGTACAATAAAGGAAGATTATTCTAAATCTTTTATTACGGTCGCTGATTATAGCGCTGCGCGCTTTATGGCGAACGCGGGATGTACCGGGAACGAGAGAGGAAGCTTCGCGACTCCGTCGCCGTAGCGCGCTTCGTTATGTTTAAGGCTTTTATTTACAGAGCTAGATCCAGCATTAATTGAGACAAATTGGTCTATGAAATTTTGGAGTTTTTGGTGAAAAAAAACATTGGAGAGTGTCGTTAAAAGTGATTTCCTATGTAAAAGAACTTGATGAATAAAATGAAATAGGTTTTATTTGATTATACCTTGGTACTGGATTAGTGAACGCTAGAGCCAGCAATCCACGTACTACTACTCCTCTTCTTCCTTAGCTTCTGGTTTTCAAGTAAATGTTTTCTCCGTATTAGAATGCAGGATTTCACGGGCAATGTCCAATTAATTCGTTTCTTCCAGGTATTGCCGTGGCCGTCGAATTTGACTTGATGTTTCGCTGATCGTGCTGCCAGCTTCTTCAGGAGGATTTAAAGACTGACTAGAGTCCTTCTGAAGAAGCTGACAGTATGATCTGCGAAACGTCAATTCCAATTCGACGACCACGGCAACACTCGGAATAATCCACTTCAAAGTTTATCTTGAAATTACTTTGAAAATGTCCACCTAATCAAAAATAGATTGTAGATTGTTTAAGTTTGGCCCTGGGTTAGCCTTTCTTCGCCTCGACCTAAAAGGTCTTTTGTGAATTACCCTGCAACTAGTTGTTGCCCAGAATTCCAAAACTTCTTGCAAAGCTTGCGATTTTCCTGGGAGCTAATTTCCCTATGTCTTCAGGTGTTAATTCCGCCTGTTCTAGGTACTTTAGCCTAATGCGGATTGGTACCTTGCATTCACGAAGCCTTAGGTCGGACTTTTCAAGTTCCAGAAGCCTTGTGGCATTCTTTGTTGAATAGGTTCTAAACCTTTTCGCTTGTCTTTGGCCTTGAGTATTCCTCCAGTAGGACTTCTTTTGTTCCTTTTCCCATTTTAGGACCTGCTCCGTTATGTGTCCCTTAGAGAAGCCACAAAACGATTCGGGTCCAAAAAATGTGGCTTCAGCCCCTTTTCTTTCGAGGCTATCAGCCAATTCGTTGCCTTCTATTCCCTCATGCCCTGGCATCCACATCAAAGTAACCTTGTTGTTTTTTGCCAGTTGCTTGAGGGATTGTCTGCATTCCCAGGCAATTTTTTTTCACTCGAAAGTATAGTACCTGAAAGCCTTTAATGCTGCCTGGCTATCTGAAAGTATATAGATCTTTGCTCTTCGAGAGCCTCTATTTAGGCATTCCTGAGCACATTGATCTGTAGCATAGATTTCTGCCTGGAAGATGGTTGAGGTGTTACCAACGGCTTTAGATAGCCCGCATTTAGGCCCTGCTACGCCCACACCAACCCCCATCTTTTATACATCTGTGTACCAGATGTGTGACTCTTTCTCCAACCGCAGTACTTCGACCCTGTTCGCCTGGCGGCTTTCAATTAGCATATCAAACGGGCAGTTATGCTTGATTGGCATTGAGTCAGTGGGTTTGGTCATGGATTTGAATTGGATTAGCTCCAGAATCCTAAAGTGACCAACCAGGTCGCCTGGTCTGAATTTAAGTACCTGATGCAGCCTTAAGGCACTAAGTGCTGCCTCCTTCCTTACATGCAAGTCCAGCAATGCCTCCAGAGCTGCTGTGGGACAGGAGCGCATTGCTCCTGTAGTCTCTAGACAGGCAAGGCGTTGCAATTTCTGCAACTTTCCTTGCGCTATTTTCTCTTCTGTTTTTGGCCCCCATACACATGACGCGTAGGTAACCATGGGTCTGACGACCAAAAGGTAGAACCAATGTATAATTTTTGACTTCAGACCAAGTCTTACCAAACAGCCTACGGCACGTCCAAATAGCCGTCGTTGCTTTGGTAAGTGACCTTTATAAGTGAGTTCCAGGTAAATTTTTGGTCCAGGAGTACTCCTAGATACTTGACTTCACTGAAATTCAGTACTGTTCCATTTAACATAGGAGCTCTCAAATTTAGTTTTCTCCTTTTGGTGAATGGAACAATAATGGTTTTGCTCGGATTGACACTAAGGCCCGCTGACGAGCACCATTTAGATATTATGTTTAAGGCAACTTGCATGTGGTTTGAGGTCATGCCCGCCTCTAACAGTAACGACCAGGTCATCAGCATAGCCCTGAACGTTGAAGCCATAATTACTCGGTTTATGGAGGAGATCGTCGACCACCATTGACCAAGGACGATAAGGACGATAAGACTCCACCTTGTGGACAGCCGCTAACTGCAGTCACGGTGGCCGACTCGTTCCCCAAATCTGTGGTAATTATTCTGCTTCTTAGCATGGATTATATCCATTTGATTGTTGGGGACTGTATTCCCTTTGTTTCCACGGCTCTTTGTATGGATTCGTAGGAGGTGTTGTCAGAAGCACCCTCTATATCTATGAAAGCACACAGAGCCAGTTCCTTTGCTGTAAATGTCTTTTCGATGCCTTTGACCAGGCCATGTAGAGCATTCATTGTTGATTTGCCAGGTTGATAGGCAAATTGTTTCGAGTGAACCGGTTTCTCTGTAATGATTTCGCTTCTAATCTGTTGATCAAATCGAATCAAAAATAAATAATGCCATTTTGTTTCCCATTTGTAACCTAACAACTTATATATAATATAAAATAATATTTATTTATATTTATAAACAACATATAATATAGTATAACAGTAATTTATTACTATCTAAATATATGTACGATAGTTTGGTATTGAACTGTGAAAATTGTGGATATAAACAAGGAAATTCGTTTTTAATAAAAACCTATTGCGAAATTTATGTGTGAAGTATTTCTTTCGAAAAGTCGTTTCTCGATGAATATCCGTTGTGTTAAATTAAATGAACTACCCTGTAGGGGAACTAAAACTTATATAGAAAGGATATAAGAATATTGAGTTTAAAACTAAAATGTGTTTTAACTTTACAAATCGAATAATATTTTTTTATATTTTGCTTATTTACGATTGAAATTACTTTATAACTACTAGCTAAAATGCTTATCAGAGTGTACTGAAAAACTGAGCAAAGTTGTAATAAGGAAAATTTTAATATACATTTTACCATTTCACAGAAATAAACTTGCGAATTCGAGTAACTTATCAGTTTGTACATCAACAAGTTAAGACCATTTCAATTTAGTTTCTTCGACACTGCGTTCATACTTCGATAATTTTAATGAAAACGTAATGTTTGGAGGACTTCATAATGCAAGTACAAAGTACAAAGTAGTTTTCCATTAACTGGAGCCATGCTCAAGTGATTTAAGTGGATACTACTACTACATTATTTCACGGTGTGTGGAAAATTAAAGATTAAATACGCTCAGAAGTTATATACGCTGAATTGCTCCCTGCACAGATTTCTAATATTTGCTTTAACCATTTGTTGTTTAATTTTAACTTAGAACTTTAGTCCAGAGAACTTAGGATTTTTCTGCGGAGACATTCACAGCAAGCTAGATTTGTTTAGGAACCTATTGCTTTGCCGCTTTAAACAATAGGTCAAAACTCCTCATCGATGTGACTTTTGCTAAAAATTTAACAGAGGGCCAATGATCAGGAAAATAGTTTTTGGTGAATATTTTATAATTTATTAGACCTTTGAGAAAAGTAGATATTGTTATATATTTAGCTTAGTAAATTATCAACAATAAAGGTTCTACGTCAAACTTCTGTAAAATTTTTGAAAAAATTCTTAAGGTCAGATTGACACACTTTTTTAAAAAACATAACGTAATATCAAAGCAGCAATATCGCTTTCAAGATAAAAAAAATCTGCACATGATGCAATAGCTAAATTGACATCACTTATGTATAACTCTGTAGACCAGTCAAAGCCTTCGTTATGTGTCTTCCTAGACTTAGCGAAGACTTTTGATACGGTATGTCACGAAACACTTGGTGATATTTTGAGCGAACCCAAAATTGTGACATATGGTGTACCACAAGGAACGGTGCTAGGACCCATACTCTTCTCAGGTTATATAAACAATATACTTACACTTGCTACTCCCGGAACTATTATCTCTTTTGCAGATGACACAGTTATATTTTATGAAGCAACAACCTGGGACATTCTCAATGACTTAGTTGAACAGGACCTAAAACAAATAAAACATGCATTTGATAGCCTAAAACTGACAATAAATTACAACAAAACTTTTTACTTTCCTCTATCGTCATACAGTCATAATCTCCCAAATTTCAGTAAACTGGACATAACACAGGAAAATAAAATTATCCATATCAATACAGCAGAAAAAGAAAATATTTGGGAATTTATATAGATTGCCATCTAAGATGGCAACATCAAATACAAAATATTGTTTAAAAGTCAGAGGTTTGTTGTATAAATTCAAACAACTTAAAAATATACTAAATTCCACATGGTAGAGTCGATCTTGAGATATGGGATAATAGGTTGGAGAGGAGTAGGAGTAACGTATTTAACAACACTTCAAAATCTGCAAAAACGGTTCTTAAAAATAATTTAGGAAAAAAACAGGCTTTATCCAACAGAAACGCTTTTTCAAAATACTGAACTCTTTAGTATAAGGCAAATTTATTGTTATGTCACCCTTATATATCAATATAAAAACAAACAAAACCATGAGCGTTTTGCACATAATTACAGCACTAGAGGAAAACATCAGGATGACATGAAAATCAGCAAAATGACAAAAAGCATAGGACAAAAGTATTATGTATACATAGGGCAAAAACTGTTCAACATGTTAGATAAAGAAACAAGAGATGCCCCAAATATTCAGAAATTCAAAGGAAAACTAAAAAAATGGATTAAATCACAAGGTATAAATCTATATTCTACATTATTTAAATAAGTATGGTCGTACTTCTGGTGCATAATATGTATGCAGGGGTATTATGTGGCTATTTCTACTAGTTTTTAAGATATAATATATTGGGTATCAGGGGGTTTAGAAACTTTATTTAACACATTTTATCGTACATGTTGTGTTAGTTAATTTAAATTTTAAATGTTATTGTTTATACTTCAGTTACCTCAATCAGAAAAAACACACATATTAACATTATAATATTTACTTAGAAATGCATGGTTATGACTAACAGCGATTCGCAATCAAGTTTTTATTAAAAAAAACGCGAATTTCCTTATTTATATCCACAATTTTCGCAGGTTAATACCAAACTATTGTACATAAGATATTTAAATATGAATAAATTATTGTAATACTATATTGTATGTTGTTGGTATAAATAAATATTATTATTACATTATTATTATGATCCTCTTTCGTAGGAGTAATAGTCCACTCAATCCGGCATTAAGAAAAGGTCAACCGTGTATTTTGGGTGAGGTGCGATTTGACTTTTTTATTATGTGGGGGGTCGAATATAAGTTTAAATTTAAGTTTTGGGGGTCGACGTCCACCAATTTGACCGCTATCTTGAAATTGAATTATTTTTTTAATATATCTTGAAATCCGGAGACAAATTGTTATTTTCTTAATTTGCAACTAAACTCCGTATTTAAGATTTTCTTAATAATTGAAAAAACTTTGTGAAATAAAATTTTCAATAAAAATGTAAAAAAAAGCTAGTTTACTTAAAGTCGATTTAATATTTTCTAATTTTTAGAATACCCTGTATAATTTATTTTAAGTATGACAAGTGTGTATGACTTCCTAAGACAAGCGAAACTTTGTATAAAGAATGACTTTTTCTCGGCAAATCAAAAATAAGAAAGTTTACAAGAGTGCGGTACTCTATCCGGGGACACACCGTATATAATATTAATTATAAATAAGATGATATTATTAATGAAAACTATATTATTAATTTAATATAAAAAACATAAAATAAAATAATACAAATGGTATGTAGGTAAAAATAAAGTACCAATATTTTCTTACTACCTGTATCCTTCACTTACCTTTGACCTTCCTCCCTTTGCAGCGCTAAAAAAACCTTAAAAATAACGCACTCAAACAGAAAAAGAAAAATATGTTGTACCAGAAAAGAAACCAACCAGTCCCCACGTATTTTGGCGTGCGGAATCCGAATATTAGGTCAAAATTAACTTCTACCTTGTCATTTTTTTGTAAATCGCGTTTCTTTTTCGCATTTTTCTGTTGGTACCGAAAAATGGGTCAAAGGACGAGCTATATATTTTCACGTTATTTATTTATAGTTGAACATATGATCTTTATGTTTCTATACGTTTTACATTTAAAAAACAACAGTAAATCATAATACTAGCATTTCAAAGTAAGCATGTTTTCAGTTTATTTGTAATTTTTGACGTTTTTCCGAACTTTCAATGAATATTTCAGTTAGATGCGCTCGACGAACCAAGGAAATCTATACCCCATTTCATTGTTGAGTATTTAAGCTTTTAAATAACGGTCAATTTATATTGGTGCATCAAGCGCTTCAATGTATAAAAAAAAATCATTTCCGCGGGGGTCGTAGTGGTGTCGTTGTTGCTTGCGAATTTAAACGTATCAGCGCTCAAAGCTACATATTGTCGTGTGTATTGAATATAAATATTTTTATCCACGACTATCGTATAATCATTGCATTCTACATTGAACAATTGACAAATAATGATAGTCATTATTCCAATCTAACTTATAATGAACATATTCTCATTCTAACACATCTTTGATCAACCAGCTGTTTTCATTCTAATGCACCATTAACCAATCAAAAGCTTGCAATTTTCATAAAGAAACGGCAAATCCGTTTTTCTTTCGTGCATATTTTCGTGTTTGACGTTTAACACGTCAACGTTTTACTGTAAACGAACTTTATTTTTTCAGTTTTAAATGATTAAAACTGTCAAAATATACGATAGTCGTGGATAAATTATAGTATTCAGCTCGCGTATAATGGCTATTACACACTCGGATGATTAAGACACGCCTTCGGCTCGTGACGTAAACATCACCTTCGCGACTAATAGCCATCACTATACGATCACTGAATAATCTACTATTCCAAAGAACTATTTTTTATTACTCGTCAAGACGTACACTACTCGGAAAATATAATGACATATGACATGGCCGATAGGCGAAAAAAGGCCCTTATCCTTGACAAGATATCGAAAATTTTCATTAAAATGTGCTTAGAATCCAGCGAGGACACCATATTTCAATTTTAAACCAAGTCTGAGAAAAATAGAAATACAAATTTCTACCCCGACCATTACGTATCTTTTTATTTATTTTTAATTTTTCTCAAATCTTGTCCAAATTAACATATGAGGACCTCGGTGGATTCTAAACACGTTTTCAAAATAAAATTTTTCGATGTCTTGTCAATTTGAGTCATTTTTCGGTATCACCACAAATACAATACGAAAAAAACATCAGATTT
Source organism: Rutpela maculata (assembly GCA_936432065.2). Taxonomy (NCBI): domain Eukaryota; kingdom Metazoa; phylum Arthropoda; class Insecta; order Coleoptera; family Cerambycidae; genus Rutpela; species Rutpela maculata. The sequence continues at coordinate 300,619,378 of OW386285.2, forward strand.
ACAAACAAATGTCAAGGTAGAAGTTAATTTGGACGTCAGATTCGGATTTAGCGCACTAAAATAAGTGAGGATATAATGGTCTCTTTTCCGATACAACATACTTTTTTTTATTGTGGGGCTGTGTAAACAGAATATAAAAAATTGCAGGTCAAATTATTTTTTATAAAATGCTCTATAAAAGCCCTTGATGGACTTTTTTCATAAAATTAATAGGAAAAAGTTATTAACAATAATAATTTTTCATTCCCTAATTTTTAATTAAATGCTTATAACTTTTTAATTATCGAAGTAGAATAGACAATATTATTGTCTACAAAAAACCTCTCTATAAATTTTTTGTGGGATTTATAATTTTCAAGGAATATAAAAAAAAAATATTTACACCCTTATTTTCAAGATGGTGGCCAAGTGGGTGCACCTCCGCCCCCTAAAACTCAAATTTAAAGTTATGTTGGACTCCACCATATAATAAAAAACAAAATCGCACCCTACCCAAAATGCACGGTTGAATCCTAAATTAATTGGACTATAACCGTTCCGGAGATAATATGTGAATTTGTAAATGGTGATATCTATACCCGGTGTCAAGAAGATCACTTTCCGGCCATTATTTATTTATTTTTTAACCGATTGAGATTATGCTTGGCATGTGCCACATGTTACCAAAGCAAGATTTTTTTTAATCCAGATGTCACGCCATCGGAATTGACCTTTATTTTTGATTTTTAAATGCGATACCCTACATATTTTCGCATATTTGGATTCTAGAGGTCATTCCACTAACACGACTTTATTAATTTCATGACTATTTACGCTACTTTAAAACTTTAATCGCCTTTAATTTCTAATTTCGTGTGCCATGAATCATGAGTTATGACCGACCTGGAATTTTAAAGACCATGTTTCATTTTTACTTCTCTCACTTACATGGGGGAAGTATTGTAATTGTTAAGAAAGCACTCTCAGGGATTTTTTGAAATATTCAAATTTCAGAATATACCGGGTGCCGCAGGCTATATTTCCTTCATTTTTTAACTTATCCATTTGAAATTTGGGGTGCATAAAATAGCTGTAAAAGTAGATTTTTGGACATAAGAAACGGTATAAGACCATTTCCGGTTCACCCGGAAATGACCGCAACTTTCTATTTTTAAACGATACACCCTGTATATTTTTACATATTTGGATTCAAGACAACATTCTGAGTATACCATGAGATTTTCGAGAATTTTTGAGTCTATGTTCAGTTTTTTTAAGCATTTGATGATATTCGTCTAGAGTGCTTTGGAATACCAAAATTTGTTCTACGGCAGGTAAAGTCCAAGGGAAAAATATAATTTTTCGTTTAATATCATTAATAACTATTTACGAAGTCTCCAAAATTGGACAAATCACTTTTTTATCGAAAACTTTTTTTTTCAAATGGGAAGGTGGTGGCTCATAATGTTCAATAAAATGTAGATTTTTTTTTCTGAATTCATTGATATCCATTTCAAATCTATACTATTGATTTTTCTATTTTATTAAATTTATTTAAAAATAAAAATCACATTAAAAATAATAGAATAAAATAAGTAAAGATTGACCACAGGTGACCTAACCCATTCCCCAATAACGAAATACCACGAAAACAACGAAAATCATCTGGAAAGCGGTACACCCCCGTCTTTGAGTGCGGGAAATACGATGGTGACAATATCACCCGACCTACCCTTCACCCACTACCCCCAAACCTGAAAAACTTCCTCCTTTTCGGATTTTTCTATGCTAGGCTTGCAAGGGCTTGTCAGATCTGTTTTTCTTTATCAATTCGAATAAAATAAGTAAAAATTGAACACATGTGACGTAACCCACTCCCTGGGGATTGAAACTGCCCCCACCCCCAATAATGAAATAGCACGGCAACAACCATAATAAGCTCTTATATTTTATTAAAAACCTCTGCTCAAGGAATCACTACTTCCACATCTACACACTAAAAAAAATTGTTTGGAGCGAACGAAAATTCTGTTGCGTATATACAAAGCAATTTCTTGGTTGATGTTAATACATTTTTGTTGCTCCAAATAATTTTTTTTAGTGTGTAGATTTTCTATCCAAGTCTCTCAAAACGAAAAAAAAATTGGTACTATATTTGCACTTCACTATGTAGAAATATTTGTTTATGGAACATTAATAATAATCTAATATTTAAAATCGTTGACCTCAAAATAAAATGTCACATCGGTAGTGGGGGTGGGAAGTAAAAAATTATTATTGAGGCTTTTGATTCTTGTATACACACTAAATCACAATTTTATTTTTTTCACCCTGCTTAACAGTGGGGTGGTAAGGGGGTGGCTAATGACATTTTTTGAGGCCTTAGCTACTCCTATATATACTAAATACCAATACCAGTTTTATGGACTCTTACTAGCTTAATTTACCTATTTACCATCAGTAATCCAAATTTACCCTCCCTCTTCAACGAAAGAAAATCAAAATATAATCTAGTTCCAGATCTTGATAAAATACGTACGTGTACCAAACTTCAACTCAAAATCTTAAACGGTTCCAGAGTTATCGTGCTTACAAGAAAGTTACAGACAGAACGACGGACAGATTTTTTTTCAAGCTTAAAATCTCGACGCTTCATGATACTCTAAGCCTATTTGAATAATAAAAATATTCCAAATTTTTTTGGGTCACTATACTTCCACTGGATGTGGAATTCTTTAGGTAGGCTTTGTTATTTTTTTTTTCTTTTGTCTTGGTGATTTTTTTGCATAAAGGCCGAAGCCATATAGCCAACCACAGAAGAGAAATTACAAACCTACATCTAACCTAAACAATAAATAATAAATTACATGACATACTGTTAGAAACAAAAGGATGTACATAGATCACAAACTTCTCGCTCAGAGGTCTTTCAGGGCATTTTTCTAACATACAGAATAAGACCGCGGTTAGGAGGGTTTTCATTTATAACACAAAGTTGTAGAACATAGGGAACAAAGCTAATCTATAACTTAATTTTTGTTTCTTCCAAGAAATCCATATAAGATAGTCAAAAATATTCTTTTTATTTAAGGACAATATATAGAGTATATTGAACGGTGTAAGATATATCGGATGTTGCCATATTTTATTACATTGTTATATAATGTATCAATTGCTTCTACGAGTCTTGTACATTCAAAAAATATATGATCAAGGTCACCTGTGACATTGCTATATTCGCAAATATCAGAGCTGTAGATCTTTATTGTAAACAAGTGTACAGGATAACATGCATGTCCAAATTTCAAGCGGATAATCGTTGTGATGTATTTTCTTGACCAGTTATAGTTTTCATGCCAAAACTTATACGGCAAGTCAGGGTGAATAAGAAAATAGAGTCGATTTTATGAAAGCTGATTCTTTCCACACGTAATCCCCAATTATTCTTTGGTGAAAGATCTATTAGCATAGAATAAGAATTATTTATAATGAACAAAATGTGATGAATGTTCATTGAATGAATAAAAAGGAGAATATTTTTACATATATAATCAATGAAAAAACAAAAATATCTAATACATACCAATGTCTCATCTCAATTAATCCCTACAAACCACTGAAGGAAAGTTCACTTCGTATAAAGGCTGGTTGAGCCCCCGGGTCGGTTGGGTCTCGTCTGATCCAGGTTTACTTTTTTATTCGAATGGATGAGAAAAAATCCTATCCGACAAGCCCTTCAGGTACAGGTTCAGGATATATCGGGAAATATTGTCACCATCGTGTTCCCCGCCCTCGAAAACGGGGGTATACCGTTTTCAAGCTGATTTTCGTTGTTTTCGTGACATTTCGTTATTGGAGGTGGGGGTATTTTCAACCTCCGGGGGTGGGTTGAATCACTGTGGTCAATATTTACTTATTTTATTCAAGTTGACCAAAAATAACCCGATCCGACAGGCCATTGCAAGCCTAGCACCGGAAAATCGGAGAAAGGTGTTTTTTTTTTTTTTCGGTTTAGGATAGGTTGGAGGATAGGTCGGAAAATATTGTCATCACCGGGTTTACCGCCCTCGAAAACGGGGGGTTGATGTCAGTCAGAGCTTTTGTAAAAGCTTTACCTCAAGTGACTAGTAGTACATGAAAATGGTTACTGCTATGAAGAAGCTTTTATAAATATTTTTGTAAATAATCTCTTAAGCTACAAATTATTTCTGTCGTAGACTAATTAATCGTAAAAAACATTTTTTTTTTAAATTTGACCGTCTGTAAAATGTTTAACAGGTATCGCGTGAATAGAGACTATAGACACATTGTTTAAAATGATGAAAAAGCCCATACAAAACTTTAGCTAGCTAATATCCCTAGAGTACTTCTAAAATCTAATATCTTATATTCAGCACAATTTTTCAGTTTTTCCATTTTTTAAATGCCTCCACATTTTATCTTACATCTTATATAAAATTCCGCAAATATCTAACCTAAAGAAAATTGCAATATAAACCGTTTCCTGAAAAGCTTCCCTTCTGTATGAAATAGCTTATGTGGTGATGTATAAAGAATTGATATACGAGATCACCCGCATAATTTGTGTGATTCAACTCGTAATGCTGCTCCTTTTTGTAGGTGCTCGAGGACCAAGAAATAAAAGCCGATAATGAAACGTCGGCGGAAGCAGGACCTCCAGACTCACATGAGGCAATGAACAATCGTGAAATAAATCCAAAGATCCGTGAAAAGAGAAGCTATGAATTTCTGATGGGTCTAATCAATAACAATTCAAGATATGAAGTTACGAAAGTCGATCCCTCGGTTATAACGGAAAGACCAAAGGTATGAAATTGTATTTCTCTATGAGTTATTACGACTGCTAGAAAGTCGCGTATATATGTATCGAGCGAGGTATCTTCGCTTCACTTATTTTAAAAATAGTAATAAAAAGCACAATATTCGTTTGGTTTAACTACCAAATATTACTAAAATGTAATTCAGTCGTTGAATATAGCTATAATCTGACGCAAATTGCGGCAAAGAAACGGATGATTATAAAATCGGAATAACTTATTGAAAAGTTTTGATAAAGATATATTTAATATATACCTACCATCTTAAAATACATAAAAAAGCATTCTATTTTTTGAAGAAGATATTTTTGCTATGAAGAAACGGATTCTATACTGAAAAAATGCGCCCGAGTAAACAAAGAAGTGTACAGGGTGGTCGCGTGAACGGTAGAACCTCTTTTAACTTGTTTTTGGAGTTTCCTAAGAAAGTTCAAAAAATAAACGTTATAGAGAATCATATGTATTTTCCACAAATCATTTCAGAAAAACAATTGAAAGTCACCTTTCGGATATTTGAACTTTGTTTTTCTTTAATGGAATAACCTGTATATTTTTACATCATTTGAAAGGCCATAAAAAAAGCTTTTATCATAATTTATCAAACTATCCGTATAAAATAAAAGTATGTAATTTAAAGTTAAAAATACGTTTTTTTTTTGTTCGGGCGCAGTCTAACTCCGGAATCACTGCAGCCTCTTGAGCTTATTGTGACATTCTTTCATTTGCTTTATGATAAACAATCCAGTACTCTCGTCCCTTCCACTAGCTTGTACAACCCCATCGCTGATTTGGTTTCATATTCTGGACTCAGTCTTGGCTGTCCATGTATTGCCTGTCTTCCATGATCCAGAGCTTCACAGTCGCATAGGATGTAGTAGGATGCCTCCATTGCCCTATTGCATTGTTTGCGTCTTAAGTGTCTGCATCATTTTGTGTAGGTGTACTTTCAGGGCACGGTGCCCTGTCAGGAAGCCAATGATTGTGCGGAACTGATTCCTGCTTAGTGACAGCAGTTTTTCAGCCTTCTTCCGGGACGGTCCTTTGACGAAGGTTTTTCCATGTTGTTGCCTGGTTCCTTATCCTAGTATTCTTTGTGCTGATTCTTGACCCATTCCCTTATTGGGTATTGGTCTTGATGGAAGGCCTGATTTACCAGTACATCATTCCGAATATGTCTATCCAGTAGTCTTTCTAAAGTCTTTAGTGCAAAGGACCATAAGACTTATCGGTCTTAGAGACTTCGCCCTTTCCTGTTTCTTTTCAGGTTTCAGTGCGAATATCACTCTAATTAGTCTCCAGGCCTTTGGTATGTATCCAGTAGCTAGGCTGCTCCTGAATATCATACATAACCTGTGTAGTAGAAGGTCCGTTCCCTTCTGCAGCATTATCGGATAGATGCCGTCCAGTTCTGGCGATTTAAATGGTTCGAATGAATTTGTCGCCCATTTTATTGTGTCCATATTCAACACCGACTTTGCTACCTGCCAATCCTCCCTGGATGCCCACGTTGGGCGATCCAGATCTGTGTTTTGGCAGTCTTCCGGTGATAGGTTGGTGGTTTCGAAGCTAGGGAAGTGAACCTTGAGGAATTTCTTTATAGTTTCCTCCCCTGTGTAGGTGTATTCTCCGTTATTTATCTTCAGAGGGTACATTGAGCTTTGGGGATCCTTAGAAAGAATTTTGTGGAGTATGGCGCATTCTGGAGTTCCTTCTATGTCCTCACAGTATCCCCTTCACGATTCTCTCTTGGATTTCCTTAGAGCATTGTTGTATTCAGTGAGGGCCTGTTTGCAATCGTCCCACACCTCTGCTTGCTTAGCTCTGTTGAACTTTTTCCTGACATGCCTCCTCATCCGAGCAAGGTCCTCGTTCCACCCGGGCATGTTCCTGTTGGAGCCTTTGCTCATTGTGGGGCAGTTTTTATGGTATGCTGAAATGATGGGATCCTGCATCCTTGTTTCTAAATCTGTACTACTGCTTATCGTAGCCCTCGTCTTTCTGACTGTAGGCTTCCCAGTAATTTCTCCGAGGATTGCGAGAGGTTTCATGATTTGGTGGATTTACTCCTATTGTGAAGTTTATGTGTCTGCGATTCGAACAACTTACCTCGTCAGACACATGCCCGTTTTGGACATGGTTACTAACAAAATTGGTAGGCAATGTTATGTCAATCACCTCTTTTCGCCTTGAATTTACGAAAGTCGGTTTGTTGCCTACATTTAGAACATCTAAGTTATTAATCGTAATTAACTGTAGCGGTGGTGTGAATTTGCATCGCAGCCGATGATTAATTGTTGTCCTCTTCTCCCGCAGCCCCTTACCAGTTCCTCGATCTCCCTCATTGGTGGTGGAGTCCGTCGTATGGAAGATATGCCGATCCGAGAATTAACTCGCTCGGCATATCCTTGCTCCTTGTTTGAATTTGACCGCCGTTAGATCCCTGGAACAAAAGTTAATTAACGGCAGTATCTTTAAGTCTCTTTTAACTAATCAATACGTTAGTTCTGTCAAGATATTTGTTGGAAACTAATTCCACTTTATTTTAAATAAAATGTAGAATTTCAATGTATGATATATATTTTTCGGACTACCATAATTTAATGGTAACAAAATATAAAATTGAATTTCTAGTATAACTTTTAAGAAAAATATTATGTTTTACATATTATTAAAAATCTCTTTTTATGACATTTCCCTATGGTATAAAAATATACGAAGTGTTCCATTAATAAAAACAAGGTAAAGTTCGTATCTCCGAAATTCGGCTTTCAATTGTTTTTCTGAAATGATTTTTCGAAAATACATGTGATTTTCTATAACTTTTATTTTTGAACTTTTACGTACCTCCAAAAATAACGTTTGCGCGACCACCCTGTACATACGCCTGAAACAAAGCAACTGTCAGAACTGCCGTGGAACAACGTCTATGACTCTCATCTTTTAAGCGAGAATGGAGGCTTTATTCATAATCTGCTTGTGGCTGCTAAGGCAAAGTTTCACCTTTCCGGTTTTGTGAACATAATTTTCGATATTGGTTGATATTGGTCGGACGAAAATACTCACCAACTGCACGAGAAACTTTACACAGTGCCAAGATTCCAGTATGGTTAGTACAAGATCCAGACTAAAAGGTTAATACACTCATCTGTTATTCGGATTAGAGATAGTTTATGTAAAATATAACATGTAGGCTAATAAATCGCGACTAGGTTGCCTAGCCATATCTTGACCCCATGACATTTAATTGGAAAAAAATTAATTATTTTTCTTGACTTACTTCCCTCATTTGTTAAACAAATAAATGAAGTACCATTTGAAAATACATGATATGAGGAACCAAACAAAATAGGTTGCCCATTTTTTGCTTGACCCTCTTACCAAGTTTCCAGGTATAATTGTGATATTGCTAAATTTACCCTAATATGTTATTCAAATAAATTATACATCAAATTAAAGCTAATTTTTTTCTGTACACAATAGTATGCTAAGTAAAAGTTGACCCCGCGAAAACGACGATGCCGCTATAGAAATAGCTGCCTTACTCTTATTCTATTTCTTATGACGAACGCTATGGCAACTTGAATTTTGATCCTCTTGAAATTTGAAAATTTGGAAATTATTGTTGTATGACATTTAGGGAAGAAAAACCTTTCGAATGAAGTAAAATTTGCTCTATCATGCCGTCTATAACTTCACGTATTGTAGTTACAGGGATGAAATGATTTGCAGGTAAGTTATAATGTAAAGATATCCACCTCGAAAATGAAGTTGACGTGCCTAAGAGATTTAAAAAAAATTAGTTTTAACTATCCATCTTTTTCGTGTTCAATGGCCCACCCTGTATGTATTCGTACTATAAACTTTCTATAATGACTTTTTGTTAATTGGTCGATTCGTTGACGCTCAAAAAAATAAAATAGCATGCATTTTATTCCAGATTTCCAAATTGAAAAGCACTATACACTTTAATTAGGTTGCACACGATTAAATACTGAATTTTAAAAGCATAATTTTTAGGTCTATTAAAATTTGCCGATGGCAGGTTCCAATAAACGATTTAGTTCAGTGGCAGAAATTGATTTTCATTATTCACATAAATGCTTCATTTAAAATGTAGAACGTACCGTACCGTAATGTGTTTCAACATTTATTTGTCGCTTTGTGGAAATCTGATCTGAAAATTTTATTTTTTTTTATAACCTCGAAATAGCGTGCAACGTTAAAATTTGACTTCTACTATAATAATTTTTATTTATGGTAAAATGTATGCAGTAATATCCTCATGAGTTTACCTTTACATACAAGTTCTACTGTTTTCAATTTCAACGTCAAAGCTTAATTGCATAAATTGCGTATTTCCAACTTGTTTCAACATAAACTTCTTTTTTCTTCTATTAGCCATAAAAAACTGAACATGAGTAATTTCCATTGTTTTAATACAGACACAAAGGAAAATAGGAAATTTCTTTTAATAATTTACAACTTTTCATATGGCATAAATAGAACAAAATACAGATCTAACGGTTAGAATAATCAGAAAGTAACATAATGATTACTTAGAACAAAAAAATTAATTGACTAGCTGTAATTTGCCCATTAAGATGCGTCATTTTTGTGTCATAATTTAAAAATAATTTGGCAAATAACATCACAAATATATCACCTAGAATTTCTGCTACTGTTGGTCAATTGAAAGTCAAAGTAGCCTTGCACTTCTCCCAACATCATCGATTTGTAAATCTTTAATCAAAAACAATATATCCCATGTAGTGCAGTGCAATTAGTCATTATGAAAAATGACGGAACCCAGCTATAGTGAATGGATTTGAATGATTTTTTTTTTATTGGATTTCTAATGCCACAAACTAAAAAGTTTACCCATTGAAAATTACCGCAATTTCGAAAATCCGTAAACAAAAAAAAAATTAAAATTTTTTGGAATCTCAACTCTTATTATTTTAAATATTTATTTTAAGAAAATAATGATTATTATAGTTTTCTAGGTTGTTTACAAAGAATTTGAAGATGGTGGCAGAAGCTCCAAAAAGCGAAATAAATGAAAGAAACGTTAAATAATACAAATACATCGATGTTTTTATAGAAAATAATTTACTAACAACTTTTTATTTTTTTTTAATTAAAGGTAAAAAGCCCAACTTTCGATTAAAGTCGGTGCGAAAAGGGCCAGTTTAATAGATCTTATTTTATTTTAGTTTAACGTAAAAATGCGCTAGCAGCGGAAACGCCGTCAACGACAATTTCGCGGTAAACTTCTATGCTGGATGTATTAGGGACTTATTTTTTTTTGAAATTAAAAGTGGTCTAAAATGGGCCAGGCTATTTAATTTTTTTTTATTAACATATTACTTGAGAAATTACGCTCTTGCACTGTCGTCTGTTTTGCGGTAAACTTCTATGTTAGATGTATTAAGGACTTAATTTTTTTTTTAAATTAGAGCTTTGGACCTTTGGATTGAAATCGGTCCGAAAAGGCCCAGGTTACTATTTTTTTTTAATATGAGAATTTGTAGGTAAAAATATTGATACTATCATTATCTACGAATATATGTATTCAAAAATGCAAACAAAAAATGTTTCGTTTCGCTGCTAAAATGAGTCTCGTAGGATGACTATAGGTCTATAGTTCTCAACTGCATTCTTATCACCTTTTTTGAATATAGGGCAAATTTTTGGCCTACACCAAATATGAGGAAATGTTTCTGTTTTAGGAGCTAGATTATAGATAGTAGTTAGTAGGGATTGCATTACCGGTTAACCGGTTATTAGGACGAAAAACACATGACGATAATTACCGGTTACTTTAATTTTTTACCGGTTATTTCTATAAATTCTGAACTTACGATATGTCACGTATTCAACGTTTCTATTTATGTCACTGACTAGTATTCACTAAATACAGAGTGATTGTCCCAACACCGAGCACTTTTAACAATAAATAAATAATATTATAAAAAATAAACTCCAAACACCAAGTCCCAAGAAATACAAGAGAGACATTGACAATATCTTACGACAGAAAATTGAATATTTCACTGCCGCAAATATCCTTGGAATACATTTAGAATTATGTTGTTACCAATTCTTATTAACTTATTGACCCACCAATATCGATTGAAGAAAGGCATCTTCAGCTGGGATATTCTATGCACAAATATCAGACGACTAACAGATATAGTTTTGAAAAACTAACCTTTTAACAGGCTATTTTTAAAAAAATATTGTATTTTTAGATTAGGTATTCAGTAAATGCCATATTTGAGTTTATGTTTATAATTTTTGTTATTTAAGTGGATATTTTTGTTATTTACACAATAATTATTTATTTAAATTCGTTTCATTTATATTTTTTCCTTTTGATAAATTAACTCCTATATAAGAAAGTCTGTTTGACAGTCACATTTTTGTCACTTTGACAGCGATAAAAAAGATGCATCGTTTTTAACGACCGATGAAAATGCCTGTCCCTCAAAAGCATAGTACATGTAGTAGTCGCACGTCACTTTGAAATCTGTACTGTCAGCTATAATTTTTAAGTATTGTGGAAACTATACTGTACAGTGTACAATGTGAGTCGTTTTGGAAAATTATAATTATTTTTAATAAATTATTGTTGTTGTTCGTTCACATATTCTGTCGTTAATTTATCTTGCCAAAAAACATTCGAGCTTTTCTTTTATGGATAAAGGACCGCGCACACCATATAGGGGGATTTCTGCCTCCAGTCAAATTTAATTTAACCCATCTAAAAATGTTCTTTTGAACCCCCTGAACAAATGTTCAAATGCAGCCAGGTCCGAAAAGGTCTTCGTTTCGAGATATGGGACCCTAAAGATCGTTCCAAATACGTTTTAAAATTGAAAAAATTAAATTAAAGTTGGCTTTGATTTTATGGAAATTCAGAACTGCTTAATTAATTCTTAAATAACACCACATTTCTTACTCATGTTAATGACACCTTGGGTCTTCAATGGCTTCGCTGCAGTTTTTTCAATTCAAGAATAAGGTTGTGATACTTTTTTTTAAATAAAAAACTTCTGTTAAGTTCTGTGACTCAAAATCTTATGATGAATTATTGTTCTCCGAGCTTCCTAGGATTAGAATTGTTCTTTTTTTATCTGAACTTTCAGAGTGTATCATGTTTTTTATTTTAAATGCCCATTAAATGGGCAATTTAATCAGGTCCATTGATTTTTATTTGAACTATGATTATGGAATTTTCTGTGGTAACCTTACCTAAACAATTTCGATCAGTAATTCGTCAAAAAATGACGATATTTTTTAAAAAATAACACACTCTTTCTTGGATAGTAGGAAATTCAATGAATCAAAACAATGTCATTATTGACAAGTGAAAAAGAAATAAAAAAGTGTGAAATAAAACTTAATATTTCGTTGTTTTACTATTGATTTCTATGGAAACAGCAATAGAATTTAGTCATTAAGACAAGGTAAGTTTGGGCGATTTTGGATTTGGAACGATCTTTAGGGCTCCATATCTCGAAACGAAGACCTTTTCGGACCTGGCTGCATTTGAACATTTGTTTAGGGGGTTCAAAAGAACATTTTTACGTGAGTTAGATTCAATTTGACTGGAAGCAGAAATCCCCCTATATGGTGTGCGGGGTCCTTTCTTTTTAACTCAAAATTTTGTCAATCAGTAATTTTGCTCGAAAAACTGACATTTCACAAAATCACTCGACCTCCGGTCTCGCGATTTTTTCATGTCAGATTTTCTTATAAAATCACTGATTTGGCAAAATTATTTCGTTACAAAGAGAAATTTATCCGATAAAAAAAAGCACTTGTGATCTTACTGTTGATAAAAACCTTTTGTTTGTTCATTATATTAAATATACGTATATAAAAAAATGTTTTTTGTTAAATTTAGATAATTTTGTACATGGAAAAAGACAATTGCCATTTTCGCCACCCTAATCATCCATTCTAAAAATTACCGGTAAATACCGGTTAACCGGTTATTTACATTTTTATTTACCGATTTACCGGTTATTAAAACTTCCGGTAAATTGCAATCCCTAGTAGTTAGCGGTAACGGGAAGATAATTGCGCGGTCTCATAGTAAAAAAGATTGAATTCCATCAGGACCAGTAGTTAATTTATTTTTAGATATTAATGAATGAAATCGAAAACGTCGGAGACAATTAGTGTACATGATTATCCTTGTAATAAAAATTTATAATTATTTATATCATTAAAATTTATAATAATTACTATTTAGCATAAGTTGTTAATAAATTATTTTCTATAAAAAATTGATGTTTTTAGAGTGAAATTACTTAGAGAAGATAACATCGTCATAGAATACGCAGAGACTGATATCGTTACCACGTGCTCGTTACCTAGGTAACGATGCCATTTTACTTCCACATCCAGTGGAAGTATAGTAACGACAAAAAAATTTTTAAAAATTTTTATTGTTCAAATAGGCTTAAAATGTCATGAAACGTCGAGATTTTAAGTTTGAGCGAAAAAAAAATTCTGTCTGTCGGTCTGTCTGTCGGTCTGTCTGTCTGTCTGTAACTTTTTTTTGTGCGCACGTTTACTCTGGAACCGTTTGAGATATTGACTTGAAATTTGGTACACATATGTACTTTAACGAGATCTAGAACTAGATTATATTTTCATCTTGTTCCGTCGAAGGGTTGGGGGGTAAATTGGGGTAAATGAGGGGTAAATGGGTAAATCAAGCAGGTAAGAGTCCATAAAATTGGTATTTAGTATATACAAGAAAAGCTAAGGTCTCAAAAAAAATTTTGGCATTAGCCACCAGCCCCCACCCCCTTATTAAAGGGGATGAAAAAAAATTTGATTTAGTGTATGTACAAGAACCAGAAACCTCAAAACATTTTTTTACTTCATCCACCCCCACTGCCACCCCCTATCACAACCCCCACCCCACTTCCGATGTGGGGTATCGTTTTATGGGTTTTTAGGGTAGAGGATTTCAAATACTATATTATTAAAGTTCCATAAACAATTATTTCCACATACAAAGTTTTTTCGTTGTGAGTGACTTGGATAGAGAATTGGATGTGGAAGTAGTGATTCCTTGGGCAGCGGTTTTTACAGCTGCATGGGCGTTAAGACTGCCTACTACCATTCATTAATATTTACATAAGAAATGGATGCCACGGGGCACTGATATTATGACAACTTTTATACGCGATGTGCGACTTGATGTTATCTTCTCTAAGTAATTTCACTCTATCATTTAATGTTTCTTTCATTTATTTCGCTTTTTGGAGCTTCTGTCATCTTCAAATTAATTTTAAAAAGTTTCATTTTTTACAAATTCTTTATAAACAACCAAGAAAACTATAACAATCATTATGTCCTTAAAATAAATATTTAAAAATTCTGATAATTTTTTTTCCGAAATTACGGTAATTTCCCATGGGTAAAATTTTCATATATATGGCATTAGAAATCCAATAAAAAAATTCATTTAAATCCATTCACTATAGCTGGGTTCCGAGGTATAAACCTAATTGCACTGGACTAATGGATCATACAAAATAGTTTAATATCTGCAGACAGCCACATCAAAATACGTAGATTAGAGAAAGGACTCCAAATATCTTCCACGGAACTCAGTCGCTTGTAGTTTTCGCGAAAAAATAGAATTGGGCGTTTCTCAACATATTTGGTGAATTTCTTACTTCATTGGCAATGTCTAAAATTTTCTGAGTGAAGAATTCACATCTTTTATATGAAGGAGTATAAAGAAGTTTCTAAAGTCCCAAGCCTGGGAGTTTCAAAATTTTCAGGTATTGCATAGTTCTCGTTTATGTTTCGTACACACTACATTAAATATTCCAAGTCACAGCTCTACGAAATATGAATCATCCTTGTCCTTCACTTATATAGCTGCTTTCTTATATAACGTAATACGGATAGTATCAAAGCATGTCTTCACAATTTAACATGTAATATATTTAAACTTAGCTTTTGTAAAAAAAAATTAAAAAAATGAGGTAGGCATATAATTGTGTTTCTTCTATTTGTAGGTTTGGTGCTTCCAGCTCCCACACTTATAAAAGCAGGGGTTGAGCGGGTGGATTCTGTAATATTGCTATACTTAAAAGTTAACATAAAACTACGTATTATTTTTACTAGAAACAGGCAGCAGCTTCAATTTGTGTTATATTTAAGCGATAATCAAAGTACTCTAAGGCTCCCTTAAACATCATCCAATAGTGAAGGGTAGAACTAAAAAGAAAACAGCTAGGAACTATTTAGCACTTCATTTTCTTGACCTTACTGTTCCGAGAGCTTTAAAAATATGGTGGTGGTGGATTCTAACAATTGGCATAATTACAAGCTAGCAAAACTGCCCATTTTCAATTTATTCAGAAACAGGCAGCTTGTTTTGGAAAACCGGATTCTGCTTTTTATGTTATTAATGTAAAAAAAGACTTATATGTTTAGTCGGACATCTATAGATTAAAGATTTGAATCATACAGGGTGCGCCACTTAAAACTCCCCAGACTTGTAACTTTTTTATTTTTGAAGCGATGACCCTGTTGGGAACATCAAATTTTTAAAGCCTTCAAACATGCATACAGAGTGATTTAAAAAAATGTTTTGAAAAAATTGTTAAGAAATGAAACTTAATTTCTTTGAATATTTTTTTATCTCACCCTGTACATGAACTGTGTTAATGTTTTCTTATACAGGTTTTAATTAGCTTCAATTTATGTTATTAAAAAAAAAAATTAATAAAAATTTTGCAATTTCCTATTTAGTACATTTTAATATACGCTTGTTTTTAAAAATATTTATTTCTTTTGTTTCTTGTTGCTGTTTTGTTACGTTGAATATTGTTTGTGATGTGTCTTTTACAAATAAAGCACAAAATTATTATTTACATTCTTTTCAAAGCTATTTTAAAAAAATTCAGTTTGGAATCGGAAAGAGTGTTTTTAATTTATTTCTCTAAAACCAAAAAGAATTTCCAATATGACGTAATAACATAAATTGAAGCTAATCAAAGCGTTTTTAAGAAAACATTAACGAAGTTCATGTACAGGGTGATGTAAAAAACGTTTCAAGAAAATTAGGATTTCTTTCTTAACAATTTTTTCAAAAAAAATTGTTTTTGAATTACTCTGTACATATGTTTAAATGCCTTAAAAATATCTACAATTTGATGTGCCCGACGTGGTCGTCGCTCAAAAAATAAGAAAGTTACAAACCTGGGGAGTTTTAAGTGGCGCACCCTGTATATAAAAAGCTGCGATTCGCACGTTTTATTCGATGTCTGGAGGTGAAAAACTACCAGTCATCTGTATAATAGAAAATTCGAATGTGTGAAACTGCCATTCGGATGTTAAAAGGTACCACGTGTTCTATTGGACATCTGGATGCAAAAAACTGCAATCTCATGCTGTGTCGTACGTGTGTAGATGTCGGATGTGAAAAAGTGTGACTTGGATGTCTAATTGCCATCAGAATGTGGACAAGAGTAACTGACATGTCCCAAAGTGAGAAAATGCTGGCTCTAGAATGTGTATAGTAGAAAACTCTGTCAATAGTGTTGAATAATTTTTATAGCTGTTATTTCTGCTGTCGCTACCTCTACCTCTTAGCGTTACCACGCACTATTTTTTGGACAGTGGATTATCCAATTGCCCCAATTGCCCCATTGCCCCCCCCCCCACCCTCGAGACGCATTACACAGCAAACGCGCCCGAATTGACACTAGTAGGAGTCAAGCGCGACACGGACGTCGTGTGTTCAGTAGTAATGTAATATGTTAATCTTTTTTATCTGTTGCATTATGTTACAGAGTAAATCTATACCAAAGAGATTTTTCTTTAGTTCCTTTTTATCTTGTCAATGTTTATTTTTATAAGTACCCGATAGTTAAGCATATGTTTATTTTTTCAACTTAGTAATATAATAATATGCAATGAAAATATATTTCTTGTAATTTATGTTTCACTTCAACCCTAGCTAATTGCTGACAGATTTATTTACTTAATTAGCTTTCATTATAGCCTACTTCATATCTTCATCTTCTAGCCCCTGTAGATCGAAATTGAGCCATTTTAGACGGTTGAGCCCATAAGAACTTTTGATCAGCATGACTCGAACTGCAGCATGTCACAATTAGACACAAATTGACTGAAAGCCATTCTCCATTTAAAACGTGCGAGGTCATTTACAACTGGAACGATATAATCATAATCAATTCCTTTATAAGATGTATGATATCAAATAAGGAAAAATATAATGGGACACAGGGTATAATAACACTTGTGTTACTTATATTTCAGATATTTTATATACTCTTAGGCAATAACTTTTTACGATTATCTTTCGGTACTCAAAACACTTAAGACTGACGCTACCAATTCAATATACGTGTAAGTTATGTTTTTTATCAATGATTATTTACTAATGTTGAAAAGTGTGATTTTCTTTAAAATTTTTCTTGATAACGTTTTCAAAATTGTGACTCTGTAGTAATAATCACTATTTGCAAAACTACTTTTCGGCTCCCTAAATAATAACGTTTAAAGCACGCGATTAATTTATTTCTTATCAATTTCTAAATTACCTAATTTTTACAAAATAGGGTCAAGTGGTGTAAAAATGAGACAGTGCAAAATATGGGTAAAATATAAGACACTTCTAAATAAAATATATTTTATCTATATTTATTGTTAATTTATCGTATGCTAAACGGTTAAAGCTTACTTACTCTAACATTTATTTCAAAGCAATATTTTTGAGCCAAATTTGTACTAGAATATTGTGCTCAAAAATATGTTGCAAAATGTCGTGAATAAACTTTCCTAATATGATGCAATAACTTTTCCTATAACAGTAACGCTATTCTTCGCTAGAGCGCGCTGATTGGCGAGACGTGTAGTAGATAGATATATAGAACTGTTTCAGCATTAAACATTCAGTTGTCTACAGTTCTTTGGTGTTTGCATGTGTGATCCTTTCTGGGGTAAAAACAAGACATAGTTTAGGGTAAATATGAGACACTTTGAGGTTAAATATGATACACTTATTGTCTTTTTAATTTTCAGCATAATTATTTCCATACATATTCACAATGCCTCGTGAATATATTCGTAAAGCAAAAACTTATTCAGAAGCTGCTTTGCAAAGAGCTATTAAGGCGATTAATAATGGTGAAATGAGTTTAAGAAAAGCCGCAGTAACATTCAAAATTGATAAATCATTGCTAAGTCGACGTCTAGTGGGCAAAGGTTTGTCAAAGCGGGGCCGCAAAACCAGCTTACCAAAAGCAATTGAGGATGATTTAACAGAAAAAATAAAAATAATGGCAAAGTGGGGCTTCGCCTTGACAAAAAAAGAAATCCTAGCCGCTGTTGAAACTTATGTCACTGAGAATAGCATTCGAACAGTGTTCAAAAATGGAAAGCCCGGGCCAGACTGGTTTCGGCAGTTTTGTTCACGAAATAAATTAAGTGTCAAGAAACTGGAGCAACTGGAAAAGTGCAGACGATCGGCCACTAATGATCCTTACTTAATTTATGGATTCTATGATTTATTGGAGAAAACTATAAAAGAATTACGACTGGAAGATAAACCCACACATATATACAATTTAGACGAAACATACTTTTCATCAGATCCATCTAGAATCAGAGGTGTTGCTGCAAAAGGCCAGAAAGTACACAGACACATAGAAGGCTCAGGAAACGAAAATAGGACAATCATGGCCTGTGTTTCAGCTGCTGGCACACTTTTAGCTCCATTGATTATTTTCCAAGGACAACATTTGTGGACCAGTTGGAAAGGCACAAGCGATTTACCAAACACCTGTTATGCAGCATCTGAGAAGGGTTGGATGACAACTGTGATTTTCAGTGAATGGTTCAACAAATTTGTTAAGCTGGTAACAGTAAGACCATTACTACTACTAGTAGATGGCCACATTACTCATTTAGATAAAAGTACCATAGACATGGCTATTAAAGAAAACATAACGTTATTAAAATTGCCGGCACATACAACAGATGTACTACAGCCCTTAGATAAGGGTTGTTTTTCCCCACTTAAGCTAAAATAGAATGAGGCCCTCTTGGAATGGCAGAAGAGTAATCAAAGAAAGTTAACAAAAAGCGAATTTTGTGATCTTGTTAGTCAAGTTTGGCACCAGGTATATCAGAAACAACAATTAAATCTTCATTTTTGTCAACAGGCATATATCCTTGCAATCGAGATAAATATCCAAAAGAACGCTTAAATCCTGATAAATTAGTGAAATACTTGGCCGATACAAAAAAACTGGATTTTTCCCTTGATGATGGTAGTAATCAAGATTTAGCGACGGCTCAAGAAACCAATGAAAACAACATATCAACCAATAATATCGACAACCAATCCGTAGTAATTCAAAATTACAATAACGACATAGCTGCTGATAAACCTGCTAATTTGCCCATTGCTGAGCCTTTGCGAGAGAACACTTCTTTTGAGCAAATATTGTTAAGCAAAATTAACAAAACAAATCCTGAGAAAACAAGCAGAAGAAAGATTGATGGTGATGCTCAAGTTCTTACCAGCGCTGAATATCAAGCGTTAATAGAGGAAAAAGAAAAAGCAAAAAAGAAGAAAGCAGAGAAGAAAAGAAAAGCTTCAAATATAAAGAAACCAAAATCCAAGAAGTTAAAACAAAGAAAACGACTAACAGAACTACCTGAGAGTGATGAAGACATTTCTATATATTCTAATTGTGAAAATGATACCATTTCGAAAATGAAACACTTGAGAGCATTGTAGCTGCTGAAAATGAGATAGTGCCCGACAATTATGAAAACACACCTATAGAAAAGGACGATTTTGTTTTGGTAAAATTCTGCCCGAAGAAGAAGAAAATATATTATGTCGCTCATGTAGAAGCAGTGGAAAAGCATAACTTTCATGTATCATATCTACGGCGTAAGGGAAATCGATTTGTTTACCCTGATATCCCGGAAAAGTATGATGTCGCAGCAGAAGACGTTGTCATGAAATTGCAACGTCCAACTTTACTTGGGGATACATCTAGAGCTTCGCAGCAATACATTTTCCCCATAGATTTAAGTAGTTATGCAGTTAACTAGTTTATATTTAGAAGAGTAGGTTTAAAAGTGAGACTGTTTTTCATTACATTTTTATTAGAATACAAATATAGGTTTCTTACTGTTTCTTTTTCGAAATAAATATACGTACATATATAAATTTTTCCTGCTCTTTCTTATTTCTATACCAGAATTCACGTATATCTATTCCCTTCAAAGATAAATGGGTGTCTTATTTTTAAACAGGAACGTTTCATTTTTACCCCATTTAGTGGGTAAAAATGAGACGCAGATTTTATTAAATTTTATGAATTTGTTATTCGCAATTCAAAAAATTGTATCGTCCTTAATTAGAGTTTTATGTAATGAACATACTCAAATTTTTCAAAAGTTCTATGTTATTTACTTCTAATTTAATTTTCAAAACATTTAAATATTGTCTCGATATTACCCCACTTGACCCTATGCATATTTTGTTAAACAGCGCACCTAAACTAATGAGAATTATTCTGAATGCGACTCTTCTTGAGTATAAAATATCAATCCTTCATTAAGTAAACAAGATCTTCCTCAGTGATAAATAACCGGGCTAGGCGTTTCGCTATTAATCAAAGTGATGCCTCGCCTTGACTAAAACACTCCCAGAGGACTGACTATTAGAAAAATAAAGTTGTTGAAAATACATTCCGACAGGACCGCTTTTTTTTACTGTAATTGGTCAAATGGGGATTGTTCTGTCGCCTCCTTATCACTGAAAAGACAAATTCTCTAAATAAAATTCACGCCGACGCTCGACTCTACATTTTATTGCAGAAAAACTACACTTCCGTAATTTTAAACAATATAATCAGTACAATTATAGTATAGTGTGTTTCAGGTTGAGGCTATATGAATTGCTATTTCCGCAATCATAGAAAATAGGAAGTCAGATAAATCGATAAAGTTTTAGAGAATTCTTTGGACATTTAAATGGTGCATTTCTTCTTCTTTTAGCGGGATAACGAAAGGTCGCCGCACTCAGTCTTGTGGCCCATTGTGCTTACACTACAAACTTAATTCAGGTCGGATTCTATCTCAAAGTTCAGAATCCTTCCTATGGAGACATTCCAGATTGTGCCTCAAGCTTATAAAACTAGGGCGGATAGTTAGGATGTGAATAGAAGTTTAGTCGAAGTCAACTACCTCAAGAGTGTGCAGATGTGTTCTAAAAGAGCCGTGTCAAGTCAAAAGACCTACCACGATTCTGATATGTTTTCTGCTTAGTCACAGGATTTGTTCTGCTCACTTTAGCAAGAGATGAGGAGTTTCGCTTGCTAAAGTAGGAAGCCCCGAAGTCAAAGAACTGGGAATGAGTCTAGTTTTCTATTCCTTTCTTGACATTTGATCTAGGGTAGCCGAGAGTCCGCTCCGGACCTAGTAGAGGCCGCTGAGAGCTCCCTCTGGCCAGAGCATCTGCTCGCTCGTTACTCTCAATGTTGCTGTGTCCCGGCATCCAGAGAAGTTTGACCCAGTTGAATGGTCCTCTTATATTTTATACTAGGTG
Source organism: Rutpela maculata (assembly GCA_936432065.2). Lineage (NCBI taxonomy): Eukaryota > Metazoa > Arthropoda > Insecta > Coleoptera > Cerambycidae > Rutpela > Rutpela maculata. The sequence goes on from OW386285.2 coordinate 300,640,828, forward strand.
ATGCCTGCGACTTCGTCCACGTGGAATTAAGAACATTGACATACTAACCCACTGTATATCCATTGCATTAGGTAAACCAACTACACATCCATAAGACTCGGGGAAACCCACTGCGCATCCATAGTACTCGAGGAAACTCAGTGTGCATCCATAGTGCTCGGGAAAATCAACTGCATATCCATAGTACTTGGGGGAAACCCACTGCGCATCCAGAATACCCGAGGAAACCCACTGCGCATCGCAATCTGTCTATTTTTGTGCTAGAGCGACTTAAACGAAATAAATAATTATTTTAATCGACAATAGAGCACATGGGCGAGTATGTGTAAAATTTCATACTTAAAAACATCCCTCTCCATGTTCACCCGTTCGGGGGTCTCTTTTTGAAAATCGTCGAATACGTGTCTCCTTATTTCCTCAGAAGAGCCCGTCGCTGGAATATCACATTTTGAATTACGCAATTTCAGAGATACGGATACCCATTATCTACCACCCCCGTTTTCGTCCCTTCAAAAAGTGAAAATCGAAATTTCGTCTTACTCGCGTCTAATAGATTCCAAAAAAGAGTATTCTGCCAAATTTCACGCTTCTAGGTCTAACCGTTTTCGAAAAGCTTAAAAACCTCCCCCTCCCCGTTCACCCTTTTGGGACGTCCCTTTTTGAAAACCGTCGAATATGTGTCTTCTTATTTCCTCAGAAGAGTCCTTCGCTCGAAAAATCACTTTTCTGACTTACGCGATTTCAAAAATATCTAATAGATTTCAACAAAAAATATTTTTGTCAAATTTTACGCATCTAGATCTAACCGTTTCCGAAAAAGCTTAAAATTTCAACCTCCTCTTTCACCCTCTTAGGGATCAGATTTCGAAAAATTCCTTCTTAGTAGTTGCCTACGTTATTCGAGGAACCTCCATGTAAATTTGAAGTTTCTAGACCCAGCGGTTTGAGCTGTGCGTTGATAGATCAGTCAGTGAGTCAGTGAGTCAGTTAGGGTATGCTTTTATAGGATATAGATGTCTCTTTTTAGTTTAAGAACCACAATCGTGCATTTTCAAAACCCCGTTGAATTTCCTTAATTTAAATTGTTACATTTTTAACTCACACGTTGTACAGGCATTTTAAGATCTTACAGTAGAAGTAAGAGTAAAGTATTGTTTTCCTTGAGATACTTACTACAACTTTTGTTGTCCAATAATGCAGCCCATAGTCTATCCCATTTCACATTATCAAATGCTGCGGTAGGTTAAGAAACAAAAGTACAAAGGCACATAATATTCCCTTCGCGATAAGTTGCAAATACATTATTTGATCTCTAATACCGTATCTTTTAACAAAGCCTGACTACTCAGCAGTCCTGTCGAGATGAGCGGTGTTTCCCCTAGAGTTGGGCGATTCGACTCTTTTTAAGGATTCGTACCAAACGAATCCGTATCAAGAAAAAATTTGTACTGAAATATTCTTTCAAGAATCCGAACTGTCTTGATTGTACAAACGGATACGGTTACAACATCGATAGGAAATATACGAATCTTTTGCTTTTGTGGGATTTGTACCATTCGAATCACTGCCAGGATTCGATTCAATGATACGAATCATACCAGTTACTACCCAACTCTAGTTTCCCTCCGGGCCCGGGCTTGCTTTGGGACCCCGGTTTTCGCTGCTTAAAAAATTTTTCTGTTCCCCGCCCATCAAAAAAATTTTTTTTCGGATCAAAAAATTTTTTTTTCGGATTTCTCCTCCTCGCTTATCAGTTTTCAAAAAAATGTTTCCCCCGTGCCCGTATTTTCTCTCTACGGCCATGCTACTTAGGAGTTATTTGCCAAGACAGATATTGTCGATGTCTGGATTGAAAAATATTTAACATTACTTTTACCTATTTACCCACATTTACCCCACATTTACCTCAATTTACCCCCCAACCTTTTAACAGAATAAGATGAAAATATAATCTAGTTCCGGATCTCGTTAAAATACTGTCACGCAGTAAATATAATTTATGCAAAAATATGAATAACCCAGCCGATGAAGGTATTTACCCACAAAATTTTGCAAAGTAAGTAAACTTTTTTTAATGAGTTCGTGAAAGTGGATAGAACAATATCCTGCAAAGTTTACATTTCGCTCGGATGCACTACATAAAAAAAAGTGAAAAAAAAATTTAATCCATTTTTCAAAATTTTGAAATTAAATCAAGCTAGACAAAAATAAAAAACCGCTGCCCAAGGAATCACTACTTCCACATCCAAATTTTTTATCTAAGTCATTCACAACGAAAAAATTTTGTATGTGAAAATAATTGTTTATGGAACTTTAATAATATAATATTTGAAATCCTCTACCCCAAAAACTCATAAAACGACACCCCACATCGGTAGCGGGGTGGGGGTGGTAGTGGGGGTGGATGAAGTAAAAAAACATATTGAGGTTTCTGGTTCTTGTACACACCCTAAATCACATTTTTTTTCATCCCCTTTAATAATGGGGTGGGGGTGGTAATGGGGGTGGCTAATGCCAATATTTTTTTTTGAGACCTCAGCTTCTCTTGTATATACTAAATACCAATTTTATGGACTCTTACCTGCTTGATTTACCTATTTTCCCCAAATTTACCCCAATTTACCCCCCAACCCTTCGACGGAACAAGACGAAAATATAATCTAGTTCTAGATTTCGTTAAAGTACATATGTGTACCAAATTTCAAGTCAATATCTCAAACGGTTCCAGAGTAAACGTGCGCACAAAAAAAGTTACAGACAGACCGACAGACAGAATTTTTTTTTTCGCTCAAACTTAAAATCTCGACGTTTCGTGACATTCTAAGCTTATTCGAACAATAAAAATTTTTAAAAATTTTTTTGTCGTTACTATACTTCCACTGGATGTGGAAGTAAAATACAGATGGATAGATCACGTATTTATGAACAAAAAATATTCTAACAAAATTTATAGTTAAAGCCATGGTTTTCCCGGAAAAAAATAGTCAAGTGTAACGTTATAACTCGGAGCGAGATCCATCCTTGAATACGCATGACTGTGACACCGACGCGCGACGCACTGAATTACATGTCACTAAATCAGAATTTGTTCAATCCATATGAGTGTTGGTTCATATAAAAGATGGAAATCGTAGCTTTCTGATACTTTTTTGTTTTAAACAATACAAGCAAAGGATGGATGGGAAAATATACTTAGATATATTATCACGCCCGAACTCAATCGTCGCAATAAACAATATAGAAAAAAATAAAAGCCCTTCAAAAAAATTCTTTCTTCATTGAAATTTTTTGAAAAGTATGTACACTTCATGATTATTATGGTTTATTAAGTTGTAGTAACGAGGATTAAAAAAAAAGTACATCTCAAATCATTTTAATTTCCTTGCTTGATGATTTTTTTTGATAAATATATATATATTGAAGGCTATAACTTGTCGAGAAATCGACCCCATTGGAAAAAATAAAATATCACTATTTCGAAAATGTATATTTTTCGAATGTTCAAACGCAAAATCGTTTACTTGTATGCATTTCTTCGAAAATATGATCAATCAGATCATGATAAGAAATTGCGATCTCATCCTTATAACTAGGAAACTATCTTTGATTGTTTTGAATATAAATTCTAGAACTTTTTCAATACATTAACAAATGTATAAGGAATCCATTCGATATGGCTGAAATGTGGATAGATGAACCTGTAATAAATACAATACAGTAAAGGCACGTAAAATATCTTTGCGAGCGATTCAGCGGCTATGTGTGGTGTCTGTGTATGCATTGATAATTATATATTTTCCCTCCATACTCACTATTTATCCTTCTATTCACTAAGAAAAATGGTTCCATAGTATGCATTTAACCGTGACAAAGTTATTTCACTATTTTTTTTTCAGGAATACCGTGGCTTTAGCGATAAATTTTATTAGAATATTTTTTGTTCAGAAACACGTGGTCTATCCATCTGTATTTTTTATTTTTTCCTACCCTGACTTAATTTCAAGATTTTGAAAAAAATGAATAAAAAAAATTTTCTTTCACTTTTTTTTATGTTCTGTGTCCGAGCGAAATGTACACTTTTCAGGATATTATTCTATACACTTTCACGAACTCATTAAGAAAAAATTAATCAGTTTGCAAATTTTTTTGGGTTTCACTATAAAATGTTCTCTGTCGTCTGGGCTAGAAATAGATATAGTATAATTGCGAAACAACATTGTGTTGAACGAAATTAGATTGCACCTAGTAACAAAGTAACTGCAATGTCAGCAGGCATACTTTCTAACTGTGGTGCAATGTTGAAACAGCAAGAATGTGATGGCTGGGAAATATTCGATTTTGAACAGTTAGTTGAGTTTTGGTTTTGGTACAGGAGTTACCATTGAGGTGCGTGGCTCATCTCCCCCCCAGAGGGTAATTCATGTAAGTAAAAATTATTCTGTTTTGTTTAATTGTTGCTTTAATTAACTTGTACCTTGTTGTTTTCTACCACTATGTTTCATTTGATAAATTATTAATTTAATAACGTAAACTCAAATCCTCTCTTAAGCCAAGCGAGCAATTTCAGAACGACTCCGTATACGTAACAATACATACGTGTACCAAATTTCAAGTCAATATCTTAAACGTTTCCAAAGTAATCGTGTGCATAAAAAAGTTACAGAGAGGCAGGCCGATAGACAGACGGATTTTTTTTTGCTCAAACTTAAACTTAACTTAAAACTGATATTCAATCGAAATCACTAAAACCGTATTCTCAGTTTACAAAAATCTGTAGATATCTGTTTAATTTGTAATTCTGCTAAATCCACATTACAATAAGCCATTTGTTTTATGACAAAACGCCACCTTAATTGACAATATTAATTTACATTTTTGTGATTTCAAGGGAGCGTCATTATATTCTTGTTCGAATTTATTAAATTATCTCGTCACATTTAATGCTGTAAAATTGTCGATTGTGATAATTTTCCATTTCTGATAAATGCGTTGTTCGAGTTCAGTCAATATTTTCTATTTCCTGTGTGAAAATACTCTGGCTACGATCAGTTAGTTATATTGACGAGTCCTTTGAGTCTTAACAAATGTTTGATGTGGTTTATTATTTTCTTTTTGGAACAGTGAAAAACGAAGAAGCAAGAGTTTCAAGTAATATAAAGGAACGAGTACGCGAGTATATTGTTTCATATCGTTTAATGATTTCTCTTTAATATCAAAACAAATTTCTATGGCCACAATGTAAACCATAAGGTACAATATAGAAAAATGGTGTTTTCTTGTTGAATACAAAACAAGCAATTTAAAACTTTTCAAAGGCTCTCTGAGGTTACTTATATTTTCTAAAAGTCATTCACAGCTGGGTGTACAAAAGAACTCACCCAACGAAGTTATGTTAGTTATACTCGTAGCATAGTCATATTTATATATTAAGTAAGAATTTGCATGAAATACTTAAGATTTAAATTTGTTTCGAGTGAAGATTAATAAAAGTTTGTTTTTGCAGTCACATTTTTATTAATATCTGATGTTAAACATTCTTTTATCTTTTATTAACGTATATTTATATGTAATAAATAAATGTGTGGATTTTTATAATATGTTTAACTCTTAAAAGTTGCAGGACTAACTCCGGTGATATTTGAAAAAGTATTTTGGGAATAATTTTTCAGATCCACACTTTTACACTTCCTAAAAGCAAACGCATTTTCAAGAAATCCATGGTGCTGATTCAACGTAATGGTCTGACGTTTTCATAGAGAACTAAAAAACAAAATAGTACCATCACTTGCGCACATTTTCAATTATACTTCCCCCGTCGAATGTTGACGGGTTTAGCCTAATTTTTATCATCTTATATAAATAAAGATTTTGATTTAGGAATAATGTCATATGAATTAAATTTTCTCATTTTATTTCCACATCCTGTGGGAAAAAAATGACAACTTTTATAGTTCAAATAGACATAGAATGTCATTTTAAGTTTGAGCAAAAAAACTACATTTATGTCCGACTGTCTGCAACTTTTCTTGTGCGCACGATTACTCTGGAACCGTTTAAGATATTGACTTGAAAATTTGGTACAGGTATGTATTTTAACGAGGTCTGGAACTAGATTATATGTTGGTCTTATTCCGTTGAAGGGTTGGGGGGTAAATTTTGGTAAATGGGGGTAAATTGGTAAATCAAGCAAGTAGGAGTCCATTAAATTGGTATTTAGTATATACAGTGTCCGCCAAAAAGTCCGTGTCCGCCATATGGTAGGTATATTGAAATTTCTAAGGCGTGTAGTGATCTCTGAAAAATGTTATTGATTGTTTTTAACATTATCTGACTTAAACGAAACTCTTTTTAAGCTACCTGTATTAACGTATCGAAAACGTTAACACTGGAAAAAAAGAGAACAACAACTGTGCACCAAGAAATGTAACATTTTTTCCCAAAATATTTATTTCTTCAAAAAAGTACAGCTAAAAGTTCTTCAAAGTGGATTTTAATCCATTACATAAGCTGCAACTATTAAAAGGAGAGACTTATTAGTAACAGAAAAATATTAAAAAATATAGTTCATGAATTATTATTTGTTAAAAAAAAGTGTCAGATTTTTATTTTTAAAATACTACAACCAAACTTGATATTTGGATTAACTTCGCATTATAAGCAACTTTTTAAAATAACATTTTTTAATGTCTTCAATAATAAAGGTAGTTTAGTCTTGAGCCAATTTCAAAAAATGTAATTTTTCGATCTAAGCGCTGGGACTAACATAAATTTTTGTGGCCGCTTTTTCGTATGAGATCATGCCCTAAATTTTATCAAAAATAAAAATTTTCAGATAGTCAATAACAACAGAGTTTACCATGTGGTGCAGACTTTCTGGCGGACACTGTATAAGATAAGCTAAGGTCTCAAAAACTTGTTTGGCTTTAGCCACCCCCCATTACCACCCCCACCCCATTATTAAAGGAGGAAAAAAAAAATAAAATTGTGATTTAGTGTGTGTACAAAAACCAAAGGCCTCATTTTTCTAACTTCAACCATCCAACCATCCCCACCCGAAAAGTGTCACATTCAGTGAAAAAATATGAGAGAGCAATAAGAAAGCTTATAAAATGAGGATGAATTTTTTTTGGTTATAATGTCTGTAAAATTAATAGTTTCCGAAATATGGAAGTGTTAGAATGGCGTCCGAACGTTTAGATGCAGTAAGTATAAAATCAAAATTCAAAATTTTTTCTCTTAAAGGCACACATTTGTATAGGAAACTTCACAATTCTAGAACTGACTGCTGAAACAAAAAAGAAGGGTATGCAAAACATAAGAGGCACCTTACTGAGTGTCAACTATACCCCTTTTGCCCCTTGTTTTTCAAGATATCAAAATAAAACCCCGCACCATTATATCTTCAGAATCCTTGAAATAGTCTGCATAGGTTTCAACTATTTTGGTGACTTTTTACTCAGACTTGATTTTTTAGAGCCAAAAATTATATTATAATCAAAAAAACATAAAATTTACTGTTTATTGGTAAGAACATCCTGATAATTCGACGCTAAATACATCATAATAATCTTGCGTTCTTTTCATCGATGTCATAAATCTATACACTTACATTTATCGAATTGCTTTTTCACTTCCTCTAACGAAGTTCTCTCCAAAGAAATTGATAGCACGATAGAAAGAAGAAGTTCCACTTCGGCAATACCTTCTATTACAACTGTCATGACCATAATAGTTGACTTTGTTTACTGTATAATTAGTCTGTTTTATCATCAGAATGTAAGATTACTAAATTATATGCTAAATCGTTGATCAAGTTGCATACAATGTTAAGAACAGTATCTGTGCAGTTTAAATCTTCTTGATATCTTATGCTCAAAACAGCAATGAGAAGAGTTCCATGATATTCAATATTATTTATAAACATGGGGTACAAGTGTTTAAATATTAAATAAAAATAATTTTTTCTCAGTTTTGATCGGAAAATCACCTATATAATACGAGGCATGGGCAATTATTGTCTGTTTCTAAGCATTTCACTAAATTCTATGAACATTCTCCATATTATAACTGTATACTGTTGTACAATGTACAATTAATGGAATTAAAAATATTGAAAATTGTTATATAAGAAATAAAATAAAACAATTATTGATTTCTAATTTATTTTTTCAATTTTTCTACTCCCATACTTTAATTCGTTTATTAGACATTGCCTACCTGTACTGTAATAGGATTCATTAAGATACAAGTTTATAACCAATAGAAACGCGACACACAGCAATATTCTGTCAATATCAACCATTGCCTTGAACATCTGACAGATCTACAATGTATCAATTTTGTCATAATTACAGTTTACCTATCTTTTTGAACTTTGTGCTTCTTGCAATTAAAATCAGAGAACATGTGTGCTAGTGAAAGTGAAATTGAAATAATAATTCATAATATTTCTTAAGTTTAGTTTTCATAATATTTCCTAAATTAATAAGTTTCAGAAATAAAGTGTTAATTTTTTTATTTTATTATGACTAGTCATAGAAAAAATTGTGTATGCAACGCACATTTAATGGCTATTAAGACACTCGAATTCATTATGACATTCGCCTATGGCTTATGTTATATTTCTCATGCCCGTGTCTTAATAGCCACCATTAAATGGTCATTGCATAATATACTAATTATGATGCAATAGTATATTACATACCGAGGTGGAAAGTGTTTCATTGTTGTTGAGAGATAAGATAGTTGACCGAGGCGCGTAGCGGCGAGGTCAACTAATTCTTGAGACAGCAATGAAATTTCCAGTATATCCATATCAGATACACAAGGATACACTGCTACTGGTACGGTCCGCCGGACAGACCATTTTTAGGGTGTGTGTTTTTTGGGGGTTAGGTGTGAAAAACGAGCCAATCTGACAATTCTGAGTTCGGATTTGGTTTCAGAGTGGAAAAAATACATAAGTATACACTATCCGGTCCGCAGGCCAGACTACTTTTTAGGGCGGGGGGTAGAAAGACGAGCCAATCGGACAATTCTGATTAGCGGGTCCAAATACATAAGGATACACTGATCTGGTCCGCAGACCAGACCACTGCCTTTTGTGGTTAGGGTTGAAAAACGAGAGAATCTGACAGTTCTGACTTCGGATTCGGTTTCAAGGGGTCCAAATACATAAGGATACACTGGTATGGTCCGCATGCCAAACCATTTCTGGGGGAGGTATTTTTTGGGGTAAGGAGTGAAAAACGAACCAATCTGACAATTCTGACTTCGGATTCGATTTCAGCGGGTCCAGATACATAAGGTACACTGGTCTGATCTGCAGACCAGACTACTTTTTTTTGTGAGGCCATGTAATCAGTGTAAAGTCCGAGTATTACTCTAGCCCAGACGACAGAGAACATTTTTATAGTAAAACCCACAAAAAGTTGCAAACTGAATAATTTTTTTTTTATGAGTTCGTGAAAATGTATAGAATAATATCCTGAAAAGTTTACATTCCGCTCGGATGCAGAACATAAAAAAAAGTGAAAAAAAAAACATTTTTTTACCAATTTTTTCAAAATTTTTAAATTAAGTCAGGGCTGGAAAAACTAAAAAATACAGGTGGATAGACCATGTATTTCTAAACAAAAAATATCCTAATAAAATTTTTCGCTAAAGCCACGGTATTCCTGGCAAAAAATAGTGAAGTAACTTTGTCACTTTGCGCGGCTAGCGCACGGTTAAATGCATACTATGGAACCTCTAATAATTCTTAGCTGTTCTATCGAGTAATATTGAGCTTTTTTCTCTTTCTAATTATACGTTTTAAACATTTTTCTTAGTGAATAGGAGGATAAATAGTGGGTATGGAGAGAAAATATATAATTATCAATGCATACACAGTCACAACGCATCCCCGCTGAATCGCTCGCATGAATTTTTACGTGCCTTTACTGTATTCTATTTATTACAGGTACACCTATCCACATTTCAGCTAGATCCAATGGATTCCATATACATTTGTTAATGTATTGGAAAAGTTCCAGAATTTGTATTCAAAACAGTCAAAGATATTTTCATAGTTATAAGGATAAGATCGTGAAAATCGCAATTTCTTATCATGATCTGATTGATCATGTTTTCGAAAAAATGCATACAAGTAAACGATATTGTAATTGAACATTCGAAAAATATACATTTTTTCCGAAATAGTGATATTTTATTTTTTCCAGTGGGTCAATTTCGCGACAAGTTACAGCCTTTAATACATATATTTATCAAAAAAAATCATCAAGCAAGGAAATTAAACTGATTTGAGATGTACTTTTTTTTAATCCTCGTTACTACAACGTAATAAACCATAATAATCATGAAGTGTACATACTTTTCAACAGTTCTCAATGAAGAAAGAATTTTTTTGAAGCGCTTTTATTTTTTTCTATATTGTTTATTGCGACGATTGAGTTCGGGCGTGATAATATATATAAGTATATTTTTCCCATCCATCTTTTGCTTGTATTGTTTAAAACAAAAAAGCATCAGAAAGCTACAATTTCCATCTTTTAAATAATTCAACACTCATATAAATTGAACAAATTCTGATTTAGTGACATGTAACTTAGTGCGTCGCTGTCACAGTCATGCGTATTCAAGCGCGTGCACGCATGGATCTCGCTCCGAGTTATAACGTTACACTTGAATTTTTTTTCCGGGAAAACCGTAGCTTTAACGATAATTTTGTTACGACATTTTTTATTCATAAATACATGATCTATCCATCTGTATTTTTTATTTTGTTCTAGCTTGATTTAATTTCAAAATTTTGAAAAAATTGATGAAAAAAAATTTTTTTTCACTTTTTTTTTATGTTCTGCACCCGAGCGAAACGTAAATTTTTCGGGATATTATTCTACACACTTTCACGAACTCATTAAAAAAAAGTTTACACAATTTGCAATTTTTTGTGGGTAAATACCTCGTCGACTGGGCTACTCGCATATATTACGAAATCAAAACATTACAGTAATTCTGAATATATTCGATTTCTGGATAGATTATTGCTTTATCTTCTTGAAGCTTGCTAAACGAACATCAGATGCTGTGATTTCACTGGGATAGTTGCTGGAAAAAGTTACTATTGATGTAGAGAGGTCATTCTTTTTGGGATTTCCAGTAAGCTGGTGGTATCTGAAACAGAAATTTGTTAATTTTGTTCAATCTTTTATAAAAATAGTTTCGATATTTTTATATTATAGAACTGTATCGTAGAACGAGTTAAATTATGATTTAGATAAAAAAAGCTTCTTGTTAAATACCAATTTACGAACAAATACAATTGACATATTTTTACGAAAAGAAAAAGAATAGATACATAAGCCCTAATTTATGTAACTATTAGTAAATTGGGACGCTCATAAGTGTTGAAAAAACATCAGTGCAAAGTTAAAAACCCCCTTAATTATTATTATTGTTATAATTATCTATTTTAAGCTCAGTTGAAGGAGTAAGAGTGAGATGCAGAATGAGAGTGGACGAAGGAGTCTTCTCTTTCCCAGATTGTATGAAACATTTCGTTCTCCATAGTGAGAATAGATTTTCAACGTACGCATTCTTGAGCTTCTCATTAACCGGATTAGCAGGGCATGGGAGGTATTATAAAATTCCTTAGGGTAGTTTACCTAAACAACAGAAAGATTGCTCTTGCAATAGGTGACATTCTTATTATTATTAGTATTATACTCTGCGGTTCTAATTTAAGATTGTGGCTTGGCGTCAATACTGCGAAGGACTTTTCAAAAGTAATCATTTTGAGGCAGAAAATGATCGGCAGCAGTACTACGAGCACGAACCTTAAATACTGAGATCAGAAGTGTAAGCAGCCATACAAGAATCAATAAGTGGCAATAGCAGATACTATCATGTCCGAGGTGCTTAAGTTAGTTTATGAACATGGAGTAAGCATCCTACAGAGAATATGAAAAATAATAGGGGAGACAGGAATATGGACCGATAATTGGAGCAACTCAATCTTCATACCACTACAGAAAAAGAGGGCGACATATGTCTACGCCCACTATAGATTGCTTGCTTAGATATCACACGGCTGTAATAGTATATTAAGTATTAAGGTCAGCAAGTGTTCTTTACTGGTTGAGGATATGTTGTCGAAATCAGTAAAACACTTAATGTCCGCAGTGCTTATGACGTTTGTTGCACGCTCAAATATTAAATAGATTTAGTTGAAATTAAAAAATTTAATATTTTAAAAATATATAAAACAAACAAGTCGTACATGAAAAAGTTTTCGCTTTGTGGTCCAGTCAGCGGGGGGTTTCACCTCTAATGCTAATGTAGAGGAGCGAAACAGAGGTAAAATTGTGTCGTTTTTTTTATCAGCTTAGAACAAGATCAGACACAGTGGGTATTACCGACAACATCATTTTACACATAAAAACACGAAATACGACATTTTTTTAGTGGTCACAGATATTCTTATTGAAAAAAAAGTGTAAAATTTAATTTTTTTTTAAATCATGTTTTTTTTGTACATCTATTGCCATATCTCAAAAATGAATTGAGCTATCGATGTGAACTTTTTTTTGTTATAAAACACACACTTAAGCGCTTCTTTCTATACATAGGATTGCTAATCAAAAAAAAAAATGTGAACATGCCAAAAACGTAGATGACCCTAAAAGTTTAGAGAATACACCATCAAATTTTCACTAAGCGAGGAACTTTTTTGTTTTTGAAAATTTTGTTTAACATGCTATGAAGAAAATGAAGTCAATAGACTAAAAAATATATTTTCATTATTAGCAACAGTTTGCTAGTTACGAATTTTTTAGTATGGAGGAATTGTCGAAGCGTACGCGCGCGGCACTTAAGAATAATAATGATTATGTATTGTGTGTAACGGAACTTTTCATTATTATTTTTTTATGTTTAGGACTGTTTTATCACGTTTTAGGATCTGAAAGGATAACTTATGATTTCCAGTGGCGCATTAAAATTGAAGGCAAAAAGGAATTAAAAATCTCAAATAGAGTATCTGGGATAAAAATGCATTGCATTGGGATCTCGAAAACGGTAAAAAATAATATTATAGTAAATGAAAAAAAAGTTGCGCAACTAGGGGGCTAATAAAATTCCATAAACAGAAGTTTAGGAAAAGTAATAATTTTGGAGTGTTTTGATAACAAGTAAACTATCGAGTTTTCCTCTTTTTTGCGTTATTATTGGAGCTAAATGGAAAAGACAGTTCCTTAAAGCACTTTTTTTTGAACGTGGCAATCTTAATATTTGTATCCGACATTTCCTGTGTCAGAGTCCCTATCCGAAACTCCCATGCATTGCATTTTTACCCTAGATCCACACAATAATTGAGTAAACGTGTTATTTTCGCCTAAATTAGGTAACAAAAAAGAAAAAAATATCCTAAATTAAGTCTCTTTTAATTTCCGCAGCCCTAATTATAGCTTGTGCACAAGTTTATCGTTCTCCTCTATTACTACGCCACATAAAATCCACTCCATTTTACAATGAAACTTAGATTACTTTTTTATCTTAAATATTTTTTTAGCAGATAATCCACGCACAATTCGCACAATGACCATATGTTCTACAATATAATACAAGTGGTAATAAGGGAGAGAATATCGTTACACATTTTACTTCCACATCCAGTGTAAGTATAGTATCGACAAAAATATTTTTGAAAATTTTTATTGTCCAAATAGGGAATCGTCGAGATTTTAAGATTGAGCAAAAAAAAATTCTGTCTGTCGGTCTGTGCGCACAATTACTCCGGAACCGTTTAAGATATTGACTTGAAATTTGGTACACGTACCTATGTATTTTAACGAGATCTGGAACTAGATTATTCCCGGGGTAAATGGGGGTAAATAGGCAAATCAAGCAAGAGTCCATACAATTGGTATTTAGTATATATAAGAGAAGCTAAGGTCTCAAAATTTTTTGGGATTAACCACCCCCATTACCAACCCCATTATTCAAAGGGGCGAAAAAAATAAAATTGTCATTTAGTGTGTGTACAAAAACCAAAGGCCTCAAATTTTTCTTTCTTTATCCACCTACTACCATCTCCCTTCCACCATCCTCAGCCCTACTACCGATGTGGCATATCGTTTTATAGGTTTTTGGGGTAGACGATTTCAAATATTTTATTATTAAAGTTCCATAAACAATTATTTCCACATTCAAATTTTTTTCGTTGTGAGAGACTTGGATAGAAGATCTGGATGTGGAAGTAGTGATTCCTTGGGCAACGGTTTTATAATTTGACCTTCGACGAAAACGAATAACGTTGATCGTACACCGCCCTGAGACTAGTTGGTTTTAGTGGACGCGGGCGTATACTCAATCACTGTACCTAAACTATCAAAGACACAATAAGAATTATGCTATAAAAATCTTTTTGGTCTCTTGCCTTTATTTTCTTCGCAGCATGTTATACAAAATTTCCAAAAACAAAAAAGTTTGTTGCTTAGTGAAAATTTGACTGCGTATTTTCTGAACTTTCAAGGTTATCTAAGTCTTTAACACGCTTAAAAAGTTTTAGTTAACAATACTATACACAGAGAGAAGCGCTGTGTGTTTTATAACAAAAAAAAGTTCATGTGGATATCTCCATTCGTTTTTGAGATATGGCATTAGATGTTCAAAAAAACATGATTAAAAAAAAACAAAATTTCACACCTTTTTAAAAATAACAATGTCCGTGACCACTAAAAAATGTCGTATTTCATGATTTCTAATGAACATCGGCCTACTTAACGAAATGGTATATGTCTCAGTTTGTTCTAAGATTAAAAAAAAACTCGAGAAGGAAGCGACTTTTCCCCTGTTTTTTACTCCACTAATGAATGCATTTTGATGAAACCTTGTGCAATGTATTTGTAATGACGTTAATAAAAAAGTCGAAAAAAGGTTAGAGTAGGAAATGATCGGAAGGGATAGAAAACACCCGTAACTTGTAGAATTATGTCAAAAATGAGAAAAAATAATGTATTTACCTTTTTTGACCCAATATCTGATGTCTTTCTTCTTGTGAATTTTTTCGAAAAATGCATATTTTTCGAGATATGGCCACTCGAAAATTCCTGAAAACTAGGGAGGGGAAATGTAAAAGTTGAAAGAAGACAAAAATTCAGGTGAATGTATCATCGAAATACAAGACTTTTTTTTCATTTGCAACTTTTCTGTAAAGTGCGTTTTCACCTAGTTTTTCCGGAAAAACATGAAAAACTACCTTTGACATTGTAGCGCTTTAAAAATATTTATTTTAAAAATTTGGATTCAGACGTATGCGTTGAGGCCTTCTAAACATTTTTTGTCTCCTGGAATTTTTTTGTAACTTGCTCATTTTCCGAGTTACATGCAGTTTTTCACGATAAATAATGTACTACATTTCTTGCACATTAATACATGAAAATTCGAAAAATGAGCGTGATTTATATATATCATTATTTAAAAATATGAAACCTATATAGTTACAACATTTTTCAAGGTTCAATATAATTTTTAAATTGAAAATGAGAAAAAAATACATTATTTATAGTGAAAAACTGCCTGTAACTTGAAAAATTAGCAAGTTACAAAAAAATTCCAAGAGACAAAAAATGGTTAGAAGGACACAATGTATACGTCTGAATATTCTCAAATCTTTAAATTACATATTTTTAAAGCGTTATAATTTCAAAGAAAGTTTTTCATGTTTTTCCGGAAAAACTCGATGAAAACGCACTTTACAGAAAAGTTGCAAATAAAAAAAAGTTTTGCATTTCGATGATACATTCACCTGAATTTTTTTCATATTTTTTTTCAACTTTTACATTTCCCCTCCCCCATTTTCAGGAATTTTCGAGTGGCCATATCTCGAAAAATATGCATTTCTCGACAAAATTTACAAGAGTAAAAACATCTTATTTTGGGCCAAAAAAAGTAAATACATTGCTTTTTTTTTCATTTTTGACCTAATTCTACAAGTTACGGAACCCGTAACGTCATTACAAACATATTGCATAAGGTTTCATCAAAATCCATTCATTAGCACTCAAGTTAGAGATTTTGACTGGACTATTGGTTACTATGAGCCGAATATATATTGTCAAGTGACATCTGCTGTCATTAGAAATTTCTCGAAGACAGGATTTTAGCCACAACTTAAGATTCTTATAAGTTATGATTCAGAAGAGAACGTTGTTTTAAACCCGAAATTCTATTGCTCCAATAAATTTTAATAATTGATCGAACTGTAATTTTAATTTTGTCTTTAATAAAACTTGATTTTTAAATTTCTATATTTATTAGTTTGCTTACCGCCTCCTGATCTCGCTAATTTGTAAACGTCACTTACAAATGTCTTAATCAATTCAGTAAAGGTGTCAAATTACCTGAACGTGCAAAAAATAATATTGTATTCTTCAATCCAAACTTCAGCAACTGTCTTAGCAAATACCTCCTGAGCAAGCAGGCTTTGTTAAATAACGAGGTACTATGAAAAAAACATTTAAATTATGACAACTTATCGTCAAAGCTATAGAATATATAGTGCATATGTACCTTTGTTTCGTAGATTAGTGTAAGGCTTTTGAAGATGTGCAATGGGACAAACTGAGGACTGTATTTATTATTGGAGATGGGAACACCCAGATTGGTCTTTATTATTCACGGACTGTATAAAGGAAACTCTGCTTTTGGTGAAAGTCGACAAAACCAACTTCGACAAATGTAAAGTTGTCAAAGGTATCAGACAGAACTGAGTTATGTCACCAATTCTCTTTAACATCTATTATAGTGAACACGTGATGCAGCATGTGCTGGAGAAGTGGCAAGGTGGAATAGCCATAGGTGGTATGATTTCTAACTTGAGATTTGCAAATTAACCACCCTAGTTATAGCAAGCGAGCATTAGCTCATACACTTGCTGGATATCATCCAAATAATAAGGTCTGATTATGGTTTATGGAAAAATTACAAAAAAACACGAAAATCAGAGATGTAGACCGAGCAAATGAAAATCATGCTACACTTTGAAGCCGTTATGGATAATACCAGCAACCAAGAATACGAAATTAGATGACGAATATAGATGGCAAGATCGGCAACTTACCAGTTGAGCAAAATTAGTCGTGACAGAAATATTACGAGATACAAAAGGATCATATTTGCTAATGCCCTACTCCATATGTCTTTACGCCTCTGAGATATGGACCGTTAGGGAGGCAGACAGATGGCATATTAACGCTTCCGATATGTGGAGCTAGAGACGTTTATTACTAATTCTTTGGACAGTCCATCGCACAAACAGCTCGGTTATGCAAGAAATACGTTTCCTACTATCATATTCTCATAAATCCTCTCATTTTTTTGGTCACATTAACTTAAGACAGGACAATATAGATCACTCAGGGTAAACTATACGACAAGAGATGAACAGAACTCCTTCCAGAATGTTGGACAGACAACTCCGATAGCTGACGTGATGCTGTCAGACGTAACATACAGCATGGGGAGGCTGACTAGGATAATGAATGGATCATAAAATTTCTGCTAAGATGTTGTAAATGAGGAGAATAACAATTTGGGCTGACAGACTATTTAATGGAAGCCCAGTTATTGCCTTTGAGCCAGCAACTCGCTGGCCTCCTGGCTTGAAGTCGAAATATCATACTGAAGTTACCTCTGTGCTGCTTAAAAATTTGTATGTCAACTCCCACGGTTCTTTGTTTTTTCACTAATAGGCTATTGGCTATGTGATTTAGTGAGGAACAATTTCGTTAAAGTGTTTTTATTGTTTCATCCTTTTATTGGTCACCTAAATATGACGAAATCACAAAATGCTATTAAATTTTGGGGTGCATTTTTGAGAACGGGGTGAAAGGGTGGTTTTTAGATTTTTCAATATAACTAAAAAACTAAGCGGAAATCAAAAAAATTACAAAAGTATTTCATTAAATTGAAATATAATAGTTTTTTTTCAACTTCTAAAAAAACATTTTTATACATAAAAAAAACTAGAAAAAAAATGCGAAAAGTCGAGAATTTTCTTTTTACATTTATAACTTTTTTCTGAGCACAGATAAGTATAGGAATTGCTTCAGAGAAAAGAAAATAGAGATTCCAACAGTTAAAATGAGCTGCGAAAAAATGTTTTACGATGAAAATTGGTTGAGATATTTTTATGGGGTATAACGCAATTTTAAGGTTATTGAGTGCTAATTAACATGTTTTATTTTAATTTGTAAAAAATTAACAAAACTGTTGCAAATAAAAAAAAGGAATAATAGGTACATGCATTTTTTTTGTTTTTTGTACATAAAAGTTAAGATGATGTCTCTTCAACAAAATTATAATTGTCAATTTGAAAGTAAATTTCTTCATCGATGTCTATATCGACGTCCTATTCAGAACGTCTGGCATATTTGCGTTTTCGCAGTTGACTTCTGTGGATTATTTGCAAAAAATATAGCTTTTAATACCCAACTCTCTATAACCACAGTTTCCACGCCGGCACCGTTCTCAGGTAAAAATACTTGAATATGTCAGATATTTTTCATAATAAATTTCACGAACTTTCTTCTGCCAACATGGAAGAACGCAGATATCATGTCATAACGTGGATAAAACTGAGCAGTTGCTGATATTGTGGATACTGATAGCTATTGCGGTTGTCCAATAGAAATAGAAAAACTTCTATTACACAAACAGTTCAAAGTCGAAAAAATATCAATAACTGAAAAAAATGGTCGAAAGTTATGTGTTATTTATTTATTTATTTTCCTTTGCAACAACAAATTAATTTTTTAACTTAAAAAACATGCTTATTGTTATTCTCGATAATTGCAAAGAATTATATATTAACATATTAGCAAAAGCGGTGAAAAACTACAAGTTTGAACTTCAATATCTCAGTCAATTTTCATCATAGAACCTTTTTTTCAGGCAGCTCATTTTAATGGTTGGAATCCCTCTTTTCTCTGAAGCAGAAAAAATTATAAACGAAAATGTACAAAAAAAAAAGAAAATTCGCGATTTTTCGCATTTTCTGCCAAGTTTATGCTTACATTTAGTATAAAAAATAGTTTTTTTGGAATTTCAAAAAGCATAGTAAATTCAATTTTCTACAAAAAAGTACTCTTGTAATTTTTTTTTCGGCTTAGTTTTTGAGTTGTATTGAAAAAACCAAAAAACCACCCCTATCACCCTCGTTCTGGCCATGGCAGGTTAAGTGTCCGTGCCTTTGCAACCTTTTTACGTGTGGTTCCTTCCAGGAATGTATCTTTGCGAAAGATACTACCACAAAAAGTTTTGACATCAAAAACTTCATAATACCTGGGAAGTTTTTTTTTTTCGAAAATCCGAAAAAAAATTTTTTTTTTTAATCAAGTGAACCAATTTGTTTGTATTTCACATATATTGTAAATATACTCAAGACAATTTGTTATTGATATTTTCATGAAATATTTCCATGAAGAAAACAAAAATTGATGCTTTTGAATTTTTTCAAAAATGTATAAACGTACTTACACGTTAGCGATCACCTCTATTTTTTTACTAATTATACACCATACAATAAGCTATAACATATATTTTTTACAAAACTCTATCGAAGGAGTAACGTAGTCAAATTGGCAAAGATAATGTTACGTGCTGTCACCCCCCTTAGTAAACATCCTGTATCGTGGGTTCGGCAATTATAACACCAGGGTAACACTAAACAATAATATATTTACTTACGTACTAATTACAACAAATAAAGAAAAAGAATAAATTGGTTAGAAACTCGATATATTAATAAATATATAAATGAACAACAACTGCTTGGATTATACGTATTGAAAATTTTTTGGAGCAGCCTACGTATTTTTTTTGAAATAACGAGATTTATTTTTCACATACATTTTCTACAAAGCTCCATCGAAATGGTAATACATAAAAAAGTTATGTGTTTAATAATAAGAATACATAATAAAAAAACATGTTATGCTAATGATATATGTATGATAATATTAGTCGTGTTCATCACTGTCCTCATTTATTGTAACACTGATATCTTCTGCGATTAATACAGACAGTTTTATTGATGATTTCGGAATATCGTCGACCTTGCATATGATAAATCCATCTCTAAGTAACAGAAAACTAATTTAGTTTTTTAACTTAAACATGAATTTATCATATGCAAGGTTTCTCGACGATATTCCGAAACCATCAGTAAAACTGTTCGCAGAAGATATCAGTGATACAATAAATGAGGACAGTGATGAAGATAACTAATATTATCACATATCATTAGCATACCATGTTTTTTTATTATGTATCCTTATTATTAAACACATAATTTTTTTATGTGTTACCGTTTCGATGGAGCTTTGTAGAAAATATAAGTATTGTGAAAAATACATCTCGTTATTTCAAAAAAATACGTAGGCTGCTATAAAAAATTTTCAATGCGTGTAATCCAAGCAGTTGTTGTTCATTTATATATTTATTAATATATCGAATTTCTAACCAATTTATACTCTTTTTCTTTATTTGTTGTAATTAGGGCGTACGTAAATACATTATTGTTTAGTGTTACCCTGGTGTTATAATTTCCGAACCCACGATACAGGGTGTTTACTAGAGTGGGGGGGGGGGTCACAACATGTAACATTATCTTTGCCAATTTGACTACGTTACGCCTTCGATAGAGTTTTGTAAAAAATATATGTTATAGCTTATTGTATGGTATATAATTAGTAAAAAAATAGAGGTGGTCGCTAACAGGTAAGTACGTATATAAATTTTTCGAAAAATTCAAAAGCATCAATTTTTGTTTTCTTCATGAAAAGATTTCATGAAAATATCAGTAATAAATTGTCTTGAGCATATTTACAATATATGTGAAATACAAACAAATTGGTTCACTTGATTAAGAAAAAAAATTTTTTTGAATTTTCAAAAAAAAAAAATTCCCAGATATTATGAAGTTTTTGAGGTTAAAACTTTTTGTGGTAGTATCTTACGCAAAGATACATCACTGGAAGGAACCACATGCAAAAAGGTTACAAAGGCACGGACATTTATCTTAACCTGCCATGGCCTTTAATAGCATTTTGTGATTTTATCATATTTAGGTGACTAACAAAAGGATGAAACAGTAAAAGCCTATTAACGCAGTTGTTCTTTACTTCCTCTTTTTTTGTACATAGTCACTAGCCTATAACTGTTGTACTAGATCAAAGCGTGTGATAATTTTAAGTGTATATTCCAAAGTACTCCGCGATGTATATATGGTCCGATCCGCTATCTACTTTTCCTCCGAATGTAAAATGTAATAGTAGTTATCGCTGAAACCGAATCTGAGGTCAAAATCGTCACATGTCGTCAATATTTTCATGTATGCTCAAAAAACAGCTTAGAGCAAGCCTGAAACAGGGTAAAAAGTAAATTGAGGGATTAAAGCAGTTGATCTAGGTTTCTATATGTATTTTGGGGCACTGAAACCGAATCCGAGGTCAAGAAAAGAAAACGTTTAATCTTTCAATTTACTCTTTACCCGGTTTCAGGCTTGTTCTAAGCTGTTTTTTGAGCTTCCATGAAAATATTGATACTGGCCTCGGATTCGATTTCAGCGCCCCAAAATACATATGGATATGATAGTCGGTAAAAAAGTACATGATATTTTTTGTGTGGCTGTGTAATTTTTCTAATATCTTGACAAGGCGTTGACTTGATCTCGTGATGTCTTACAGTTTTTCATATACAACGACATAAAACTACTTATATACTTATGTTATTTTGCTCACCTTTCTTTAAGTTCTTTCCAGATTTTTTTCTTGCAGACAAATATGATGAAAAGCACTATTCCGTACATGGCGAGGGCAAAATCTTGAAAGTAAATAAAATAATCGAAGAAAATACGACTGTACAGCCATCTAAGTATCCAGGATAGTAATTGTAAAAAGTGGATATTAATGATAGGATTACACATCACAAAGTGTAAATTCCGGTATATGATAACACTAAAAATAAAAAGATGTGAAATGTATTCTGGTTCAAATGAAAAATTCTATTTGTTTAGAAGTTAGAACAAAATGAAAAAGTCTGTCCTTAAACTAATGCATAACTACCTTATCATATTATAGGTTAGATGAAAGAAAATAATTCTAGTGTAAAGAATGTTTCAGAAGTAAGAACGATTCAATAGCTAGAAACAAACAAAAAAATATGACAAGATATCTGATTATTCTTCGTTACCAAGTTCTTGGTTAAAAAATTAATAAAATTACGATTATTTTTCCAAATTAAGTCACTCTTTATTATAAAGCTATCATAAGATGAAAACAATATTTAAACAATTTGTTAAATCACGCCACGTCACAAACGTTTGAGTGGTTCATAAGCAAAGCTCGAAGTATAACAAATTAACTGCATTTATTAGAACCACAACTTCATAGATGCATTAAACCATTTATATTATATTTGTATATTATATTCATCGAATCGTTCAACATACACCTGCTATTTAACAGGAAAAGGAATCATTCTATTGGTATTTGATAGCATACACATAGCTCTCTGAGTGGTGGTGAATCCTAAAATAGTAGGGTTAAATGGTTTTTTAAAAGTAATAAAAATTATATCGAGGTGAAGCGAGTAGGCATAACTTGTGAATCAACTAAATTGTTATTTGTGTTCCAATGTTTACGGACCAGAGCTTGTGATAATTGTTTTTGTTGATATGTTTGAATTTGATCTTCGATAAAACTAATTTTAGTTTAAACTTGGTCGATATAACTGATCCTAGTTTAAATAAAAAATGAATACAATTTTTGCTTCTCTTCAAAAGGATCCTATGCGACACTATATATTTTTTGGTGAACTGATACAACAATACACTATTTAGCTTAAAAAGCCAAGTGTGATTTCTAGTTTAAAAAGTAAGTTTGTTTTCTGAACTTGAAGATTACAAGACCTAGAAGAGGATAGATTACACTACAGAAATCTCTAAATAGCAACTACCAAGAGAAGCGATATTCAGAACTTCTCAAAAACTTCGAATTGATACTCGAATATGACTACAAAAACAACTTGGATGTTAGTATGGTAGAATATACCATAATAAAACTTGATTTTAATTGAGAACAGATATTAAAGTAGAAATAAATTTTTATTTTATAAAATATTCCATCATTTTGCAAAAAGTAAAAATTGCTTATATCATAAATAATATAGATTTTGTTTCTTGTTTATTCTTTTTTTGTTTCTTCTTCCATGACAACCCAAAATTCTTTATCTGAGGTAAGTGAGCCGCTACATATACCCCTCTCGTTAATAAAAAGAACAATCAATCAATTAACGTATCTATGGCAAAACGTACCTTTTTAATATGGGTTGGTGGAATACTACACCTTTAAACTAACAAAAAAGCAGGTTTGACTGTCAATACTGACAGTTGCGAGTTTATTTCTTTTATCAAAAGTAATTAATTTATTTGTACGGCATAAAACTTTAAATGGACCCTCGAACAAAGGAGAAAAGGTACGTTTAAAACGTTCTTTGCGAACAAATATGAAATCACAACTAAAAATTTCGGGGCTGACAAACGATTTGTGATGAACATGATGAAAAGGAGAAATAAAAGTCAAATTATTAAAATAAGTTCGTAATTTATCAATAAAGTAAGAAATATCAGGAGTATTATATGACTTTAGGAAAAATTCTTCAGGTAATCGTAGAGTTTGACCAAAAATTAGTTCCGTGGAAGAATATTGTAAATTTTCTTTGTGAATCGTTCTAAAACCTAAGTTCATCTACCCAATGTGACGAGTTAGCTCTAGCAGTTAAAACGGTTTTAAGAGTTCTGTGAAAACGTTCAATCATACCATTGCTTTCAGGGTGCTAAGTGGTTGTACGAATTCTATGAAAACCCAAAAATTTTACAAATTCGTTAAATAATTTCGATTCAAATCGAAAATAGTCTTAGAATTTGATGATTGATTTGATAATAAATGTTTAAGGTCAGAATTTTTCTCTTGAGCTATGCTTAATAATTTTATGTTAAAATTATTGTTAATTAAAGGAGATTTTTCTCTTTGAATTGGTGAAATACATTGCTCTAAAGAAGATGTGTCATATACACGTGATAAAAGTGTCCGCTATGACATTATCTTTTCCTTTAATATGCTCAATTTCGCATGAAAATTGAGCAATATATTCTAAATGACGTATATGTCTCGAAGATCTTTCTAATTTTGTGAATAAAGCATTAATCAAAGGTTCATGGTCAGTAAAACAAATAAATGTACGACCTTCAAGTAAATATTTAAAATGCTTAATAACAGAGTACAAGGATAAGAGTTATTTATCAAAGGTTGAATATTTGGTCTCAGTTATGGTGAGTTACACGAAAAGAAAGCTAAAGGAGTAAGTACTTCTTTGTTATCTCGTTGCTCCAAAACTGCTCCCATAGAGACATTAGAACAATCAACTGTAAGTGACGAGGTTATTATCATTACAACAAGTATGAGCTAAAATGATTGCATCAGCTATAGCGCTTTTGGCTTTTAATAAACTATCCATACAGTCTATAGGCCAGTCATCTATTTTCGTAATTTTATGATGTAATAGGTACATTGGTATAGAAAGAATGCAACGAATTAAAATTTCAGAGAAGTTAGTTACGAAACGATGATAAAAGTTTACCATGCTTATAAACGTTGAAGTTGTTTAAGAGTTGTTGGCAAGGGAAAATTATTTATTAATGATATCAACTCTTTCAAAAGAAGGTGAAATACCTTGTGAATAAATATGATGTCCTAAAAAGGTCAAACTGTCAGCTCCTAAAATACATTTAGACGGTTTAATATTTATAACATGTATGTCCAACCTTTCGAAAACCACTCTTAAGTGTTCTAAATGTTGCAAATTTGATATACTTGCTGTCACGAAACAAAATTTGCTATGCAATTCTGTCCATTAAAATTGCTTCTTTGCACGCCTCATCTTAAATAAAACTTGTATTAGAGCTATGATCTGTCCACGTATTTAATTTTAAAATTTTTTCTTTCACACCGGTCGCCTAAAAATATCAGTTTGTTTTCTAGTAGATTCTGTATGTTATAAATTCCTGATTCCAGTTGATTATTTTACTGCCTTCAGCGTCAGAATAATGTTATGAATTTGTATTTAATTTGTTAATAAAACTCCATAATGTCACATTCTGTATGTGTATATCAAAAGCAGCTACAAGCGAATAGGGGTTCATCGCGCGCAGGCCTACTCCCTCCACTCCCACGGGATGGCTATACACTACAACGCGAAGTGGAAATCAGAAAAATATATATATTATTATATAGATATTTATCTCATACGGCGAAGGTCAAACAGTATTTAGTACCTGGTACCACGCACTTGTCGCTTCAATCGCTTTCGCGGTTTCGGGATTCGAATTTGATTTTGACATTTGTTCTATGTTGACAGGTTGACATTATTTACATTTCTCTTAAGTGTTTTATTCTCGGTGTTACATTGGTGTTCACTGCTAAAAAAATAAAATATCTTCTATAATGGTGTTTAAGTTTTGTGTTTCTTCTTGTTATAATGCATATAAACAAACTGTAATGCATCGATTCCCATGTTTAGATAAAGAGGTAAGGTTATATTTTTGTAGTAATCTTCTAGCATATAGGCAATAGTTGAACTTCGGAGTTGTCATAAATAGCAGAAATAGTAATTAAAAAAACATAATCTATAATATATATTTTTTAAATCACTCTGTATGCGTGTTTAAAGCCCTTAAAAATGTCTACAATTTAATGCGCCCAACATGGTCATCGCTTAAAAAATAAGAAAGTACACAGTATATTAATTTCTTACAATTAATTTCAGGGCTGAAAGATTTACCGGAGGCCGAGGGCACTGCAGATTTTCTTCTATTTATTTATAGACAATTTATTTGATAGTGTCAATTAAAAGGGAAATAAAGAATAAGTGTGCTGTGAAAGAAAACTCGGATCATATTGAATTTTGGTATGAAGCAGTCAAAGTGTTACGAAATATAAAATTCCATAAAGAAAATAAATAATCAGTTCCCCGTTCGATTAAAAATTGGATCCATACTTTAAAGGGTTTTATTTACTTTTTAACATAGAAGACTTTCAATATTTCACTTGTACCAAACATAATATATCTGAAATATTTATTAATTATTTCTTAGATTTTTATATACATGTATTTACTAAAAATGTAAACAATTCCTAGATGCACATAAACCTAACCTTTTTTATAACAAAATTAGATTAATGGAGTGTAATAGGTTTGTAAAATATAAAAAACACAAAAAATAATTTATTTTCATGTATGTATTAGTTATAGATAATAAAATATATTACACAGTTAGTGTTGTTTTTTTTTATTATTATAAAATACAAAGTGAAATTTAAGGATATAAGGTTTTCAAGTTTCCCGCTATTAATTTAGTACGGTACCACCCACAAAGCGCTGCATGCAAACTGTCATAGAATTATTAACAGGGAGATAACCATCTATATAATAATATATATATTTTATCTATGGGCAGTTCTCCACGCACCATACTGACTGCTGGCACGTGACGTCAAGTAGGCACCTCAGGTATGAAATATTTTGGACTTGCGATTTTTATTTGTCTTAGAAAATTTTACTGAAGTCAACGTGTGAAATATTTCTAACTTAGCCATTTGAAAGGCAAATACGAAAATATTTATATCATTTAATTATAAACGGATTTGTGATTTTATTTGTAAATTCGAATCACAAAATATTTTTAATAACTTAGTTACTTTTCCGTGAACTAACCGCGTATTCATTCTGCCCCCTCCTTTAATTAATTATTCTCATACGAATAATAATAGAGAACAGGGCTGGGGAAATTCATTCCGTCTTGAGTAGTATTCGGTCTCACATCGTCCTCCGAGGCAGGCTAGCGAAGTAAATGGGAGTAAGTTAAATTATTTATAATTGTAAGTTAACAGACTTGGTTGTCGGTGTAAATTATTCTAAGTGTTTTACTGTCGCAGGTGCGAACTTTGATCATTTGGTAGACTCTTTATATAGAGTTTGGTGAATGTGAAAAGATGTACTAAGACATTTATTAATTATATTTTTGCATTGTTATTCTGTGTCCGAAACCTGTTTAATTATTTCAAAACTATAAAGACGCGTCTTTGTACCATTGTCCAGGTACTTAGACGAATCAGACGAATGGTAGAAGCGTGGTCTGTTAGCTATAAACTGTTTAATCATTTCTGCGTCTGTTCTAAGACAATAAAGATACGTCTTTGTACCATTGTCCAGGCACTTAGATGAATCAGACAAATGGTATGAAGCGTGTTCTGTCAGTCATATGTTAACTAATTATTCTACGTCCATTCCAAGACTATAAAGATGCGTCTTTGCACCATTGTCCAGGCATATAGATGAATCAGACAAATTGTGTGAAGCGTGTTCAGTTAATCATAAAGTGTTTAATCATTTCTGTCCATTCTAAGACTAGAAAGACGCGCCTTTGCACCATTGTCCAAGCACTTTGATGAATCAGACAAATTGTGTGAAGCGTGTTCTGTAAGTCATAAAGTGTTTAATCATTTTCGTCCGTCCTAAGACTAGAAAGACGCACCTTTGCACCATTGTCCAAGCACTTTGATGAATCAGACAAATTGTGTGGAGCGTGTTATTAGTTGTACTTATAAAAGTTTTGGTCTTTATTATTCACTGTTATTATCATCCGAGAATAACCATAATTTTTTAATCTACACTACGACCAAAGTCTGTAACTATTAAGCTCGCAATATTTGCATGAGATATACATAATTTGGTAGTTTGTGATTGTGCTTTCTTGCTTGGTATCTGACACCGTTTGCCCGTGTCTCCAGTTTGCTTTAACGCATCACCATTTGCTTGCCTCACACCCCGCTAACCGCCTTTTAAATTTCGTAGTAAAGTCGTTTTCACACCTGGGTAGCCTAGCTTATCAAACTGGTACTTTGATAATATTATAAAACTGACTATTAACCTTAATTACGTGCTTTAATAGATTTGTAGATACTAGGTATTTATTTAATAAACACTGTTATTGTTTTTAACTGAGTTTTACTGCTGTGTGTGTGTGAAAGTCTGAACTTCCTTAGAGACCTCTGAAATCACCGATTCTTCACTGTAGCTGTCCCAGCCCTACTGCAACAGGCTGTGTTAAGAGGCTAGTGTGGGACCTTTGCCCCACGTAATAATTGTAAAGGTGGCGCCCGAGCTAATCTGAAGTAAATCTGTTAAAAAGCTCAAGCGCTAAAGTGACGCTTCCACTTGTCGAGTGCACAAGGTGACTGGAAGAAAAACGCGTCACGTTGCAATTAAGATATCGTCTAATAGTACAGTATGTGAAGCTTTTAAATCCCAGCCCGAAAACGATGTAATGAATTTCCAATTTTTTTTTCTTCAACGTGCTTCATAAAGTATCTATATTGTCATTTTTCTTGCTTTTTAGTTGGGGGTGGTTCCCGCAAAAAAAAAACAAGAAACTCACATAATCTGATAGAGTATCAAATTATAAGAAAGAGAGGTCTTATATAATTTTTTGCTAAAATGCATATTTTTCGAGATATTGCGAACTGAAAATTGCAATTTTCACCCCCTAAATTCAGTATTCCTAGACGTTTTTTTTTAAATTGCTCCAAAAATGTGGACTTTAATAAAAAAAATGCAAAATTAAAGCTTTTACGATAACAATAAAGGTATTTTCTTTTTTTCCCCGATGTTTAATTTTGGAAATATGGCATTTCCAAAATGGCGGCGAAACGTTCAGAAAAAATATACGATGTTAAAATCTAAAATTACTCAAAATCTACAACTATCAGAAAAATTTTTATTCTTGTAATAATTGAAGGTATTAAAACTTAAAAAGTATTTACGACCTTTTATAATGAAAACTAAAAAAGTTACAAACAAAAAAAGTAGCGAATTTAAAAATTTATGCGCCATTTTTGTTTAGTTTTATTGCTCTAATTTCTTATCAATTCAAATTTTTTAAAAATCCTTCTAGATATTATTAATGCATATTATTACTAACATGCTCCAATTTTTTAGAATTTTCAAAATAATTATTTTTCATTTTGTACCCATTTTCAATAATGAAAATTTTCATAACTTTTTGAAAAAAATCGAGTTTTTGGAAATTGCTCGGAAAATATTTTTTTCCAGAAAATGATTCGGGTCGGGAATTTTACCATTTTTACTGCTTCGCTTACTGTACTATAAATAGACAAAAACGAAAGGTAAACCTGTAAGTACCTCGTTCGTAAATCTTTGGAAAGTTTGACAGTATTTCGTAAACCAAAAGGCATTCGTAAAATTCGAATAAACCGAAAGGGACGTCCCGGGACTTCGAGACTTTTGAAAATAAAATTAGAATCAAGTTAATTTTTGGCGAGATGAATCAATAAAATCGCCATTTTAGTAAAAATCAACATTTATTGAACATAAAATCAAATTCTAAGATTTCTAACGTTAGTTAAAGTCTAAACAATTTGTATGTTTAATTCTCATACACAGATTCATTTTTTGGAAATAAAATCTTATAATTATAAAACATAAAACAGACTTAGTAAAAGTAATCATACTAATCACCAATATTCATCATTTAGTCTCTAGCTACTAGTCAATAATATTTGGCTAATAGGGAACGTGAGAACGCGTTTATACCATCGTGTGACAGGTTAGTTTTACCCTACTGATGATTCGTCGTTGCGATAGTAATTCTGCTCAGTACGAGAGGAACCGCAGATTCGGACATTTGGTTCACGCACTCGCTCGAGTGGGCGGGCGGTGGTGCGAAGCTACGATCCGTGGGATTATGCCTGAACGCCTCTAATGTCATATCCTTTCTAGTCGAAGGTGGCAACGATATCTTTTGGAGTTCCGAGAGTGGAAAGACTCAAAACAATGTGATTTTATTAGGCGGTCGCGGTTCGCCGTGATCGTCGCACTTGCCCTATCAATTAGTATTTTTTCCTAATTTAATAAAATATTATTTTAAAAAAATTAGTGCATTAACAACTTGGTCTGACAATCCGTTTCTGATTTTTGTAATAATGCCTCCGGAAAGAGAACACTCTCTTGTTTTCAATAGATGTCGGTTTTATTGTGTATAGTAAGTTACGTATGTATGAGTATCAAGTAATTACTCGTTAAACTAACAGTTGGCGCTCTCAGTGACAGAGTGCGGGAAGCCTGAACTAATGAAGCTTATTGCGATCTTTTGTTTATAAAATTATTAAGCGTGTCTCGAGTCTCGACCCGAAAGTCCCGGGACACGAGACAATTAAATTTGGGAAAAGTCCCGGGACTTCGAGACACGAGACGTTTCGGGACCCAAACCTTAGTAGTAATTGCTGTCTTAAAAATGTCATTATCTGCAACTGGTATTTGATGATAAGCTCGAACTAAATCAGTTTTCGAGATAATAGTACAACCATATAATTGAGAGTTGAAATCGTGGAAATGAGGTAATGGATACCTGTCTGGGACTGTAACTGTGTTCAGTTGTCGATAATCTCTGCAAGGAAGCCAACCCTTAGGCTCTTTTTTAGCTACCATATGAAGCGGCGAAGAAACGGAAGAAGATGAAGCGTTATATATATAGCTAACTCAAACATATTATTAAATACATTTTGATCTATTTTAAACTTTACATTGTCTAATCTACGCGAACGAGAAAAAGGTAAATGTCCTTCTGTAACAAGATATATCTACAATCGAATGTTTGACAGACAAATTATAATTTGGTGAACTTGTTAAGTTAGGAAACTGTAAAAACAATCCATTGTATTCATTCATTAAAGGAAATAATTTAAGAGAATCTAAAGGACTATTTTCAATAAAATTATTTATTGATAAATTAGTAATATTATCAATTAAGCGTGATTTTTTCAAATCGACTACTAACCCAAAATGAGATAAAAAATCGGCTCCAATGATTGGAATTGAAGTGTCAGCTATATTAAAAACGAAAGAAAAATTCTTCGTAAGTTTAAATTAACTCTTAATAATGTTTTTCCCTATGTATATAATATAGCACAACTATTAGCTGCGGTTAAAACTATATCAAGATTTTTATTTAAATTTGTAAAAACAATACGTGGTATACCTGACAAATCAACTCCGGTATCAATAAAGAATCGTAAATTATTGGACTGATCATAAATAAAGAGTCGACGATTACTGTCAGATATGTTAACGTCAGACGTCAAAACATTATTAACTTCCAGCCATTTAGAATGATTAACAATATTCGTTTTAATATCTTTATTGTAAATATACCATGTACCGGCACAACGGAAAGCTTTATCTTTATAAAGTCCATGCCAGTAACAAATTGTAGTATTATTAGGATCAAATTTATTACGAGTATTACTTCGATTTGAAGAACGAGTTCTTGAGTTGTTTCTACTTCTGCAATTATTGCAAAAAAGTAAGTGCTGAAAGATCAGGAGGTAATTTGAGATTGAATCGAAAGAAGCTGAGAAATAAAAACTTCTTAACATTGCAAAACTTGCTTTAAAGTACCTTGAAAAGTAGTTGGAGAATTTTTAAACATTGTTACTGAACCAGATACAGAGGGTACTGGTTCAACATTAAAAGAAGAATTATATGAAATTTGATCGGTATTTTTAGAATGTACAAATGCTACCACCGAATCTTGACACGATTCCCAAATTCGATCTGCAATATCTATGATATTCTTAATTTCTGTATTGCCTGAGGCAGCGATTGCAATACTAAATGTTTTGGGTAAGCGTCTCTTCCATAATTTTATTAATAATTCCTGGCTTACCATATGGGAGCCTCCAACAATGCTTAACATTGACCTATAAAAATCGGATTGCTTAAGGTCTCCCATTTGTGAGTCCGAAAGTAAAGCATCGAAACGCTTCTCCTCACTAGAAGTTAGTCGTGAGATTAATATACTTTTTAAATTAGAATACAAATTATTCTCAGGTGGATTAGCAATTACATCGCAAATATTATTTATTATTTCTAACGGTAAGCAAGCAATAACCTAGTCATATTTTCTCCCGTCACTGACAATCCTTAAAACAGCAAATTGAGACTCAATTTGTGCAAACCAAATTTCTGACTTTGAAATCCAAAATGGAGATAATTTGACAGACGTGGCATATTGATGATGAGGAATAGTTATTCCTCATCATCAATATGCCAACAGTTGTTGCATCTAGTGTTGGATCAATATAATTTGTCGGTTGTGCCACAATTAATAAATTGACTGTTCTCTCGATTAACAAGGGAATATGAAATCAACTCACTTACCGTTAATAAATGGGGTAAGTGAGGTGCTACGGTTAGCTATAAGATTTGTAACAAAAGTAGGTAATAAATGTAAAAATCCAAAATTTCTACTCCTTTAGTTACATAGATATTCCTTATATTTGAATAATACACATATTAAAATTCCACTATTCCACTCACTACAAGATTCCAGTGACAATTACTCCAATAAAGTGATATCAGATAGATTTACATCTGGATGTATATTTCTAACCAGTAAGTGTAATGAACAGTAATTGAGACGTTCACTTCTTGAGCGATCATTTTGTTTTAGAAATTTAATAACGAAGAACAATATTTTAAATAGTAATCTTCATTCGGTTTTAATTTAACAGAGTAAGAAATACTTACTTTTCCTTATCACTGCTGACATGCCTCCCACTGTCAGAGTGTTGTAGAACGGCGGCTTCCCTTTTGCTCCTTAGGATACTTATAGTCGTTAAAACAAATAATATACCGTTAAATATAATCAAACTTGTCGTGGGTATAATATAGAACAGAAGACTTGGGACCTCTTAAAAATACCAAGAAAAAATTATTTAAACAAGTAGTACAAGTGAACAAGTGATTGAAACAAGTGCATAAAGTGGTATTTTTTTCAAAAAAAAATAATTGAGAGCCAAGCTAAAAGTAGTAGCATATTTTTTTGATTATTAGCTTCCAAATGAGTAAGAATTAAGTGGTCTAGGTCTTCGCACTTAATTTTTTTTGTGTGCCTGTCTTCATTATCTAGATTTATATTTTTAAGCATCTTCCCCCAATTTGACCTTGAAGTAATTTTTACACACGATAACTATGTTAGTGTTAAATAATATAAATTTTTTGGTAGGTGTCACTCAAGGGGTTGATATAAAAACAGCACCCTCAAAAATTAAATTATTTTTTTTATATACTAAATGACGTAATAGGAATGTAAAAAAATGTAGAATATAAAGCTATTTTATATCAACGTCTCCTATTAATTTCAATTAATTATCTTCAATAGTTTTGAAAAAAAATAATTTTAAAGTTGAGAGTTGTTATCCCCATAACTCTGCTAATATAGGGGATAGAGGTTTATTATATATTTTATTGAGCATTCTTAGTCATAAGCAACGTTTATGTGAATGAATGGCCCAATAAGCCGCTGGGCCCAATTCCATATACTTCACCGGCGAGACCCTTTCTGTCTGTCTGTCGGTCTGTCGGTCTGTCTGTCTCTCTGTAACTTTTTTGTGCGCACGTTTACTCTGGAACTGTTTAAGATATTGACTTGAAATTTGGTCAACGAGATCTGGAACTAGATTATATTTTCATCTTGTTCCGTCGGGGGGTAAATTGGGGTAAATTTGGGGTAAATGGGTAAATCAAGCAGGTAAGAGTCCATAAAATTGGTATTTAGTATATACAAGAGAAGCCAAGATCTCAAAAATATTTTTGGCATTAGCCACCCCATTACCACCCCCATCCCATTATTAAAGGGGATGAAAAAAAATTGTGATTTAGTGTATGTACAAGAACCAGAAACCTCAAAATATTTTTTTACTTCATCCATCCCCACTACCACCCCACTACCGATGTGGGGTATCGTTTTATGGGTTTTTGGGGTAGAGCATTTCAAATATTATATTATTAAAGTTCCATGAACAATTATTTCCATATATAAAATTTTTTCGTTGTGAGTGACTTGGATAGAGAATCTGGGTGTGGAATTAGTGATTCCTTGGGCAGCGGTTTTCTTAATTGCCATGTTAGTCCTTTAAAAAAATGCATTCATAAAGTCCTATTAACCTTTTTGTATTTGTGTTCTTAAATACAGAATTCAATAAAAAAGAAATTATATTACGGAGCAGTGAGTAAAACAACAATTAAAACGGATATTGAGCTACATTGTATAATCAAGTGATAACAGCAACCTAACAAATTGACCCAAGGGGGTTTGGCCAAGTTTATTTTTTTTAGAAATGTCATTATTTTGTATTTATTACAAGACAATTAATTTTGAGGTAATTTAGGGTCTTAGTTTTACTTCTATAAACGTATTGTAATTTTCTCTCAAAAAATATCAACACCTTTAGCATTTACTGCCAGATCTACTCCACGGCTATTTCTTGTTTCTAGCAGCTCGTGTATTTATGGATAATTATAGCCCTTTTATAGTTCAGCCGGATTAGGTCTGGAGGTCGAAATGTCATTTAACTACCATTTTTTTTTTAAATATTCTCAAGATATTGGATATTGTAAAACATGTTTGGTTTGGTTGTGTATTACAAAAATAAAGTTAAAAAAAAAAAATCAAAACTTTTTTGTACCCACCAAATACCTCAAGATACATATGTTAATTTATATATCTATATTTCTCGAAATTGAATATAAATAATTTATAAAATTACTTGAATAAAAATATAAACTTGTAAATTTAAAATGTTTAACATAATATTTATTTTAATGAAGGTATCTTAAGAAATACATAAAATGGGCAAATGTCATGAAAAATTTGCTAAGATATAGATCAAGTCATATGCTATTAATATCATTTTATAGATAACTCTGTAAAGAGTAACACTATAGCGTGCTTTTTGCAAATTTATTTTAGAAAACACTAATATTTAGCTTAAAGAAACTTATTATATTTAAGTAAAATATTTGCTCTCCGTTTACTTTTACTCTCTGGTCTAATAATGTAACATGAAATTTGAAAATCTTAAGAATTTTTGAAATAAATTAATCTCATCCCATTTGTTTACCTCTTAGAAAACATAAGTCTGTACCTATCCCAGGCCAATAGTATTTTGCTTTGTCACCAAAACTGTCCAATAAAGCCACCACTAATAAAATTAAACCGGGCATTCCTAAGGCATATATGCTTAAAATAATAAAAAGTATATCGTCTTTGCTTAATCGCCCTCGAAGTCCATGCAAACCACTGAAAAAAAAAAAAACTGGTATGAGAATTAATAGTTCACAGATATCCCTGAACCATATAATTCAACTTCGCCGATAAATATGCACGGTGGCCTACAACCAAATTTAAATCAAAGTTGTTGCCACTCGAATTTTTTTTTAACACATTCTTAGATGTACAGTATAGGCAAGTCCTGGATTAGGTATGTATAGTTTCAACGACTTAACCGACCGCATAAAACAATAATTTTTCCACTTAACTAAATATTTTTTCTCTAAGGCTATGTCGAAATTCCAACCGTGAAGGAGTGACACTTTTAGAGATTGAAGTGGGAATACATGCAAAACCTATTTAATGATACAGAGATCATAAAGAACGTGGACATCTAATAGCAATTAATTGCAGTACCTGGCCAACAATCACTCGTTTACAATTTTCTCGAAAACTGCTAATTTTAGAAAAAAAGTTTCAAATAAAAAAGTTACGTCCATCTTTTATCTTCGTTACTTCTCGATACACTTGGTGTCTATTTCGAAAGATAAAAAAGTTTACCGCATGTTACATTTGAGAATGCAAATTTTCGACATAGCCTTAGAAAAAAAATGATGCTTTCTACACATATTAAAATTTGACCTACATATTAACACATTATGTTAACAAATATATAGTGATAACAAGATAAAAATTTGAGAGTAATCCAATGTGC
Source organism: Rutpela maculata (assembly GCA_936432065.2). Taxonomy (NCBI): domain Eukaryota; kingdom Metazoa; phylum Arthropoda; class Insecta; order Coleoptera; family Cerambycidae; genus Rutpela; species Rutpela maculata. The sequence continues at coordinate 300,676,794 of OW386285.2, forward strand.
CGTTTTTGAGTTAGAGCGAGTTAAGCAGAAAAATAATTGTTTTATGCGGTCGGTTAAGTTGTTGAAACTATACATACCTAATCCAGGACTTGCCGATAGTGTATATAGAACCAATTTCCACGATATTTAAAATCATTCATCGCAGAAATTTTTTTTTACAAGTATTTTACTTTTTTTGTTTAATGACACAGCCACACAAAAAAGCGGTCTAACCTGCGGACCAGGCTAGTGTGTCCTTATGTATTTGGACTCGGTGAAACCGAATCTGAAGTCAGAATTATCAGATTGGCTCGTTTTTCACCACTAACCCCAAAGAAACATCCCCTCAAAAAATTATATGTCCGGCGGACCATATTAGTTAGTGTATCCTTATTTATTTGGACCCTTTGAAACAGAATCCGAAGTCAGAATTGTCAGATTCCGCGTTTTTCACCCCTAACCCTAAAAAACACCCCCAAAGCAAAAAAGAGTGGTCTGGACTTCAGACCAGACCAGTGTATCCTTATGAATTTGGGCCCGCTGAAACCGAATCCGAAGTCAGAATTGTCAGATTGGCTCATTTTTCACCCCCAACAAAAAAAAAAACACCTCCCAAACAAATTATCTGTCTGGCGGACCATACCAGTATATCCTTTATGTATTTGGTAAAGATACATTGGTCTGAAAAACGAGCCAATCTGACAATTCTGTCTTCGGATTCGGTTTCAGCAGGTTCAAATACATCAGGATACAGTGGTCTGGTCCGAAGTCCAGACCAGTTTCTTTTTTGGGTGTTTTTTAGAGGTGCAAAATGAGCGAATCTTACAATTCTGACTTCGGATTCTGTTTTAGAGGGTCCAGATACATAAGGATACACTAATATGGTCCGCCGAACAGACCATTTTTTTTTTTTGGGGGGGGGGGGTGTTTCATTGGGGTTACGGGTGGAAAATGAGCCAATCTAACAATTCTGACTTCGGAATCGGTTTCAGCGGTTCCAAATACATAAGGACACACTAGCCTGGTCCGCAGGCTAGACCACTTTTTTTTGTGTGGATGTGTCATTAAACAAAAAAAGTAAAATACTTACATCTAAGAATGTCTTATAAAAAAAATTCCTAGTGGCAACATCTTTGATTTAAATTTGGTTGTAGGCCACCGTGTATGTTTATAGAAAGCTTTACTATAACTTTCTTTTTAAGCTTCCACTATTTTATTGTTAACGATGTCTGAATTCCTCGCGGTTCAAGACACATGCAATTTTAGGTTGAGTGTATAGTTAGTATGTATGACTACTACCTAGTGTGAAAATAATATTAGACAATTCTGATTGATGTAATCTGTCACCAATTTTCTATAATTGTATTTTTGATTATAAAATAAAACACTCAGGTAATTACAAATATCGTGTCTTCCAGTTAATTCCAACGGGTTATGTGGCCCAGAACGATTATAATACTGAGTTGTGAATTTTGCTGTTATAATCTGTGAATCAATAGAGACTTGTAAAATGGCATCGAGTGCATCAAATTCTGCTCGAATTGAATCTCTGTCCAAGGACAATTATGAAACTTGGAAGATGCAAGTGAAAGCACTGTTGCCCAAGAATAATCTCTGGGAATATGTTAGTGGAGAAAAACCGCTTCCGAATGAAGAAACTAGAACTGACGTTTCAGCAGCCGCAAGTGTTCGAACAAAGACAGAATGGGCCAAGGCGGATAAGGAGGAAAAGTCAGATTTGATCCTGTCTATACATCCAACAGAGTTGCAGCATGTACGAGGATGTACGACGTCTCGTGAGGTTTGGTTGAAACTTGAATCTATTTATTCATCAAAAGGACCTGCTAAAATATCAACGCTACTCAAGCAGCTGATGCTTCAAAAGTTAAGTGAAGGTGGTGATATTAGAGACCACATGAATAGATTCTTCGACGCAGTAGACCGATTGGCCGCCATGGATGTACAGGTGCATAAAGATTTATTGACAATAATGCTGTTTTATAGTCTTCCAGCTAGTTATGAGGATTTCAGATGTGCAATCGAGCTTCTGTAGATGCTCACAAAATAAAAATACTAGAAGAGAGTGATGTAAGAAAGCAGTCTAATATACTTGAGATGACCGGAGCTTTTGCAGCTGGCAGTAATGGAAATCGACGACGTGAATGGCAGGGTAAAAAGAATGAGAAAAGTACGCCTGTAGGTATCTTCAAGGGAAAATGCTACAAGTGCGGTATGCAAGATCACAAGTCGCCGGACTGTCCAGTTAGGAATGATAAAAAAACTCTTGAGAAAGGCAAGCAGTGTGCAATGGTCACAGGTGATACGTTTGCAGCGTATTATATTAAACGTCAAGTATCAGCTGAAGTTACAACTCGACCATGGATCCTTGATAGCGGTTGTACAGCGCATTTGTGTGGAGATGAGGAGTCATTTAAATGTCTCGATGTGTCCACGTATGGAAAAATTAACCTGGCTAGTCAAGCATCTAGTGAGATCAAAGGAAAAGGTACTGTAGGTTTATCAGTAGTCAATGGAAAAGATTCTAGGTGGACGCAATTCCTTGATACTTTATTTGTACCAGAACTTTGATCAAATTTAATTTCAGCTGCTAAAACCATGACGTGTTGTTCAGACATGATTCAGCTATTGTTTACGATCAACAAGTAAAATTAACAGCTGAACGTCAAGGTGATCTGTATTATGTTAAGGAGGAAAATAGCATGGCTGGTATGGCAGAGACGAGAGAACAAGTTGAAGTGAAAAGATGGCACCAACGTTTGGGACATCTAAATTCAAGACATCTTGTGAAGGTCATTGGTCAAGTAACCAAAAGGAAAATCACTATAAAGAATGTGGAATGTTTATCGCAGTGTGACGTATGCTTAAGAGGTAAAATGACGGGACCAAGGTTTCCTACGAGCGAACGTCAAAGTAATGACGTTCTGCAGATAGTCCATTCAGAACACAAACTGCAAATAGAGCTAAATATTCGGTCACGTTTGTTGATGATTATTCCAGATAGTATGAAATATATTTCTTAAAGCATAAAAGTGGTATATTGGAGGCCTTCAAATTATATCAAGCACACGTGGAAAGGCAGACTGGAAAGAAGATCAGGTGTGTTCAATCCGACAGTGGAAAAGAATATTGTAATAATGAACTTAATTCATTCCTAGACAAGTAGACAGTCAAGGTATTGAACGTCGACTGACAGTTGTGAGGACACCACAACAAAATGGTGTCGCTGAGTGCATGAACAGAACACTGTTAGATATGACGCAGTGTCTGTTAATCCAATCAAGATTACCACTGATTTTTTGGGCTGAAACAATTGCAACTGTAAGTCACATCAGAAATAGATGTCCGTCTAGTAGCTTGAATGGAGGGGATACTTTAGGTAGGAAGACGACATGGAACTATTTGAGGACATTGGGATCAACTGTGTATGTCTTAGATAAAGATCCATCAAAAGGAAAGCTCGCTGAGCGATGTTGGATACCCAAGTGAGACAAAAGCCTATAGGGTATGGTTACCAGAAGCCGGAAAATGTATTGTTTCAAGGGATGTCAAAGTCCAAGAGGAAAACACTGACGGATCTCAAGACAGCCAAGAGGAAATTGTGTTGATCGACGATGACATTGAGAGACCTGAAAATGATAATAAAATCGAAATAATGACAAATAATCCTAATGCGAGTAGTACACCTTTAAGTCATTGGGACAAGAGAGATCCCCATAGACTACACCAGCGTTGCATCATGAATTCATACAAGAGAATCTAAGAGGACGAGGAAGTCCGAAGATACTTCGTACTGGATTCAGAAGTCGTCCTAGGAAATTAATTTTATCAGTTCGAGAAAGTGATCGAGAAGAAGAAAATTCAACGATTCAAGTTAATGATGATGACGACGATGAGATGTTTGCTGGAGTTGTAGAAGTAAATATAAAGAATGTACTGATGTCTCCTGAAAGTGACGAATGGAAAGGAGCGCTATTCAGTCAGAAGTTGAGAGTGGTAAAAAATAATACTTGGGAAACTGTTGAAAAACCGCAAGATAAAATGTGGTTGCTAGTCGCATTGTGCTGACCAACAAGTATAAACCAGATGGAACTATAGAGAGAAGAAAAACTCGAATAGTCGCAAAAGGATACAGTCAGCAATATGAGGTTGACTATAACCAAACTTTCGCCCCAGCAGCAAGATTGGAGTCAATACGACTCATATTGGCTCTTGCGGCAGAATTTGGCATGAATTTGGTTTGATATGGTAACGGCGTATCTAAATGGATATTTGGAAGAAAAAGTATTCATGGAAATTCCAGATATGTTACCAGAAATGCTCGAGAGGATAACCAAAGACAAACGAGCAGTTGAAGAAGTGAAGAAACGAGGTGCAGAAATGCTGAAAAGATTGCAGCAAGGAGCAAATGCTAGTCGATTGCAAAACACCCTTTATGGATTACACCAAGCAGGTCGGCAGTGGCATGCTCGTCTTTCAGATAAATTAACTAGTATTGGATTAGTACCAACGAAGGGAGAACCTTGGTTGTATTATGCAAAACTCAATATTGTTACTAATCATTTATGTAGATGATATATTGTTAGCATCGATAGACTTTGAATGGATAGATGAAACCAAATAGAAATTATTAGAAGATTTTAAAATCAAGGACATAGGCCGAGCAAAATACTGTTTGGGTTGCAGATTAACCAAGAAGAGGACTTTATCACGATAAAACAAACGCGATATATCCTAGATATTCTAGAGAATGTGTCAGTGTAATCCAGTTGCAACACCGACTGAGCTTCAAAGTAGGATGGGTAAACCCACAAAAGAAACCAAATATGGTGATTAGCTTTATCGGGAGCTAATAGAAGCTCTAATGTATCTTGCTGTAGGACCCAGGCCAGATATTGCAAATACCGTATGAAGGCTACCTCAATTTATTAATAAACCTAGTAATCAACACTGAGCAGCAGGTAAAAGAGTTTTAAGGTATTTCGTTGGAACCAAAGACATAGGATTAATGTATACCAGTACAAATGAGCCTTTGTTCGGATATTCTGATGCCGACTGGGGAGGCTGTGTGATTGACCGACGATTTTTTTTACCGGTTATGCTTTCATCCTAGGAGGAGCAGCAATAACTTGGAAGTCGCAGAAGCAACCAACGGTTGCATTATCTTCGATGGAGGTTGAATATGTCAGCATGTCTGAAGCCACGAAAGAAGCGTTTCATCTGCGCGATCTTTCTTATGACATATCCTTAAAGGTATGTCTGATGTAAAATTGTATCTTAATAACCGTGGAGCGCAGCACTTGGCGTCAAATTTGATCTATCATTCAAGAACGAAGCACATCGATATTCGCCATCATTTTGTTCGAGAATCTGTTGAGAGAGGACTAGTTACTCTGAAACATATTCCAACCGACCAAATCTTAGCGGATGTTCTCACTAAAGCATTGTCAAAGGCACCACATTGGAGATACGTGCATAATCTTGATGGGGCGTATTAGCGATATCTGAATTCCTCGCGGTTCAAGACACGCAATTTTAGGTTGAGTGTATTATGTATAATTAGTATGTATGACTACTACCTAGTGTGATATAAAAATAATATTAGAAAATTCTGATTGATGTAATCTGCACCAATTTTCTATAATTGTATTTTTGATTATAAAATAAAACACTCAGATAATTATAAATATCGTGTCTTCCAGTTAATTCTAACATTTATACTACGAGAAGAATTAGCCAATGTCGGTACTACTAAAGAGATCACGTAACTTCTTTGGCGAGGGTTTTTTATTTTCGATTATTTCACTCGTTAACATGATGCCAATGATGATGCCCATGTGCCCATATCCCATTTTTTGAGAGTTGAAACAACCAAATGTATTATTAGTAATTCAACAATTAGATCGGCTTCTGATCTTTTGATAGCACTAGCATGCAATTTTACCTCTAGAAAACAGATTTATCGCTGTAAAACGCATTGGAATTATTGATATGTCATATTGTGAAATATTTTCCGAATATCACTTGTGCTTAAAAAAATATTTACAATTTTTTTTCGAGTTTGTCGCCCAAAGTTAATATAACTCGTACAAATTGTAGTAATATACTGGGCGGCTCAGGGGACACTCTTGTAACTTTTGAATCGGCGAATAGGTTTTTTTTTTCAAATTTGGTGTAGTGATATGGCGGATGAAGTTTCCAATTATATGATATAAAGAACCATGACTTCCGGTTTCGATGCAACTTACATGAATTTTTAATTTTTAAAGGGGACAACCTATATATTTTTGCATATTTGGATCCTATTGGCCAAAATACATATGATCTGACCCTCAAGTGCTATTTTGATTTTTAAAAAACATTAAAAAGAAAATTATCAAAATATTTTTTTCTTTTAATTATTTTAGTACAAAGAGAATGTAGACTTTATGCATATGATTTTCTTCGTAATTTAAAGATCTACTTAAATAACAGATTGTCCCATAGAAGGTGTATTAAAAAAATAATTTACATCGAAAAACCAATATCGTTGAAGTTAATGAAGAATAAATAATTTTTAATGTTAGTAGGTATCTGCAAAGATAATATTTTAAAGGTGCTTGCAGACCGATTTTTAACAATTTTGGTAAAATCGCTGCCTTCTATGATTAAAATTAAAAATTAAAGAGTCTATATTTTTGAAAATAAAAATAATATTTCAGGGTCAGATCATATGTATTTTGGCCAGCAGGATCCAAATTTCTAAAAATATACAGGTTGTCCCGTTTAAAAATTTGATTCTCATGTCAATTATATCGAAATCGAAAGTCTGCCATTTTGGTGAAAAAGGCACTTTGCATACGAATTGCATGCAGTATTTTTTTAATACCGAAATTGCTACCAAAAAATATACGTATACATTAAAATATAAACAATTTACTTTACGACCTAGTGCGTAAAGCGAAGTAATAAAATACCTAGTAAGTTAGTCGTTTTAGAAATATCACCATGGCCAACCTAATTTTAAATGATGGGAAACTAACCAAAATTTTAGAATATAAGTGAAACATCAATACTGTAAATAATTCAAGAATTATTGTTAAAGAACACTGATAATTGATATATTTTGTGATAATGGTTATATTAATTAAATGGACTATATAAAATTAAATATATAGTTTTTGACATTTAAAGATGAAATATAATTGTTATAAGCAATTTTTATTTTTTTTTACTTTACACACTAGGGCGCAAAGTTTAACTTTGCCCACCATACAGCGTTCGTAAAGTAAAGTACGCACGGTAGTAAAAAATAGTTATTTGTGCAACAAATACGTAAAGTGATACCTTTTTACGAATGGGAATTTTGTCGAGACGTAGGCGAGTGCGATAATCCCATGAGTGAAATTGTGAGGTGAGGTATGGTATCGATTTCAATGACGGGTCCTCGTTCGGCGAAGTCAAGCACGCCGGAGCGAGTCTGTCACTTGGATGGGTGATCGTATCTCATCTCGCCGTCCTGGTTAAGTGATAGAGTAGCATTAGCTAAACTTCGCCAGGACGTTAATATAAATAAGGCATTAAAAAAAAATAGGTACCTACTTTACACGTGAATTGTGTACAATCTTTTTCTACTTCTGAAATGTTTACCAAAAAAAAGAATACAAGGTAGTTGTTTCAAAATCGCAATATCGCCATAGTCATAATTAGTCAATTTTGAATGAGTGAAATGAAAATCTTAATATATAAATGAAACATCAGTATTATAAATAATTCAAGCATTATTACTAAAGAACACTGAAAAATGAGATATTTTATAATGGCGTACCTAGTGATAATAAATAAATGAACTACATACAAATAAATACGATATGATTATTTTTAGGCTCCAATATGCGTTTTTTACCTTTTTTTTTTTTTACTTTACGGAATTTACAACGTCTGTAAAGTAAGTACTCTACCCTTCTAGTAGAAGAAAGTATTTGTTTTATATGAATGATTTATTATTTATTTGCGTATATATGAAACAAATGATTCTTGATACAAAACATTAATTTTATCTGTGTATGCATTATTATAACTATACATTTTTTCAATTATTATGGATTTAGGAATAGCTCCATGCCAGTCACAATTTGAAAATCAGAACAAATATATATATAACTAAACTAGCAAGACAGAAGAGAACGAATGGTTGTGGATAGGAAAAAATTAAAGATAAATACAGGAGCACAATTTCTTCTCACCTAGGATTATAACTATTATATCTATTTTTTACTCCAGTTTTACTCATTATATATTTTAATGAAACTATATTGTTTGTATTACACATACATCATGTAGTAAATTGAATTGAGCTGTAACCTTGCATCTGATTAAATTTATATAAAGGCTTTTACATTCGTTTATGTACTTTTGGCAGCTAAACGTTAAACGATATATGAAATTAGAATAACTCTGACAAGGTGAGCTGGGTAACATCCATGTCCGAATTTTTTATAATGCTGACGTATTTACGGGAAATGTTAAGGTTACCGTGCCAAAATTTTGTTAGTATTTTCAGATGAATTAATGAATGGATGTCTTATATCGCCAGAGGTGTGTTCATTTTTTAATATTGTTTTTTAAAACGTATTATATCGTTTGTTTAGTCAATTCCAATTATAATATTATTCTTTGCCAGTGTGAAGCTATTTTTCGTATTATTAAACTCTCGATTTGTCCAGTTTAGGTACATTTTATTTTAATAGACCTGGAGCTAGAGATAATTTTGTTTGACTAATTTCATTATAACTTTATAAAGTTGTTCTTCTTAATTGGTGAATGATGAGTCTATCAAGCGAATAGTGGGACAACTATATGTAAAAAAATAAAATACTGTCTCTGGAAGACTGACAAATTATGTTTTTCTTGCATTTTATGCTATAAAGTATTAGCTCAAGAAGAGTCAACATTAATGATTTAAGTCAAACTACTTTCGTTAATGAAATGGTCCTAAAATGTTTGTCGCTTTCTCCAGGACTATAAGATAGGAATTGTGAGTGAGCACAGATCAATATGAACTATTCTCGTATCTTGATACGTAAAGTTAAGCAACAGCAGTTGCTGTTTGTACCTGGAAGGGTAACCCCCAGGGAAATACAAGGACCTCGCCTCACCTTCCAGCGGTTTATATATCAGCGTATATGAGGAAGCTTTACAAGATATACTTCGGAAGGAATGTAAAGCAGTCTATCTCTTGTTTAGTAGATGTTAAGCAAATAAAAGACCCTTACTTTTTTGCGAGAAAAGGTTTAGAAAAATCTACTGGTTGGGGGTAGCTCATCTTCTGGTGATGACGATTGGTCAAAATCGCAGATATAAGTCAACGTTAAATAAATAATAATAATACACTTTTTTCAAATACGAACTAGATAATATGAATTCAAATATAAATATAAATGGCAAAAAATGAATAAGCGAAAACGTAAAAACGTAAACGAACGTTCATAGAGGGCTGTTTTATGCATAGGTGAGAATAGTATTCTTTTATATCTTAAATTTAAATCATGTACATCTGTGCGAAATTTAATTTTGCTATATAAATAACTTGGGTTATTTGAAACGAAGACTTTATGATACAAAGTGCCGCGATGAACTGTTTGGCTCTGTTTCATGTTTAGCCATTTACAATCTCGTAGCTTGTGACTTACTGGGTGACGTCTTCTGATTTCGTAAGTGAAGCGTAAGCAACAGTTTTGTATTTTTTGGATCCGCAGTGCAGTAGCCGCAGATAGGGGCAGGGCCCATAGACTGTGTCACAGTAATTGAAAATTGATAAAATAAGAATATCACAAAGCAAAACTTTTATCTCAGTATTCAAAATGTAAGGAGCATTGTGCAATATTTTTAGCTTTGTCATAGCTATTTTAATACAATATGAGATATGTTTAAGAAATCTGAGGGATGTATCAATGATCGCGTTCATCACGGTGAGCAATGACATAGTGCTCACTGATACCGATCCAAATTTGGTTGAAATTGGATGACCAATAACTGAGTTCCGAAGGTGTTTCCACTCGAAACGGGTCATACTGTATGTATACAAAGTTGATATTTTATTATATTATTTTTCTTCAACTAGACATATTAGGTTTTCAATGTCTGTTGCCATATTTTATCTTATACAAGCATTTTCAATCTGTTCTAAAAAATGAAAACTTACCTAAACGCAAGCCATATATCAATGCACATTACGTTCATCCAAAAATATGACGCACATGAGCAGTACAGCTTCACATAAGCTGAAAAAAAGAGCTTTATGCCATAATCAAAATGTATGTATTAAATAAAATTTTATAGCTATAAACTTTTAAAAAAGGTATTTAGACATATTAGTACACTGATACAGTGACAATTCTTAAAATGAGAACAAAATTGCTGGTACAGAAATTTATGGTCTAATGTGAAATTATTCTATAGATTTCTGTACTAGCTGGTTGTCGATCCTCAGAGACGAAGTAAGTAAAAATAAAATAAATATAATTTAATGCAGCACGTCACTATGGAAATATATAAACAACTGTTATGTTTGACGTGCTTTGATAACTGAAGAAGCAATGATAACACACAAAAAAAATAAAGTTTTTCTACAAACACCATTAAAAACTAAATTTTTAAGACGGCATACTTGAATTAAAAATGTAATATTATATAAACTCGCGTTAAAAATGATTACATGATTTACTTTTAACACTGGTGCAAAAAGTAAAATGACAGTCGTTTGTCATAATGACATTTATTAAGAAAAAATTAATATTGGAACTCATCATATAGCAATAGTTTTTCACATTGGACAAGCATGTGTCAAACAACGGGCAAACTTGATTTATTTATTTCATAAATCCTACAAACTAATAGAATTATGAGGTAACCATTAAAAGGATTTGAAATCTTTTTAAAGAAACTTTATTGTTCTTTTAATGATGTTTGTAGAAAAAACATTGTATGATACACGTGTTAAAAATGACTTTATTTTGTTCGTGGAGTTGCTCCACTCGGTTACGCTCGTTTCGCAAACTTCACCACTCACAAAATAAAAAGTCATTTTTAACTTGTATCATAAATAACTATTTTTACAATTAATTATCTTTTATTTATTTGCTTTTATCATGATTAGAGAATATTATTTAGGTATTATGCAAATCACAACTTACACACTTTTTATTCATTATGAAAATACCTACTTTCTGTATATTGTTGCCCTAATCTGGGCACGCTAATATACTAGTTAGGTAAATACTTTAAAACACTCATTATTGGAGAATCAATCAAAACAACTACTCTTCTAGCTAATACTGACGAAGTATTGAATTACATGATAGAATTCTTAGCATTTTAAAGAGAGAAAAAAAAAATATATATTGAAAATACTTAAATCATTTATTCAAATTTAGTCATTCACACTTTTTTATTTAATATGAAATTATCTACTTTCTGTATATTGGTGCCTTAATCGGGTCACGCTAATATACTACTTAGGAAAACACTTTAAAACACTCATTATTGGAAAACCAATCAAAACAACTACTCTTCTAGCTAATACTGACGAAGTATTGAATTACATGATAGGATTCCTGGTATCTTAAGGCAAAAAAAATATATTGAAAATACTTAAATTATTTATTGAAATTCAGTCATTCACAACAATTATTGAACCGTACATTCTATTTCAACTCTAGAAAAGTTGTACAAGTTTTTTCGAACTTGTTAGTTCTCATCAGTAGAGTATAGAAACATTCATTCATTATTTACAAGCCTATTCTTGATTTATTTTTACAATTAATTATCTTTTATTTATTTGCTTTTATCATGATTAGAGAATATTATTTAGGTATTATGCAAATCACAACTTACACACTTTTTATTCATTATGAAAATACCTACTTTCTGTATATTGTTGCCCTAATCTGGGCACGCTAATATATAACTTTTCTAGAGTTGAAATAGAATGTACGGTTCAATAATTGTTGTGAATGACTGAATTTCAATAAATAATTTAAGTATTTTCAATATATTTTTTTTGCCTTAAGATACCAGGAATCCTATCATGTAATTCAATACTTCGTCAGTATTAGCTAGAAGAGTAGTTGTTTTGATTGGTTTTCCAATAATGAGTGTTTTAAAGTGTTTTCCTAAGTAGTATATTAGCGTGACCCGATTAAGGCACCAATATACAGAAAGTAGATAATTTCATATTAAATAAAAAAGTGTGAATGACTAAATTTGAATAAATGATTTAAGTATTTTCAATATATATTTTTTTTTTCTCTCTTTAAAATGCTAAGAATTCTATCATGTAATTCAATACTTCGTCAGTATTAGCTAGAAGAGTAGTTGTTTTGATTGATTCTCCAATAATGAGTGTTTTAAAGTATTTACCTAACTAGTATATTAGCGTGCCCAGATTAGGGCAACAATATACAGAAAGTAGGTATTTTCATAATGAATAAAAAGTGTGTAAGTTGTGATTTGCATAATACCTAAATAATATTCTCTAATAAATAACTATTATTTTCCAAAGGTGAAAGTTACCTATACCTATGTTTTTTGAGTCGCTGATTCCAAATATCACGTCAAAATTATATGTTTCACTGCTCAGTTTCTCGCAATTGACATTTCATCCCTAAATTCGGGGTTACATGGCTATTAAATCTAATAGAAAAAATAAAACTTCTAAATCATTTAAAATGGCTCTCGTCACATACTCCCAACGTTCTATCATACCACGGAAATGATGGTGGTGTACTTTTCCCCCCAAAAAACTACCACTACTACCCCTTGTTCTGATTTTTTTCATTTTAAGCTTGTGAAGGCGCAGGGAATATTGATAGGTCGAGTATCTTTGACCAGGAAACCCCAAAACAACCCTCGGGGGTTATAACTACCCTCTCTCAAAGACAAAACATTCCGAAAATACTGCAAAAGAGCTGAAAAACAGTTTCCTCCAGTTTTCGAGGGCGAGTAATGCGAGTAACACAATAATTGCAATACTTTCCCCTATTCTTCTGGCACTACCCCTAAATGAAAAAAGACTTGTTCTGATTTTTCCGTACTACGCTTGTAAAGGCTTGACAGATCGGGGTTGTTACAGGGAATATTGATAAATCGAGTATCTTTTGATCAGGAGACGCCAAAACTACTCCCAGAGGTTGAAGCCACCCCCTCCCTGAGTGACAACACATTCCGAAAATATTGCGAAAGGTCTGAAGAATGTTTTTTCTCATTTGCGAGGGCAAGGAATACGATGGTGGCAGTGGCTTTTCTTCCCCACCCTTCTGGAACTACCCCCAAATGGGAAAAAACTACTTCTTTTTCTGATTTTTCCGTACTATACTTGTGAGATCTTGACCGACCGAGGTTATTATAGGAAATTCTGAACAACTTTCGTTGATAAAATTTTCCGATAAAAAAATGCCTAGCACCGAAAAATCGGAAAAAGGTGTGGTTTTTCGGTTTAGAGGTAGTGTTTGGAGGGTAGGTCGGAAAATATTGTCACCATCGTATTCCCCGCTCTCAAATACGGGAAAGATGTCCTGTGGTCCAGTCGCAGAACTTGGGACTAATATGCCACAAATAATTAATTATAGAGTATATTGAGTACTATACGTACACATTTCAAAACTAACTATTATATTCTTACCTGATCCTACACAAATAGGGTGATTTTCTATTATGGTATAATCGTACAGATCCACTGCTGTTAGTATATAAACAGGTATTAGACATAGAGTATGAAACATCAGAGCTTTTCTGTGAATGTTCTTTCCTGGTAGAATAACATATATGAGAAAGGTAACCAGCAGAAATGGTATGGGTACAATTTGAACTGAAAGGAAATAATACTAAAATAATTTTGATAATGGTACCAGAATAACAGAAAATATAAGGTGTCCAGAAACAGTGGAGAATCTATATGTAAAGTTTCTTTCTGTTACCTGTTGAAAGGGTCAAAAATTTGTTCGAAACTACTATAAGTTTTCTAAGCAAAGCGGCACACAATGTGTAATTTTTGTAATCTAGGGGGACAAAATACCATTTTGGCAAGTGTATAATATTTTAATAAACATATTAATTCCTGACACTTGCCAAAATGGTATTTTGTCCCCCTAGATTACGAAAATTCCACACTGAGCGGCGACCGTATGGGACCCTCCCTACCTGATCACATATCAGGAAGAAACATAATTAAATCAATAACATATAGTGGAGTCAATAGAGGCTGAAAATATGCATTATTTCGGAATCATTACGGGAAGCCTCGATTTTCCTAAAACTCCTTGATATCACTTTTACATAGCTTAAAGTAAAAAGTTATAAACATATGATCGTGAGGAAATTGTTTGTTAATTATTTAAACAAAAAGAAACTTTCTTTACAAAATTATTATAAGTTGAAAAATTTTAAAGCAATTTAATTCAAATTGACATATAAGGGGGTTTTCGAGGTCGCTGAAACAGATTATGATGTCCAAAAAAGGTAATTCAAAATGGCTGATCCAATATGGCCGACTTCCATCATGCAATAAAATAATTCAAAACACAATTTAAATATTCACATAAAAACTTAAGAAGAAGCTGAGAAAACGTGATATTGTACATAGCATTACAAGATGATCTGTGAAAAAGTGCCCAAACTACTTTTACAATGCTCTGCGGACACACACACAGCGCAGCGTGCTGGGCAGGTGACGCGTACTGCTTGCCGCGAGGATGTTGTTTTACTTTCATTTTCTTTCTATTATTCAAGCATTATAATTTGATTCATGACGCTATACCATGTGAATGTTTTCACTATGTTTTCGATATTTTAAACAGGATAAAAATTGGAGAAAAATCAACATTGAGTTGATTTACCGAAAAAACTTGATTTTTTTCAATATTTCGTGAAAAGTATAGGTTCATATATATTCCAAAATTTTTTCATCATCAGATTTACTTATTTTGAGGTCCTACTATAAACGTCTGCTGCATAGGTAAGCTAAATAAATTTTTTATAAAAGTTATTAACTTTTATTTTACCCACAATTTCACGATTTTTTTTTTATTTTCGTAAAAGAAAGAGGGGGTTAATTTAATTTTTAAGGTAAATCCCCTTGAAGCATCTTAAAATACACATTTCAAGCTTTAAAAGTAGCACCTAATAACGCGATTTAAACCAAAGAAATAGCTGGTTAAAGTTAGTTATATTATCAAATTTTATCGTTTTCTCAAAATTTTGAAATTTTTAAGATTTTTTTTCACTCACCGGATCTTTTTGTACATTACTTCAATATGAAAGACCCAAGTTTTTATCTTTAAATTTTTAGAAATGGTAGAGCTTTTAGCTATTTCATCGCAAATCTCTTTATGTTCCGACTTCATTTATGTGCTATTCCTACATACATTCATCTTTATATTTAAAAATATAATAATCCAATATTTACGTGTCTCCTCGTTCCATTTTCGTGCGTTAAACAAAAAAATCTGGAGCCTACATTTTTGATCGTACAAAGACTTCATATATGTTTTTGATGTTAAATTTCCCGTACTTTCGAATGTCGTAATCACTTTTTGAAAGAAAAAACTATTTTAAGATATATTTGACAAAGACTGGTATTTTGCAAATAATTTCTTTAATAACAAATGACGCTCACGGACTATTGTTGGTAACTTTTGGTGTGTTGTTTCTGACATGTTCAGAGATGTATTCTCAAAAGTTACCGCTTCCCGGAATTTTTCCGAAGTGAAAATCTCTGTTGACTCCACTAATAGTAGAATATGAACATTGTCTAAATGCTATGGTCGAAATTGTAAAAAATGGGCTACTTCCGGTTGAGAATTTTTTTCTTTATCTACATGACCGATTATCCAAATTCATTTTCATTAACAAGTTAGCATGGAAACGTGTGACCAACTTTCAACAGCGATACCTATAGCCTTGAAAAAACGGATAACATAAACATTAAAACAATGTAACAAAGCTAATTTTTCTGAGAATATTTATAACTAGTTATTGTTATTATGTTTCAATTAGTTCTCATATAATTTTGATGTCCCAAAAAAAATTATGTTGGTAAAGGAATAAGGTAATATATCATATTTTTCTTTCAGACACAAATAGTTTTTGGCATAATAATGTTAAGCAACGGAATTAATGTAGTAGTTAATTAGCACTTCAATACTCCTCGTGCTTTTTGTTTTAATATATCACATTATATCAAAATGTACATAGCTTTTTGTTCATTAGTAAATACCTGTGAGATGGATTAGCAACGTTTTTTGCTCGGCAACTACACAAAATTCGACTTTTACTCCATTTTCTTCATCCACAAGGTGATTTTTGCAATAATAATTCTGATTTGCCATTCCAACCATTTCCTGATCAGGACATTCTGATAACTCGACATTAAATGCATCATACCAATCTTCTTTATCTATATCATAAATCGGTACATTAAAATTAATCGAGTCGTTCATGTAACACCTGAACAACCTCTGGTCAATGGAATTGACGTCACTGAAATAATAAAATCCACTTGGGCAACACTTTCTTATGCAAATTCTACAATTGCAATAGTCAACTTTGTATAAGGTGCTATTATTATAGGTCACGGTATCATTAGAACACAGGTCTAGTGAATCATTTGTTAAATTGCCTAAAGATGATCGAGTTACAATAAATATTAGTAACAGTTCCCGAGCTATTAAAGCCATTGTAATGTCTAATACCTAAAGCACTGATGGGAAAATGTTACAGACTGGTACCTATTCAATAATTTTATTCATTTTGGAATCAGCAATACGTCATAGAAATTTTAATTTAAATATTAGATACCAACAATTTTCTCTCTCTGATAGCCAACAGGTTTGCCCATCCCACATTCATAAAAAACTTAGGTAATACCTGTGAGATGGATTAGCAACGTTTTGTTCTTATTCGTACCTATTTGATTTAATCAAATAAGTATATATTAAAACCGAACAATTTTTTTAATAATAGAACAAACATTTTTGTACAGAAATCTTTTGCATAACCGGTCGAACTCAAATATCGAATGAAAAATGTCAGTAGTTCTCTCTGTGTGTGTGTGGAGAATTTGATTTTATTATTAGTTTAAAATAAGATGCATAGCCAGAATGAAATATTCTGAGGTGTTCTTGGGATTTGAAGTGATTAAAAACACTACCAGATGATTTTTTTCCTCCCGTTTATCTGTGACGCCGGTGTTCAAGTTTGCCTAGCATGTTTGAAATAGAAGACAAACATGTCTGCTCAAGAATGTCATTTGTAAAAGGTTGCCTTTACGTTAATAATATAAGATCTGTTGAAAAATAATTTTAAAATTCACAAAATTATTCACCACTTTTGAAAATTCCAGCTTTAAACAAATATTTAATAGGTTATTTATGGAAAAACATGACGGCGGTCGATAACCATATTAGATTACCTTCATGTTATATCTAATTTAAATCATATTCTAAATTGTTCAAAGCAAAACATGGTTTTATTCCATTTATCCCATTGAATTATAAATCCTAAATTATAAAGTAGGAACAGGGTATATACGATACGAGTACACGGGGCGTCGGAAAATACAAAAGAAGAAGTTCATATAGTCATGTGTCCGGAAATTATTCACAAAGGAGCTAGGGCCTTTTGAAGCAGAAGCAGTATAGTAGGCTTTTATTGAAAATTAGAGGAATGCTACAGCAACGAGATTCAATATTAATAAGAGCATTGACTAAATATAAATTCGGTCAAGGGCAGGGTACGGAAGGGTAGGCGGCCTCCTTTAAAATTCAACATTTTTTTGTACCGCTAATTTCTTAAAATTCTGCTATCGGAATTTGATTCCGTTATAAAATTTACACAACTCAGGCCTCTTTTGCTTAAAATCGTATGACCAACCATTTGTCTTTATAACTGGTGTAAAATAGTTGTTGCAGGGTTAATTCGTGACCAGATTTCAATTAATAATCTGATTACTTCCATTTTTAAGATTTCTCAGAGTTAAGACGCTTCCTTGTACTCCTGAACTGTTCAGCTTTCAAGTTATGACATTTGAGTATAACTTAAAGCCAGAACACAGATTATAATAGAAATCGATTGCACCCACCTTCCCAAAATAAAATTTAAACATCTCGTAAAAAGTCCATGTTCCACCTGGAGATTCTTCCTTTTTCAATGATTTGTCAAATTGTTCCCGTTGTTTGAATGGTTACCATCAATTTCCTTTCTCCGTTGAATGAACCAGTTCGAATTCACCAATGCTAGATCACCTCCATCTTTAAAAAAAAATCGATGGCTACAACAACGCCTTATATTATAACAGTAATTTTCCATATTATAATAATATACAAACCGATGCACTGATTATTTTAAGTATAACACTAATAATAATAATGCAAATTATAACAGTGGAGCACTAGGAACGCCATGTACTACGTGCAAGCCTGGACGCCAAAGAGGACGTGGCAAAATAAATATATGTTAAAATTCTGTAATATTGTATACAACTGTCTTGCTACAATTCAATCAAAGTATATGTATTTGCACGCGTTTAGGATATTAATATCAAATAAATGAGCAGTAGCCCTGACATGGGCACAGTTAGTAGGTATGCTTTTAGAGGGCAGAGTATTTACTAGTGAAATATTTTGTCGAACTCCTCTATATGTTCCCTTAAGTATACAAAGAATAAAGAACCGGATGCAACATACAACTATTCTCCGGATTAATGCCCTGCCGAGCGCTGATTTACGAATTACAAGCCCATGTCAAGGCCACTGCTGCTTCGATTTCAATGGAGATCAGTCGCTAGATGGAGCCTGCCATTTTTGTTGGATCTCGTCATGTAACAAGAGTGAACAAGGGCCTTATTCCAGCCATCTTAGATCTACCTTGCACGTGACGAGAGCTAATAGCTCGACACTGCAGTCTGCAAGTGGTGTGGAGTGGCTGGCACGAGAGCTCTTTTGAGTAGGAATAAGTCTTTCGGCTGGTGTCTGTTGCAATCGAAACTTTAGCGTTTTGTGGCAATACATAGTTATTGCACTCAACGTGGCCAGGCTTGTAATTCGTAATTCAGCGGCGGGGCATTAATCCGTAGAATAGCTGTTGATTGCAGTCTAGTTTTCTATTCCTTTTATATTTAAGGAAACGTGTAGAAGAGTTCGACAAAATATTTCACTAGTAAAAAGAAAATACTAGTGATTATGTTAACTATTACAAAAAAAAAAGTTATCACAGATAAGTATAGACATATATCTTTCTAAACAACTATTTTCTCGGCTATATACCATGATGAATACATGATTATAAATAGGCAACATGCACATTACGTACAGTATTTCTGCTGTAATAATGTTATTTCATAATTTAATCCCAATGAAACATAATTGGGGGACTCTATAGATAGATGCGGACAGACAAACTGATCAAAATATGTATACAAGTTAATTTCTCGTAGTCAAAAAAATTATAATACTTTTCAGTTATAAGAAACTTAAACTCTTGTTTGTCAGGATAAATACATAATTGAAAAAAAATAATCATCCCTCATTAACCAATGTATTTGAGTGGTTTTGACGGGACGAGGAGTTTCTGTGGTTATGGTATAATGTAGGAGAAAAAGAGAAAATCATTTTTGTTTTTACATATTTCTTAAAATAGAAGGAAATAAGAAGCAAATTTTAAAATTTCTTTATTCTCAGATTTCTATAATACCTGTGTTGTTTATTGACTAGTCGAATATGCTCTTATAGTTCAGGCATATTTAGATTAGTATAATTATTACATTATGAGAAACATATATTACATTAATTCCACCTTAACAGGTCTATCTAAATATATTTTGTTCCTAAAGAGGTCATTTCTATTTTTTTGAAGTTTGTTAAATGCACATCAGACATTTCTATGGTTTCATTGGGAGCTTTAATGGAAATAGTTGTTAACCATTCATTACCTTTGAGTTTTCTGATAAACTGACGGTATCTGGAAAATAAATTTTTATCAATATTTCATAACAGAGTTCCTGTATATTATCTATAGAGTATACCCTACGAGACGAATCACAGCTACTTCCGAATTTATGAAGTTGGAAACTTCATAAAATCAATTTGGAAAATTGATTTTCCATAGGGTACTGTTAACAATTCAAGATATTTATTAATATTTAATAACAGGGCAAAGTCTGCATTTGTGTCAAAGTGAATAAGAACTTAAAAAGTTACGAATCAATATCTCTAATTTGGGTTTATAGACGATTTAACGGAAACAAACTGAACTGAGCATTAACTACTGATTGATTGCTGCCACTCCCAGAGTTATACAGCTGGACCTGCTACGTTCACGCTGGGTTGAATTAGGGTCATGCTTGTTGCCAGCAGCGAGAGCTACATGGTGCATGATAAAGGAATGCGGGATATGAGGTGTAGGTGTTTGTGAGATGCGTTACCGCATAGTATCGTGAGGGAGCGTTTAAGCTCCTTTTTTTGTGTTTTTGGTTCATGACTTCTGCCTGTTCTGGGTCTTCTTGTGAAATATGTTGCTGCGTTGTATCGTGATATGGAGTGTTTATGCTCCTCTTTTTGTGTTTCTGCTTCTTCGAGTCTTCTTTTCTGAGTCTTCTAATTCCTCGATTTCCGATGCTGTGTTGGATTTGGGTCATACTTGTTGTCATCACCGACAGCCATATGACGCATGATAGAGGATGCAGGGATGGGCACTGTAGGTGTTTGTGGAATGCGTTGCCGCATTGTGTTCGTGATATTTAATGTTTATGCTTCTATTTTTTGTGTTTCTACTGTTTGTGCTCTTCTTTTAGTATTTCTGCTTCTACAAATCTTCTTCTTCTGAGTCTGATTCCTCCGTTTCTTATTCTGGTAGAGTACATATCGTTGCGATTTTTTTGTGGAATTCATTATTTCCCATCGCTTTTCTTTTCCAGTATGTTTGGTCTTTTCCCAGTTTGTTCATGATCCTCTCGATTGTTGTTTTCCATGTGTAGTTTGCTGCTGTTCAAATGTTAGCGCCTTCAGTAGATGTGTTGGGTTCCTTCTTTGGACATGTCCCCAGTACTTCATTGCGTACATTTCTATCCTTTTTGTGATTGTCTTCCCTTCTAGTAGTGTTGATGATTTATGTCGCTGTTTTCGTCGTGTTGTTTTTGTGAGTAGTTGGTTGATGTCTCTTTCAGTTCTTTTCAAACTTCTTCTGTTGGCTCATGTCGTTGCCGCGTTTTTAATCCCATATGTCATCGTTGGCAGTATGATGGCTATGTACAACCGTTTGGTCAGGCCCCATGCCTATTTGTTTTTCTCGATGAACGGTACAACTGCCCTTGTAACTCTGCATGCTGCTTTTATTCTCTCCTTTACTGTTTCTCTCCTTTTCAGTTATTTTTTGTCATCTGGTACAAGATTTGAGTATTATATTTCTTAAATATGAACTTATGTTAA
This sequence comes from Rutpela maculata, assembly GCA_936432065.2. Taxonomy (NCBI): domain Eukaryota; kingdom Metazoa; phylum Arthropoda; class Insecta; order Coleoptera; family Cerambycidae; genus Rutpela; species Rutpela maculata. The sequence continues at coordinate 300,698,249 of OW386285.2, forward strand.
TTCAGCAAATACATCATGTGGTCAGATAGATGTCGCCAAATTCCATTAATCCATTGACGCAAACTGACGTTCTTGACTGTGCCATTAGGTTCTTATGTTTCAAGTTATTTCCACGTCATCTGTAACTTTGTACTGGTGATAATAGTATAGTAAACCGCAGATTTAACAGGCACTTAAAAAATTTCGGCATCTCTGGCTTTGCGATGCGGCGTGTTTGATGGGTCAAAGGCGCTGAAATTTTTTGAGTGCTTGTTAAATCTGCGGTCAACTATAACACAAAATTGATGTTAAAATGACGTGGTACTTCGCCTGGGTGACGCTTTTTAGGAGTAATCTCAAAATTGCCTACAATTTATTATTTTTTGCCATTGTTAACGTTCTTCTACCAACTTTGGGATTGATGCCTAAAACAGCTTTCAAGGTATTTTATTTTAAACTTAACGTTCTGTATTTTATTAAGTAGCTATATTTTACTAAAGCGTATTTGGTTCTTATTCTGATTGTCACTTCTTAGAAAACGCCGTGCATGCTTCAATGCATTATTCTGGATCAGTGTTATGGTAGTTCTGACAACTTTCTAATTTGAAAATGCGTGGAAGCTTGATTTTGAGATGTAATTTCCAGAAATTTTTCCATATACGACTGAAGTAAAACGCAAACTGCCTAATAAGTTGTTAACACCTTCATGTCCTCGTTCATGTCTTTTTGCTTACCTTTCTGCAAGATTCTTCCGGATCCCTTTCTTGCAAACAAATGTCATGAAAATCACTATCCCGTACATAGCGTGAGCGAAACCTTGATAGTAAATAAAGTGTTTGGAGAAACTAGGGCTAGCAAAGCATGCAACCATCCAAAATATTACTTGAAGTAAATGGAAACTGACTACTGGATTAATTTTAATCATCATAAAGAATGTTTTCCAGCATAAGGTAAACCTGAAAAAAATGCTACATGAAAAATATTCTGTTCTACCGTTAATATTTTATAAAACATGTTTCACTTTTAAACAATTTACTGAAATTGCAATTTTCGTTCACTATTAGTTTAATATTACATATATGTTTACCTTGTACATTTAGTGCTTATTTTAATAATTATTTCTAATATAAATAAAACAAAAACAGTAAAATAGAGTAAAACATACCCACTTTTTGTCATGTCTCCTACTACCGAGAGCCCATTGTAGCATATCAATTTCTCCTTTACTTACAGTTCTTTGTATACTTATAGTCGTTAAAATAAATAATATGCTGTCAAATACAAACAAAGCTATTGTCGGTCCAAAGTAGTACATAAGAGATGGCAGGTCTGAAATGTACCAATAAACAAATTATTTACCTCGAAATACAGGGTGTAATCAGTTTCATGTCATTAAAAAAAAACTGGTAATGGGGACCGACTAGACAAACAAAAAACCTTTATGACTTTTCCCCCTAGGGGCACTTTGAAAAAAACTGACCTAGGTCTACAATTTGAATATTAGGGTAGGAAACATTTGAGAACCACTGCCTTTCTGAGTCAATGGACGTGTAGTAGTTCCCAATTATACAACTTTTAAATTGTCATAAAAAAGTGCAAACATCGACCGACTCGTTCCGCCGGCCGGCGGCACCTTTGATGAGTGCCTCAAATAAAAATGTAAATAATTCGTTATCTCTTTTTGCAGAACTGCAAAAGCAAATGGTGGGCGTAGAAGTTAAATACAGCATTTCTTAACATGTGTGATTTTTAATTTAGAACAAAATATTGGAGCTTTTATTGTTGTTTATAATTTATCAGATTTAAATGTGGTTTATTAACATTTGTAACCCAAATGAGTGTTCTGGGTTAAAAGCTTGAAAAATGAATAATTATTGCATGACATTGGGAAATAAAGAGTTAGACGTATGAGATACACGATAACAGAAAACAATTATGTGTATTTTAAGTTAGGAAAAAATCTGATTTATTTAACGAATTGCCGATCAGGTATCGAAAACTAAAATATTCGGTAAATTTAGAACTTACCAATAAATTTATTGATTTACATAAATTGTTCGAAATGGCTTCCGTCTGCATCAATACACTTTTCGGCACATACGCACTCCGTTCAACACATTTGGTAAATTAGGATAATTTTTTATGGTTTCTATGCACATTCAAGTACCACATTAAACTATTAACTAACGTTGTCAATAAAGAAAATAAAAATAAAACTTGGTGCAAAATCCACAACAAACACAAAAAGAACGAACAAGTAGAGTCTCTACGTAAGTCAATAAAATAAATCTTAACTGTAAATACGTGGTCCAAAATTCAAAAGAACAAAGTAACATACAAAATAAGGAACGGCCTCCACGTGTGTACTTAACGAAATGTTCACAGAAACTAAAATACCGCACCACCAAAGAGTTAAAGACCTTACCTTACCTAATTTTAAAGAGCCATAAAAAAGTGTGACTATCAACTCGTGTCCTCGTCGACGCGCGGCCTCTAACAAATGAGCGCGAAGACTTTGAAAGAGTCGTATTAGCGTATTTGATGATTAGAGGCGCCGATATTACACGAATATAAGAGCCCATCCCAACATTCCAGCAGTTCTCAAACAATTTTACTGAAAATTTTCGAATTTTCTTTTTCTAAAACTACGGTTTTTTTTTTAACTATTTAACGTCGGCCTATTTCCGCTACCAGGGCCTATCACCGACGCCAGGAGACGAGCTACCCCCAACCTGGAAATTTTGCCGAACCTCTTCCCTTAAGAAGAGTAGGGATCTTTTACTTGCCTAACATTTAATAGACAAGGGACCGCCTGCTTTACATCCCCTCCGAAGGATGGTATATCCACTACGTAATCCTCGTCTGAAATTACGTAACTTCCGAGTATACACTGATATACAAGCCTCTAGAAGGTGGGACGAGAACGCTGTATTTCCCAAGATGGGAGCCCATCCAAGTACTAACCGCGCTCGACATTGCTTCAACGGAATATCGACTGATATTCACATTGAAGTCGCCTCTACGCTCGCCCCAAAACTACGGGTTTTTGATCCCATGTTATATAAGGTGTTCGTTTAGTCGTTCCCCACCACCAGTTTTCTTTAATGACATGAAACTGATTACACCCTGTATAATTAAAAGTATATCACAGATTATTATACCAATTAATAAAAAATTAATAGTCAAGAATCCAGAGGCCGTTTTCTTCCAAAATTAGATCTATGTTATTTAAAGTTTTCTGCTGAATCAATTTCCGGAGGGCGATTTGCGGTGTACGCTTACGTTCATCCCCTGTATTAATTCTTCACCCCAATTCGTCGATACACGATATTTAAAATTTGTCAGATATAATTCGTTCTATCTCGAAAACTATAATAGCTACAAGAATGAAATTTTTGACGGATTTTAAATAATGTATGATGACTACTATTGCGGTGTTAAAATAGCATTTTGATTATTGATCTTCCAAGGAAAAAATAAAGAACGCGAAGGTGCTGAAATATTATGAGAAAGATGTAGCATCTAGGTACTTTTTCTATTTCTGGTGATTGCTTGTTGAGCGGTATTGTAGGACAAATTTCAAATTGAATTTCAGCAAAAGAATTTTTACAATCGGATCAGTCTGACAAAAAATATAAATTTACACTACTTCCACATCCAGATTCCAAGTCTCTTACAACGAAAATACTATATTTGCACTCCACTATGTGGAAATAGTTGTTTATGGAATTTTAATAAATTTGAAATCGGCTACCCTAAACACGTATAAAACGATATGCCACATCGGTAGTGGTAGTGGTGGTAGTGGTGGTAGGGGGTGATAGTGGGGGAGGATGAAATGAAAAAAATCTTGAGGCCTTTGGTTCTTGTACATAGACTAAATCACAATTTTATTTTTTGTACTCCATTTAATAATGGGGTGGAGGTGGTAATGGGACCTTAACTTCTTTTATATATATAGTGTGTGCGATTTAAGACCGCAACATCCCATTATTTTGGAACGCGTTGGCCGATTTTAATTTTTTTTTTTTTTGAGATATAGTGCTCGATGAGCTTTATTTGACTGTTTTGAAAATTTTGTGATTTTCATATTTTCAAGGCCTACTATATGCTCCTCTAAATGGGTCGAAATTTCGAGATCGACTATTAGGCAATTTTTTATCGCCAAATAGGACAGCGTATTCGATTCGCAGTTGTCTCAAATACCTCTATACAAAATTTTAGCTCGACATCTCATATAGAGTGTTTGTTATTCAATAGCCAAATTTAAAATTTACTAAAAAGATAAAGGAGTCATTCGACTTAAGAAACATCAGACGCTAAATGGGGAAGAAAAAGGAAAAGTTATTCTTTAAATAAATAGTGCTTCTATGCATTATTCGGTTGCTGTACGTAGGTGCCTTAATGAAAATTTTTCAAACAAATGAATTGGACGGAAAATATGAAAATTACAAAATTTTCAAAACAGTCAATTAAAGCTCATCGAGCACTATATCTCAAAAAAAAAAAAGTAAAATCGGCCAACACGTTCCAAAATAACGGGGTGTTGCGGTCTTAAATCGCACACACTGTATACTAAATACCAATTTTATGGACTCTTACTTGTTTGATTTACCTGTTTACCCCCATTTACCTTAATTTACCCCCCCCAAACCCTTCAACTAAATAAATTCATAATACAGGGTGACAATCGGGAACTGGATGTTTTTGGAACGCATGGTACGGAGCTTAGCGCGGTTAGAGGAGGGCAAATGCGATGTTACTACCTTTGTAATGTTATGACATTTGAGTAGCTACTAACAGCCACACGAATATATTGGACGATTTTGAAATAAGTGTTACACAAAGAATTTGCAAGATAATAATAATGAAGCTTACACAATGCCATTTACGATGTGTATCAAGTATGGAAGATAATGTCAACGAGATGGTGTCCGTCGCGTTGGATGCAGTTTTCGACCCTCTTCATGAAATCGTTCATAACACGCTCCAACATCGCTCCATCAATAGTCATAATTTCCTGACGAATGGCATTCTTCAAGTCGGCCAAATTACGGGGCTTGTGAGCATATGCACGACTCTTCAAATACCCCCCAGAAAAAAATCACAAATTGACAGGTCTGGAGACCTTGGGGGCCACGGCACATCTTCAAAACGTAAAATAATAAGTTTTCCTGGAAACACGTTGCGGACAACATTCATTGATGCGTAGGCACTATGAGCCATGGCACCATCTTGCTGAAACCACATATTCCTTGGATTTATCCATTTTCTGAGTAGTTCTGGCATAAAAAAAAATGTGAATCACCTGAACGTAGCGGTTAGAATTAACGGTGATGGTACGCCCGGCTTCCTCAAAAAAATAGGGACCAATAATGCAAGTAGGGCCAATGGCACATCACATTGTGCCTTCTTCAGAATGATCGTGGATTTTCAGAAGCCCAGTACCAGAAGTTCTGTTTATTAACTGCTCCATTTAAATGAAAATGAGCTTCGTCGCTCATTAGAAGCTGCAGACCTAAATTATCTTCCAAAATTACTTGCATTCTCATAACGAAATCTTCACGAGTTTCAAAATCCCTTTCCTTTAATTTCTGAGCAATCTGTAGTTTGTAGGGATGGAATTTAAAAAAATAATAATAAAAATAGTTTCTACTAAAAATTAAATTTTTATTTAGAGTACATTGTTATAAGCATTTTTCGTGTGGTTGTTAGTAGCTACCTCCGATTAAAGAACTTATATCTAGATACATAATGGCATTGATTTATTTGTCGCTGAAAGACTCAGAATCTAAGGCACTTCTTCCCATAAGTTGCTGATTGGCCCATCGGCGTATTCGCGGCCGCTCGTGCACGATCGGCTTCAGTTCGATTATCATAATCTCAGTTGACAGTTCGGCCATTAATGTCAATAAATGTTTTTCGTGTTCTCCGACCAAAAACTGGTGAAAAAGTAATTTTATTTTAAGTTGTGATTTGCTTAATACCTAAATAATATTCTCTATTCATATTGACATAGTTTAGTGACAATATATTTTGTGCAAATAAATAGTGAAGTGCTGTGCTGTTTGCAGAAAGCAGTTTAAAAAAGAAGAAAATTGATCGTTCCATAGTCGTAACATGATGAAGTTCAGTTTACAGTTATAAAGTAAATAGCAGTTAAATTTTAATATCCTTTCAATACATATTTATCTTACTGTTTTATCTTACTGTAATATCGTATGCCTACATCACGTTATATAAAGAGCCGGTAATGCAGGAATTGCAATAATTCATTTTAATGAAAATATTTACCATTCTACACATTTTCTACACACACAACGCCACTGTTGCCTATGGGATGTGATGGTCATCTATCCATTTTAATGGACATATAATGTGACTATGTTAGGAGCAAACAAGGTATATAGTGAAAAGATAGCCTGTTATGTATCTAGATATAAGTTCTTTAATCGGAGGTAGCTACTGAAATAGCATAACATTACAAAGGTAGTTACATCGCATTTGCCCTTCTCTAACCGCGCTAAGCTTCGTACTATGCGTTCAAAAAACATCCGGTTCCCGATTGTCACCCTGTATAATATAATCTAGTTCCAGATCTCGTTAAAATACATACGTATACCAAATTTCAAGTTAATATCTTAACTGGTTCCAGAGTAATCGTGCGCACAAAAAAGTACACAGAACGACAGAGAAAATTTTTTTTGCTCAAACTTAAAATCAAGACATTCTAAGCCCATTTGAACAAAAAAAATATTTTTATTTTTTTTAGCGTTACTACAGGGTGTCTCACCGGGACTGCATGGATCGATATAGGGAAAGTACGCACCAGAAAATTTTGAAAACTTAGGGAATTACTAATGTCAGTATAGCCAATTCATAGCTTTTGGAACTTCCGATTATACTGGAAGTCGATACCAACTCGCTTATTTTAAATGGAACACCCTATATATTTTGAAGTTTCCGAAAAGAGCGAAAAATTCTGGGCGAAAACATGTGGCGTTTCATTGATATTTGACATTTTATATAAAATTTGACAGGTGTAACGGTTTGCAATAACCTTTATAACTTTTTTTACGTAAAAGATCCTCATTTGCTTTTCAATGATAATATACCAAGTGGTCAGTTTTTTACGTTACATGTTGTCAACTTCAAGCCGCGAAAACGTGTTTAAGTCGAATGGAACATACTGTATTTTTTGCATTAAATTACGTAAAATTAAATTCCCCCTTTTCCCATGTCGATATTGTAGAAGTCTAACTTAAAATTTTTTGAATTATTTGCGATTTTTCAAATCGATCGATGCAGTTCTCGGTGGGACACCCTGTATACATCCTCTGAATGCGGAAGTCATAGCAATGAAATTAACATAGCGCGCAAGTAATTTATTGTGCGATAAACACATTTTTGTTTTTGTGTAATTTCCATGCATTGAAGTTTATCGGAGAAAACAACTATGTATTTATTAAAATGTAGAAATGTATAATTGTTGGTTAAATTTTCATAACTGCGGATTTGACAAATATAACAGGTAGAGAGTACACATGTTTTATACTAAGGGAATTATGTACTGAAGGGATATTGGATATTAAAATTTAATTGGTATTCTCCTTCCTTATTACAACTGTAAACACGACTATGAAATGATCGATTTACTTTTTTTTTAAACTGTTTTAGTGGCGGTCACGTCAAACGGAGTTTACGATCGTGTCCGAAACGTTACGAATAGATTGACTACCCAATCGGGAACCTGTGGGATGTTTGCAACTGAAGTGCCTTAGACTATGACTATCTCAACAATAAACAAACCAATACACATTATGTATCTAGAGATAAGTTCTTTGATCGGAGCAGCGACGTGTCAGTGAGTTGTCACACATAAACTTTCAATATCGTTTGAATTGTTTGTTAGCTTGCACCTCCTCTCAATGACTCTGAAATCTAGATCTAGACCTGTCGTAGTAAAAGAGACGAAGTCCTACAGTTTCTGATAGAATTCAAAGCGTTTTGAATGGGCCCAAATGTTGGGACTTTTAGATAAAATGTTTTAACACTCTTTTTACGATAAAAGCGAATCTATCTTTTTTGGTTACTTACACCCAATTGAGAAACATGCCACATTATTTTTGCATAGAAACAATAATTTCGAACAACTGGAGGAGCATCGTGTTACGTTTAGGTGCACTGTTCTTTACTCCATCTTTTCAACACGCTACCTTCCCCCAAAGACTTTGCATTTAAAGTAAAATATTTGTCCTTCATTTTTGATAATTGAAATAAATTAATTTCATTAAATTCCCTTACCTTTTAAAAAACAAGAATCTTGGCCAATTCCAGGCCAATAGTCTTTACTTGCATCTCCAAAAGCATTCAATAAAGCCACTACTAATACAATTAAGCCAGGAATTGCCCAGGCATATATACTCAAAATAATAAAAAGGACATTTTCTTTGTATATCCGTATTCGGAACCAACGAGCACCACTGAAAAAAAAAAAAATGAATATATTTCCAATGCTTTTGAATCTTTCAAAAATTGCGTGCAATTTTGACCGAACTAATAAAAAATTTGTTGGCAAACATGTCAGATTACTTTTATGTGGGCGAATTTTACGAATCAGTGACAGATTGAATCTATACAAATACATGCTAATTTTTCGAGATAATTAATGTATTTTTTTGATATATTGTTAGATCATCATGTAGCCTGACATTTTATATTTTTAATATTCCTTTTCAGACAAGTGTTTTGAATTTGTTCCAAAAACAGAAGGCTTACCTAAAGTTAAGCCATATTTCAATACATATCACATTCATCCAAAAATATGAGGTAAGTAAGCAGTAGAGCATTATATAACCTGAAAAAAATATATGATTTAGTCCACAAACTTCACAATTTACTTATTAAATAAAATCATACAGAGGCAAGCAGTTTCAAAATATATTGAAGGATCAATTAACTCTAGAGTCAAGGCTATTCCTTACAGTAATGTAGCTTTGAAATATAAAGCAACATACTGTAAGTCGAAGTTCTGAAAAATCTAAGCTTTTGATTAATTTTTTCTACTCCTATACTTTAATTCGTTTATTAGACATTCCCTACCTGTACTTTAATGAGATTCATTACGATACAAATTTTCCATTAAGATACAAGTTTATAACCAATAGAAATGCGACACACAGCAATATTCTGTCAATATCAATTATTGCCTTGAACATCTGACAGATCTAAAATTTATTAATTTTGACAAGTCATGTTTACCTAGCAAATTTTCAAACTTTGTGCTTCTTGCAATTAAAATCAATAAACATGTGTTATAGCGAAAGTGAAATTGAAATAATAATCCATATTAATTCCTAAGTTTAGTTTTCAAATATTTCCTTAATTGTAATATATAGTTAATAAATTTTAGAACTAAAGTGCCAATTTTCTACTTTATTATGACTGGTCGTAGGAAAAATAGTGTATGCAAATCACATTTAATGGCTATTAAGACACTCATGCTTGTGTCTTAATAGCACAATATACTGTTCATTAATGTTTGATCAAAGTTCTGAAATATCTCGAAATATATAAAATGCAGATGAAGAATTATCATATACACTGTCCACAGATGGAGTCCGAAAGTGGAAACACTTTTTATTTCTTGATTTTATTAATAAAAGAAATTCTTAATGAAAAGTCTGGTTTACCAAAAACCCTCTTTTTTGGTTATCTGATCCTTGCTAGCTCTACAGGGTTAGCCAAAAATCTTGATTTTATTATGGAAAATTTCCAAATGTTTTGAAAATATTTTCGAAATGATTTTAAAATGACATCTCATACATATATTACAAAAAAATATTCTGATTTAATATATCTATATCAAACATTGAGATTTTTCAATTTTAAATAAGAAGAGTAATTTTTATGGAAAACACATTTTGTTAAATAAAAGTACCAACTCATCGGCATCCAGTTCAGTCGGCTAAGGCCTATTGTGTAGCAAATATACCGGTCGTACTGTCTATAGTGTATTGGGTTCGATCCCCAGCCACGGCACTGGCAATGCTGGGAGTTATGGATGTAAATCTGCGTTTTATATATGTGTAACCTTCTTCCGGATGGCCTTGGCTTTAGATTTGGGGCTTGTCTATATGTGGTGTGTTTATGTTTCTAAAGATCCAAAAGTATCACTGCCAACTGCACAATTCTACTCAAGCTCTCAACTCCCGGTAACTGTGTCAAATTGGGCTTAGTGGTATATTTGCAATAGCCTCTCTTATTTTAGCTTTTAAGAGATTGACACCATTATGAATCCTGTGTGCATACAATTTTTGTTTAAAGTACCTCCACAAATAAAAGTTCATAATCGTAAGATCAGGGCTCTTAGGTGGCCAAGGTATCGGTTCGTATCTTCCGAACATTTTATGCCCAAATTAATTTCTTAACGACTGATGAACAACGAGAGTGGAATATGGTGAACATTCATCTTGATGGAAGTACAACTTGAAATCGATTTGCTAGGGGTAAATTGTTCAAATAATAAAAAACGGGTATTGTGAGGATGTTGAATGTTGATTTAAATTTTGCTCAAAAAAATTCGGTTCAATGATTTTAGAATACGTGAACACACACCAAACGTTGACTTTTTTCGAATATTGTTTCCTACACTGCTTATGTTTCCATCTATCTCTAAGAATATTTTCTTCGATCTACAAACAAAATTCCAAAAGTTTTGAATCGTTAACTTCTAAGGTGTGATTGAATATACGAATCTTAATTTGCTTGTTACAAAAATCAACAATTAAACGACAGTTACAACCATTTTGTATGTAAAGAAGTGTCAGATTTTCTTCATTATCAATGACTACTAACTTGATCGAAAATCATGAAAACTAATTTTACGGAGTCTGTTGCTATGAAACGAATCACAATATAAAAATAATAGTATATTATATTACTAGGAGTAGAACGCACTCTTTTTTTGTGTTGAGCCCAGGATTTGCGGCTGAGGCGAAGCCGAAGCCGCAAACTGGGCGAAACACAAAAAAAGGCGTTCTACTCCGTGTAATATATACTATTTTTTCTTCAAGCGTATTAAAATGCAAAAATTCATTTATTTATCATAAATGTACAAATATTCAAACTACAGTCTTACATGTTGACACAATATGACAAGTGGCTAGTGGATAGCGCGCCACCGGTGGTTTTCGGTATTAACATTATGTTACTAGTAAAACAATACCCACTGCGGTGGCGCTTTCGGAACTAACATTATGTTACTAGTAAAACAATGTCCACTACGGTGGCGTTCGGTACTAACATTTTGTTACTAGTAAAACAATGTCCTACTTCTACTTCTGTTTTTGGTGACATAATTTAAACATTTTAATACGCTTGAAGAAAAAGTATTTTTTTCTGCCAAATATCAGGTAAAACATCAAATTTCGATTTTTAATATGGATATATCAAATCAGAATTATTTTTTCCCCTAATATAATGCGAAGGACGTCATTTTAAAATCATTTCGAAAATATTTTTAAAATATTTGGCTAACACTGTAGAGCTGGCAAGGATCTAGTAACCCTAAAGAAGATTTCTGATGAAAAAAACCTTTTCATCAAGAACTACTTTTTTTCGTAAAATCAAGAATTAAAAGTTTCTCCTCTTTCGGACTCCATCCGTGGACACACGGTATATCTTTTTATAAGGTCAGCAACAATTAAAGTATAAATTACCATTGATACGGATTTCAAAACCGTCGCAGTAACTTGTAAACAGAATGGTGCATTAATCTTCGCAGTAAGCATGACTAGATATGCAGTCAGATAGAATCAGCACAAGCCACAACTTCACAAAGACCTTCAGGGTATACATATCCGATAGGAAAGAGGAAGGAACAAGGCAACTGCGAAGACATTCAAATGATACCATATGGTATACTGACGGATCGAAAACGTCAAGAAGTATTGGAGCAGGTGTTACGGGGGACCAACCAGGGACAGACATCAGTCTGAACCTGGGCAGTGCCGCAACGGTGTTCCAAGCAGAAGTCACAGCCATAGAAATTTGTGCACAAGAAATGATCCGGAGGTCATATACTGACAAAAGAATCCGCATCATCACTGACAGTCAAGCAGCTATCAAAGCTCTGAATGCAGTAGAGATACGTTCCAAAACGGTAAAAGACTGCCTTGAATCCCTGGCGAAACTGGCGGAACACAACAGTATACAACTGGAGTGGACGCGAGGACACCAGGGCAATGAAGGCAACGAAAAAGCAGATAAGCTGGCCAAAGAAGGCGCAAAAACAGCCTTGATGGGACCGAAGCCATCCTGCGGGATATCATACAATACCGCAAGAGGAATGGTAAAGGAACTATTGAGTCAGCAACATATCTTGTATTGGACTGGCGCGCCGGGGATGAGACAGTCACGTACGTTCATTACCGGCGGGCCGTCCAAGACAAAGACTGATGAATTGCTAAAGCTGAGCAGAAAACAGCTGAGGTGTGCAGTGGGAATTCTAACAGGACACTGCACACTGAACAGACACCTAACCAACATAGGTGTGAAGGATAATCCAGAATGCAGGATGTGTGGTGAGGATGAAGAAACTCCTCACCACATGTGAATGCCCAGCCTTGGTGGCTGGGAGGTTTTCATACTTCGGGGGACTAACCGTGACCCCGGAAGAAATAGCCAGAGCTCCCATTGACCGTATACTCTCTTTTTGGAGAGGAACGGGATTAATGGGATAACGAGACTATGAGGTACAATAAGCTTAAGCTTCAGTACGGCGGGGCTTCGCACCGCAACCCATAAGGAAAAAAAAAGCATGACATAAATAAATGTTCGAACAAAGCCTGATTCAAACAGGCAACTGCTTTCGGTTGGAAAGCTTACTGGGTTCATGACTGTACATCCTAGAAGCACGATGATTTTTTATTTGCTTTATTTACACACACATTTCAGAACCTACTCACCTAATCCTGCACAAACAACTTCATTTTCTATTATGTAGTACCGATTCATTAAGATATTAGCAGGTATTAGACATAGCGTATGAAAGGTCAGAGCTTTCCTGTAAATGCTCCTTTCTGGTAGAATAACAAATATCAAAAATGTAGCCAGCAGAAATGGTACGGATATAATTTGAGCTGAAAAGAAACAATACTAAAGTTAATTCTATTGAGGTGATTTTAGTGGGGAATATAACGGTCGCATTGATGCATTTTAAAAGTCGGGTGGTCGACCAAAGCGTATACAGAAGCAAAAACAGATTCTTGAGTAAAATTTTCCACCACATTCGAATTTGGAGTTCGATAATTAATTCGGAATTGCGAAATTGGAGGAAAAGCAGCATATTTTTGTCAAGCAGGCAGAAACATGAAAATAAACATTTTTTTATTTCTCAGTCATTATCTCATACGCTGTTAGAGATTTTGGTATTCTTCTTGTTTGCTGCGTGAAGCAAAATTACTTTACCAAGTCATTTTTTTTTTATAAATACTTTACAAACTGTAGTACATGTGGTACAGAAATATAAAAAAGCATTGTAAAATATAATAATAATAATAATAATAATAATAATAAACAATCTTTATTTGACATATACATATATAAATACATATACAAATCAAATGGGAGGAAGTATCGAAAGTGTCGTTATTGCAACTTCCCCCGAGTGAAAATACAGGTAATAGAATTCTTATATTTAACCTTATAGTTACTATAAACAAATGATATAAAAGTAAATTATGCTAACATGTTTTTCTGCTGGTCTAGTAGTTCTTTCCTGAGTTTATTTTTAAATTGAAATATGGAACTTGTGGACATAAATATACTAAGATGCTTGTTTAACAATTTAGGTGCAAGATAAGAAAAGCAACCCTCAAATTTACTTGTATTATGTTTTGGAATGGTATAATTATCGATATATCTTAAGTTCACATTATGAGTATTAGATCTGCGTTCAAGAAAGGCAGATAAGTATTGGGGTGTATTATTGGTAACAATATTATAAAGGAGCGTACCGTACAGGAAAGTAAATCTGTTTTCTATTTTTAAAATATTTTTATCGACATAATGTGGTGTTATATGGTCCTTTTTATCTATGTTATAAGAGAATCTAAAGCAGCAGTTTTGCACAACTTGAATTTTATTCTGAAAGTTTTTGCTAAGAAAGTGAAAGTATACACTACTGGCATAATCAAAATGACTTAATATTAAGCTATTCACTAATCTCCATTTTATATCACAGGGCAGAATGTACTTATATTTATAAATATATTTAATTTTAGAATATGCTATGCTACATTTGTTTATCACTTGCTTTTCAAAATTCATGTTTTGATCAATGATAAGTCCTAAATTTTTGGCAGCATCACTTAAATTAATGCAGTTGTTATCCAAAAAAATGTCATGAGTCACATTTTGTTTAGTTTTGGCACACAGCACTTTATTTCCGATGCACAGAGCTACTGTTTTGGTTGGATTAATCACCATACCATGGTTCATGGAATATTCAGATACCCGCTTTAAGTTTTCATTTAACACTGCAATTGATTGATCAGGATTTCGTGGATCACTTGCTATTTGAAGCTGCGCATCGTCAGCATATAGATGCATAGTACACAAGGAAGATAACACTTTTGGCAGATCGCTGGTGTATATTATAAATAGAAGCGGACCGAGAATGCTTCCTTGAGGTACGCCTTTTGTAATAGGCAAGTCAAGAGAAAGGATATCATTAGTTTTCACCATTTGGGTACGATCAGACAGATAACTAGCAAACCATTTTAACACTGTGGGATGTATATTATTATAATGGAGTTTGGCGATAAGAAGATCATGGTTGATTACGTCAAACGCTTTGCTGTAATCTAAGAGCACTAAGAATGTGGTTTGTGAATTGTCAATATTTCCTATAAGATCATTGGTGATTTTCATTAGCGCTGTTGTAGTGCTGTGGTGCTTTCTAAATCCAGATTGTGTAGGAGGAAGTACGTCGTTGCTCATGATATGATCAGTGAGTCTTCTACTCATTATTTTCTCTAGAAGTTTTGATAAAGGTGGCAGAACACTTATTGGTCTAAGATCTTTAAGTTCGGTGGCTAATGAAACTTTAGGAAGAGGGGTTATTATCGATTTTTTCCAAATGGAAGGAATAGTAGAATGTTCAAATGATGTATTTATAATATGTGTTATGGCATTCTTACAGTATGGAAAAACATGGCGTAGCATTTCCAAATTGATATTATCAGAGCCGAAGGCGAATGATTTAATCTCTTTGAGAGTTTGTTCTACTTCCTCCACCAAAACTACAGGAAGTTCCATTTCAGTTGATGAAGAACTGGCGATATTGTTTCGGTAAAAATCTAAAGTGTCATTATTTATGGATCCGGCTGGTATATTTGTAAAGAATTGGTTTATCTCATTAGCGTTGTTGATATCAGGGGAAATTTCATTACGGGGTTTACTATGTACATTCCAGTTTGCAAAGTCTTTCCACAGTTTTTTCGGATTGTTTCTGTTTAAATTTATTTGATGGGTAATATACGCTTTCTTTTCATTTTTGATTGCCAGAGATAGATAATTTTTGAGATCCTTGAAAGTCTGTAAGTGAAATATAGTAAATGGAAAGCTTTTTTATTATCAAACATAGAAGGGTGGTGTAGCAACAAAAAGTGAAGTTTAAAAATCAATCAATCAATCAAGTTTTTGGATTTATTTTTGTTATTGTTTAGTTTAACCGCAAAAGAATTGTTAAAGTGCTCCACGTCTGCAACACGGAGTTCCGCTTGATATCAGAGACTTAAGTATACCCACTCGAGACATACATAAATTAGGTATGTTACGGAATAATTGCTTCGCAAATAATTAATTCATTGAACTAGCCCACAAATTATATAGCTAAATTCCATTGTATATTATGAAACAGAGATTATAAATAACAGATTTAAATATTGTATTTAGATCAGATAAGTATTTATACATAATAAACACAGTAAGATTCAAATGCTAGTACATTATGAGGATACACGATTTTTTCTTCGCGGTTGATAGGCGCGAAATTTGCTAAAAATGTTAACATGTTGCGGTTTTGCAAAATTATTTTTCTTCATACCTCCCTCATAAGTGTACTCTAATTCCATTGTTTTGTCGATCGTAAGTGACGCTGTCGTTATTTTTCATAACATCCCTAGGTAAATAAAGTAAATTTGAAAAAATTTTCTGTTTTATATAACAAGTATTAAATGTTTTAACTTTTTTGGAAGTAAATCCAGACAAGCCTTACTTGCTATATCTTCTATATCCGACATTATTTTCAAAAATGTTCTAACTTTCCACTGGGTTTATTGACAGCCTATTTTATGGTGAAGTCTGCTTGATGATGATGCAAGCTCCATTTTGGTACCAAATAAGTGCATACAATTATATTATTTACATATATATGGAAAGTTTCCTCTGCTCATCTCTGGTTTTAAATAATGTGCTAAGAAAATTTATGTCCATTCTGATTGTCTGAAAAGTTATATACATATACAATTTAGGGTGGCCCATCTCTATAGGGGGTGAATTTTTTTTGCGTATTTTTTAAGTCTCACCCCACGAAAATATACTATTATACTAGGAATAATTTATGTCAAAGTTTCAGATAATTCGGTGAACGGTAACCCGTGCCGCATTCAGGTAGAAATTTGTAGATACGATTTTATTACGGTAATACACTTAAATTTTACTTAAAATACAAATATCTACCTCTTTTCTCATAATGTTTTATTGGTGTAATTATTTCCTAGAAATTATTTGTTTTGGAAGTTTGGAAATATAATGCACCTACGGTAGATTTTTATGTCAGTTTGCAATTGTGTTTTACAGTGGTGAGATTATAAATTCTAACATACGTTCCTTTTTGAAAAAACATTTAACGATGGCTGATGTTAGATCCTTACGAAAGGATACTTTCATTTACTTAGTTGGACACACTATTCGTCACAAATCATTGGCAATAAATTGCCGTCTAATAGACAAGTATTACAAGTGCTCTTTTATAACATTCGTGAAGTGAAGCTAAGTGTACATGAAAGTGCTAAATTAACAATAAAAGAGGTGTCAGTTTTTTGGGATAAAGCTCGCATTCCGACACGTCAGGATTTTCATTGTGTTAAACAACTAGATAAACTTTATGCAGAGTGGAGGAACTTACAAAAATCGGCTAAAAGGGCCAGTGCGGGAGGTAAAGAAAAAAATTTCGTTGAAAAATTGGACGATCTTTTTGACATTTCTCATGCAAATGCATTGGAGTTGATGAAAATAGATGAAGATAAGCAGTTTTTAATTAACCAAAGAAAAAAGAGACGTCCTGGATTTATGCATGGTATTGATTACCAACTTGCTTCTCAAGAAAAATCAGCTGAGGAGAAATTACAGAAATTATCCGAACGAATGCAACGAAGTCAACAAGAAAAAGCTAGATTAGAGGAAACAGTCACCTGCCCATCATCAAGTAGTAATTTAGCCGACTCCAACGAAAATGAAGATGAAATAATCGAAGCCCAAGAAGAGTTGTTACAAGACCAGCCTGGCCCGTCACAGCCAAAAAAGAGGAGATTGTGTGGAACATGTAACATCATCACACCAAAAATAGCCGCTGCATTTGATGCTTGCAAAATAAGCGACAGGTATGGAGTCCATATTTTGACGGCAGTAGCAGAAGCACTAGGACATGACACCACATCTTTGTCCATCAGCAGAACCACACTTCAGCGCTCTAGACAACGCATCCGCGAAGAAAGAGCTGAAATATTAAAAACTGCCTTCGGTAATTCTGAATTGCCGGCCCCAGTCATCCATTGGGATGGAAAACTTTTACCTTCTCTCACTGGAATGGGAAATATCGATAGACTTGCTATCTTAGTTACTAGTGGAGATATTGAACAACTACTTGGAGTACCAGCTTTGCCCAATTCAACTGGAAGAGAACAGACTGAAGCAGTTTATGATGTGCTTTGTGAATGGAATTTGGACGAAAAGGTAATAGCTTTGTGTTGTGATACAACAGCATCAAATATAGGTTATATAAATGGGGCAGCCACACTATTGCAACAAAAATTAGAAAGAGATATTCTATATTTTCCTTGTAGACATCATATTTTTGAAGTGGTTTGGAGAAGTGTGTTTGACACAAAAATGCCTTCCTCATCTGGTCCAAATGTGCCACTATTTAAACGTTTTATAGGGAATTTTGGCCTAAAATAGATCAAAATAAACTAAAAACTGGATTTTAGGTATCAAAAATTAAACACATTTTACAACCAGTTAAAGCCGAAATTGTAAAGTTTCTAAATGCAGCTTTAACTTTGCAACAGCCTCGTGATGATTATAAAGAATTTTTAATACTTTCTAAACTTTTTGTTGAAGAAGAGCCCACTCACACGATATTCTATCAACCAGGGGCATCTCATCATGCACGTTGGATGGCCAAAGCCATTTACTGTCTAAAAATATTTTTTTTCCAAGATCAGTTCCAACTAACTAAAAAAGAAAAATAGGTATTGAAGATATATGTCTCTTTATTGTAAAGGTTTATGTAAAGGCCTGGTTTACAGCGTCATTTGCTAGTAAAGCACCACTTCATGACTTAGACTTTTGTAAAGAACTCATTAATTCAAATATCAAAATATCAAAGTCAATCAAAATATTGACAAAGAAGTATCTCAAGCCGCAAGTAGGAAAATAGTGAACCATTTGTGGTACCTTAATTCGGTAAATGTTAGCTTATCTTTCTTTGATGACGATATTTCAGTTACCACTAAAAGAGAAATGGTTAAAGCTTTGAATAGGAAAGCACCATATCAAGAGGGTATTAAACGACTTATGATTAGTAACATTACTGACGTTGAAAACAAGGAAATTCAGGACTTCATATGCGAGAACACTAAACAGTTTTTTCAAAAATTAGGTTTGTCTATGGAATTTTTGGAAAATGATCCAACAACATGGAGGGAAAATGAATGTTATACCCGATGTTTCAATATTGTAAACAAAATTAAAGTTGTAAATGATGCCGCTGAGAGAGGAATCAAACTTATTACTGACTATAATGACATTTTAACAAAAAATGAAGACCAAAAACAGTTTTTACTCCAAGTTGTAAATGATTATAAATCACAGTTTCCAAATGTAAAAAAAGAAATCCTGTCGCATGCTTTGGCATAGTGCAAAAAATATTGTTTTTATTACTATATGTCTTGTAGATTTAGGATAATATTTGCTACTATGTATGAAAAAAACGTTTCATAATAAAATACACAAAGATAAAACGAGAGTTTTATTTCAAAAACTTCTAGTCTAGTTTTCTTAGACTACGAATTTACAGTAGTATGACACATGTCATAGTCACAACAGATAATGTTTTTGATATTTGTATGACTTGATTAGTGATTTTAAAGATAAATGTTGCTGATTAAAAAAAAAAAACAATGCATCAACCAAAGAATGTAAATATTTCCATTTACTTTTATTATTGCATAATAATGCATTCTGCGGCACCCCTTGCCTTCAATTTGCCTCAATAATATTTTGAGGGGACTATTTTTTCTTCAAATGGAACCATTTGCAGGGGTGAGAAATAAAAAATTTCGATTTCGAAAAAGATGGGCCACCCTAATATACATATTCATAACATCAGATCAAGAAATAAAACAAACAAGAAAACGTTGCTGCAGCCAGTAAGTTCCCACCTAAAAAAAATTGACAATATGTGATCCTATATTTGATAAGGAAATTTCATATCTGGCAAGGAAGATGATGAGATAAAAAAAATGGTAAGAAAATAAAGAGAAGACGTGTACAAATACATACAATAATTAAACAATAATTTTAAAGAAACTGTAATGGATCACATAAGAAATAATAAGGATGACTTATCCAGATCCCTTCTTGTTCGGATTGCAAATATATTTGATTTAAGGTCTCTAAATGCGAAATATCATGGTGAATGTTTCCAATCTTTACTGAATGTTAAGATGCTAGATCAAAGAGTTTTCTCTTTGATCTAGCATCTTAACAGCGGAGATATAAATGCATGTGTTGAAGAGGCAATAGAAGATTTTGTATTGATAACAACAACGAATGTTAGTTCTCTTTGCAAGAATTAAAAAGTATTTAAGTAGTTATTGTTAAATATTAATCATTTCCGACCTCAAAAACCCTCCTAAACACTTTTTTCGCCCAAATTTAATTATTTTTCTTTGTTGCTAAATTGTTGAAAATTTACTTATACTTAATAATTTCTCATGTGTTTGCAGCTTTGCTTATGAAATCTGTAACGGCACAACCCCTAGAAAGTTTTCGTTCATTCAAATTTAAAAAAAATGTAACAATTTATAAACAATTTGCACACTTTTGGACCATTTAGAATTTGAAGTACATGCGATTGCGAATCGAATGCCGTTGGCTTCATCCAGATCGATCTCTCTCTTAACTGACATCTTCATTGACTGAACTAATATAATTTTTCTTTTAGACACAAATAGTTCTTTTTTTGCAAAATAATATTAAGCAAAGGAATGAATATAGTAGTTAAATGGCACTTCAATACTCCCCATGCTTTTTATTTTAATATATCACATTATATCAAAATGTACATATATGGGGTGTTCGGCAGAGGGTGTGCCAAATGGGAATGGTTAGAAGTTAGTTAGCTCTAATGACCTCTGTCCAAAGTATCACCGTTTTTGAGATATTATTATTATTATTTTTTTTTTGAAAATTTCCCTCAAACCAGCCTTTTAGCATGTATAACAATATTTTTTATGGTTGTAACAGTTCAAAATAATTTTTATTATTTTCTGTAATTTATTTGTGTTATAACGAAATCATAATGGGACGCTGATAATTAAAGAAAAAAATTATTATGAGCTAACAGAGTCCCCGGAATTGGTAGAAAGGATCATAAAGTTCAACTTTCCCTTGTATTTGCAAAAAAACGGAAAGTATCAAGATATTCAAATGCTCTCAAAAACTTCTCTCGTTAATGCCATTTTTAACCGTATGCCACATGTGTATTTGTGTATCTCGCTATTTGTTATTGTTAGCATGCCCCGTATCTTTGTAAACAAATTACCACCAATTTTATCATGTTATTTAAAAAGTTTTTATTGCATCTGGCATTCGGTTAAAAATTGCATTAATGGGAAAAGTTTTTGAACATTTGAACATCTTGATAAGTTTTCGTTTTTTTTTGCAAATGCAAAGGAAAGTTGAACTTTATAATTCTTTCTACCAATTCTGGGGACTCTGTTAGCTCATAATAATTTTTTTCTTTAATTGTCAGTGTCCCATACGATTTTGTTAGAACACAGATACATTGCAGAAGATAATAAAAATTATTTTGAACTCTTACAACCATAAAAAAAATGGTTATATATGCTAAAAGGCTGATTTGAGGGAAATTTTCAAAAAAGAAAATAATAATAATATCTTAAAAACGGTGATACTTTGGATAAATGTCATTAGGGCTAACTAACTTCTAAATGCTACCACCTATCCACTATTCCCGTTTGGCACACTCTCTGCCGAACACCTTGTATATATCTTTTTGTTCATTAGTAAATACCTGTGATTAGTAACGTTTGTTGCTCGGCAACTATACAAAATTCAACTTTTACTCCATTTTCTTCATCCACAAGGTGGTTTTTGCAATGATAATACTGGTTTGCCATTCCAACCACTTCCTGATCAGGACATTCTGATAACTCGACACTAAATGCATCATACCAATCTTCTTTATCGATACCATAAATCGGTTTATTAAAATTAATCGAGTCGTTCATATCACACCTGAACAACCTCTGGTCAATGGAATTACCGTCACTGAAATAATAAAATCCACTTGGGCAACACTTTCTTATGCAAATTCCACAATTGCAATAGTCAACTTTGTATAATGTGCTATTATTATGGATCACGGTGTCATTAGAACACAGGTCTAGTGAATCATCTGTTAAATTGCCTAAAGATGATCGAGTTACAAAAAATATTAGTAACAGTGCCCGAGATATTAAAACCATTGTAATATCTAATACCTAAAGCACTGATGGAAAAATAATACAGACTGGTACCTATTCAATAATTTTATTCATTTTGGAATCAGCAATACGTCATAGAAATTTTAATTTAAATATCAGATACCAATAACTTTCGCTCTCTGATAGCCAACAGGTTTGCCCATCCCACATTCATAAAAAACACAGTTAAGTGTCACATTCTTATTCATACCTACTTGAGTTAATCAAATAAGTATAATGTATTAAAACCAAACGATTTTTTTTAATAATAGAACAAACATTTTTGTACACAAATTCTTTTCCTAACAGGTCGAACTCAAACATGGAATAAAAAATGTCTGTAAGTCTGTGTGTGTGTGTGTGTGTGTGTGTGTGTGTGTGTGTGTGTGTGTGTGTGGGGAACGTTTGGTTTTATTATTAGTTTAAAATCAGATGTATAACCAGAATGAAATATTCGGAGGTGTTCTTGGGATTTGAGGGGAAAAAACACTACCAGATGATTTTTTTCCTCCCGTTTATCTGTGAGGGGGGGGTGCTCAAAATTTCCTGGCATGTTTGAAATAGATACATGTCTACAAAGGCTACAAAGGCTCAAGAATGTTATTTGTAAAAGGTTGCCTTTACGTTAATAATATAATATCTGTTAAAAATAATTTTAAAATTCATCAATCATTTACCACTTTTGAAAATTCCAACTTCAAACAAATATTTTTTGTTTCCAATTTTTGGTCTTGGATGGGTTTCATCAGCCAGCTACACAGAAACAAATATTTAATAAGTTATTTACGAAAAAACATGACGGCGGTCGATAACATTAGGTTACCTTAAAGTTATATCTAATCTAAACCATGTTTTAAATTGTTCAAAGCAAAACATGGTTCTATTCCACCAACTACTTTGACATTTGAATTATGCATCTTAAATTATAAGGTAGGAACAGGGTTTATACGATACGAGTACACAAGGCGTTGGGAAAATGCATTAGAAAAAGTCCCTATAGTCATGTGTCCCGAAATTATTTATAAAGGAACGAGGAGCGGAGCCCCAGAGTAGGTTTTTATTGAAAATTAGAGAAATACTACGGCAAGGAGATTCAGTACGTTATTTAGTATCACGTGCAGGGTAGGGAAGGGTAGGCGCCCTCCGTTATAATTCAGCATTTTCTTGTTCCGTTAATTTCTTAAAATTTTGGTACCGGAATTTGGTTCCGTGATCAAATTTACACAAAATAAGGCCTCTTTGATAAATATCGAATGACCAACCATTTTTCTTAATAATTGGTGTAAAATAGTTATTGCAGAGTCAATTCGTGACTAGATTTCAGTTCATAATCCATTTTTTGAGATTTCTCAGACTTAAGATGCTTCCTTGTACACCTGGACTATTTAGCTTTAAAATTGTAACATTTATGTCTAAATTAGTCAGAACGTGGATTACTAATAGAGATCGATTGCACCTACCTTCCCCAAAATAAAATTTAAACATCTCGTAAAAAGTCCATGTTCCACCTGGAGATTCTTCCTTTTTCAATGATTTGTCAAATTATTCCCGCTGTTTTAATGGTTGCCACCAACTTCCTTTCTCCGTAGAATGAACCAGTTCGAATCCACCAATCCTAGATCACCTTCAGCTTTTAAAAAAAATTCGATGGCTACGAACGTCGCCATATATTATAACAGTAATTTTCCTTATTATAATAATATACAAACCTATATACTGATTATTTTAAATATTAACACTAATAATAACGCAAATTATAGCAAAGAGGCACTAGGAACGCACTAGGAACGCCGTATACCACATGCAACTCTGGTCGCCAAAGAGGACAAAATAAATATATATTAAAATTCTGCGATATTATATGCAATTGTAAAATTCTTGCTGCAATTCAATCAAAATATATCTATTTGCATGCGCTTAGGATATTAATATCAAATAAGTAAGCAGTAGCTTTTAGAGGGCAGAATATTTACTAGTGAAATATTTTGTTGAACTCCTCTATACGTTCTCTTAAGTATATAAGGAATAAAAAAACAGATGCAACCAACAGCTATTCTCCTGACCAATGCCCTGCCGAGCGCTGAATTACGAATTACAAACCCATGTCAGGGCTCTTAAGTATATAAGGAATAAAAAAACAGATGCAACCAACAGCTATTCTCCTGACCAATGCCCTGCCGAGCGCTGAATTACGAATTACAAACCCATGTCAGGGCTACTACTGCCTCGATTACAATGGACATCAGTCGCTAGATGGAGCCTGCCATTTGCAATGACGAGAGCCAACAGCTCGAAACTGCAGTCTGCAAGTGGTGTGGAGTGGCTGGCACGAGAACTTTTTTGAGTAGGAATAAGTCTTTCGGCTGGCGTCTCTGTCTGTAATTGAAACGTTAGCGTTTTGTGGCCATACATAGTTATAGCGGAGCCGATCTGGTTTTGAAATGAAACCAACTTTTTTTAAATTTGTTTTTTGACAATTCGATTACATGCGTTCTCTTTTATCATGTTATCAACTTAATTCAGCTTAATCACACGGGGAGACGGAGGAATTCGCGTTTAAAATTCGCAAAAACACGTTTTTCCACGATAACTTTGTTATTATTGACCTGACGAAAAAAAAAAGTAAAATTAAAAATTGAAGATTTCGCGGAAGCGCATAATCTGGTAATTTTTTTCAAATCGGACGGTAACTTTTCGTGAAAAATTTGTTTGAAAATACTCGTTTTTTTGCCCTAACACTAATACACAAAAAAGTAATTCCTTAATTTTTTTTACGAAGTTAGGGGGATAAGATATTTTTGAGGTAGGTGAAATAGATAAGAATTGATGGAGCCGGAGGATGGGGTGGTGGACCAATTAGGGGAGGAGAGGGAGGTAGGGAAAGAAAAATTTTTCAACCCCCTCGAACTTTTTTCCCTTCGTGCGATTTTCAAAAACCAAAATGGAATTTGTTCGTTATTACGTCTAATGTTTCACTGAATATTTTTTTTAAATTTTTTTCAAATAAACAAACTTGTGGGAGGGGAAAAACCTTTTGCATTTTTTTAAATGAGTTTTTGAGTACGAAGGAAAGGGCTCAGAAGAGAAATTTTTTTACAGGTAAGTGAGATTTTTTTATCTTTAATTTAAAAAAAATTATCGCAATCCAAGCAATAGGAAGGGAGGGAGGGGGCATAATGCGTTTGCGGGAATAAAAAGTTAAGGAAAAGGAATAGGGACTTCGGAGCTTAATATTCGGATATATAAATCTTTTTTTCCATCTTAATATTTTATCAGTCTACCTCCATCAAATATTAAACTTACTATAAATATTTATTTAACATCGCATTTCTCTAGCAGTTAATAGCAGTTAATTGCAGTACTTGGCCAACAATCACTCATTTGCAATTTTCCCGAAAACTGCTAATTCTAGAAAAAAAAGTTTCAAATAAAAAAGTTACGTCCATCTTTTATCTTTGTTACTTCTCCGTACACTTGGTATCTATTTCGAAAGATAAAAAAGTTTCCCGCATGTTACATTTGAGAATGCAAATTTTCGACATAACCTTAGAAAAAAATAATACTTTCTACACTTATTAAAATTTGACCTACATATTAACACATTATGTTAACAAATATATAGTGATAATACGATAAAAATTGGAGAGTAATCCATTGTGCCGTTTTTGAGTTAGAGCGAGTTAAGCGGAAAAATAATTGTTTTATATATCCAATATACACCTAAAACTAGAGAAATGCGCCGGGAAAACGTGACGGTTGGTGTTAAATAATTATTTATAATAAGTTTAATATTTGATGGAGGGTAGACTGATATAATATTAAGATGGAAAAAAGATTTATATATCCGAATATTAAGCTCCGAAGTCCCTATCCCTTTTCCTTAACCCTTTATTCCTGCAAACACATTATGCCCCCTCCCTCCCTTCCTATTGCTTGGATTGCGATATTTTTTTTTAAATTAAAGTTAAAAAAATCTCACTTACCTGTAAAAAAATTTCTCTTCTGAGCCCTTTCTTTCGTACTCAAAAACGCATTTAAAAAAAAATGCAAAAGGTTTTTCCCCTCCCACAAGTTTGTTTATTTGAAAAAAATAACAAAAATAATTCATTTAAATATTAGACGTAATAACGAACAAATTCCATTTTGGTTTTTGAAAATCGCATGACAGGGAAAAAAGTTCGAGGGGGTTGAATAATTTTCCTTTCCCTACCTCCTTCCCCTCCCTTAATTGGCCCACCATCCCAATCCTCCCACTGCATCAATTCTTATCTATTTCACCTACCTCAAAAAAATTCCCATCCCTCTAACTTCTTTTTTTCGTAAAAAAATTAAGGAATTACTTTTTTGTGTATTAGTGTTAGGGCAAAAAAACGAGTATTTTCAAAAAAATTTTTCACGAAAAGTTACCGTCCGATTTGAAAAATTTTGCCAGATTATATGCTTCCGCGAGACCTCCAATTTTTTATTTTACTCTTTTTTCGTCAGGTCAATGACAAAGTTATCGTGGAAAAACGTGTTTTTGCGAATTTTAAACGCGAATTCCTCCGCCACCCCGTGTGATTAAGCTGAACTAAGTTGATAACATGATAAAAGAGAACGCGTGTAACCGAATTGTCAAAAAAAAAAAATTTTAAAAAGTTGGTTTCAAAACTCCTCTTTTTCTCACCAGATCCACTCCAGTATTATTGCACTTAACGCGGCCAGGTCGGTAATTCGTAATTCAGCGCTCGGCGGGCCATTAGTCCGGAGAATAGTTGTTGATTGCAGTCTGGTTTTCTATTCCTTGTATATTTAACGAAACGAATAAAGGAGTTCCACCAAATATTTCACTAGTCAGAAGAAAATACTAGTGATTATATTAACTATTAAAAAATAAGTATAGACATATATCTTTCTAAACAACTATTTTCTCGACTATATTCCATGATGAATGCATAATTATAAATAGGCAACATGCACATTACATTCAGTATTTCTGCTATAATAATGTTATTTCATAATTTAAACTCTCCTTTTCAATGAAACAGTATTGGCGGACTCTATAGATAGATGCGGTCAGACAAACCGATCAATATATATATATATATATATATACAAGTTAATTTATCGTAGTCGAATAAATTATAGTACTTTATTGTTCAGCTTTAAGAAAATTAAACTCTTGTTTGTCATTATAAATAGATAATTGAGAAAAAAAATGGTACCATCCTTCATTTAACCAAAGTATTTGAGTGGTTTTGACGGAACGAGGAGTTTCTGTGGTTATGGTATAATGCAGAGGAAAAAGAAAATCATTTTTGTTTTTATTTACCTATTTCTTAACATAGAAGAAAATAAGAAGCAATTTTCTCTGGAATAAGTTTCTCTGGAAATTTTTGTACGGGGGGGGGAGGGGGGTATTGTTTTTTAATCGAATGGTTAATGGTTACCTATATCTGTCCGCATAGGTAGTTAGTATACTCACTTCACATATTCCAATTACGCTGGCAGACGAAATTTCCGGTCGGCACGGGGTAAAAAAAAATGTTTAGTTACCGGACCAAATTCAGCGCAGAATGTTTGATTTGGCGTGTACAGTACTGTACTGTAGTAGCAGACATTTCTATATCTCGGTTTTTAAGCAAGTTGCCATCAAAGTGGCGAAAAATGGATCAAAACTTTAAAATTTGAAAAAAACTTAGTTAAAATTGAAAAAAAATGTCTGCCCAGCCGGACTATTGTTCACGAGGCACTAAAAAACACTAACCTGGCTGGCAGACATTTTTGCCAAATCTAACCCCCCACCCACCACTCTTTAAAGGTTAAACGTTTTTTTCAGTTTTCCGTGTCTCTATTTTGTTTTTTTATAAATATTAAGATACGTCCTTTGGATGTGTTATTACAGTAGGAAATACGAAAAATTCTTGACCCGCTCATAATTAATACAGTTAGTAACAAAAAAACAACTTTTTCTCAACCATGTTTTGCTCTAAATATTGCTATAATAGGACAGTTATTTTTTGGTTTCTAAAAATCATTGTGGGATGGAACAATGGTATGCAAGTTTCATTTTCTTTTTATTTCAATGATTTCTCAGT
Organism: Rutpela maculata; assembly: GCA_936432065.2. Lineage (NCBI taxonomy): Eukaryota > Metazoa > Arthropoda > Insecta > Coleoptera > Cerambycidae > Rutpela > Rutpela maculata. Next base: position 300,726,363 of record OW386285.2, read on the forward strand.
TTTTTTGATTTTTCAAATCGGCCGTTGAGCACTCCGCTTTCAGCCGCAAGCAGACAGTGACACTCACTACATTCATTTAAACATCGCGCATGTTTTCAATAATAATAATGATAATAATAACAATTATTATTGCTAGCGGACAGTGACACTTACTGTGCAGCTATCTCCCCACCACTACTGCTAGCAGTCCCGCTACGCAGTTACATTCGTTTAAACATCGCGCATGTTTTTAATAATAATAATAATAATAATAATAATAGCAATGATAAAAATTGTTATTATTGAAAACATGCACGATGTTTAAATGAATGTAACAGCGTAGCGAGACTGCTAGTAGTGGTGGTGGGTGGCTAGCCACACAGTGAGTGTCACTGACCGCTTGAGGCTGAAAACGGAGCGCTTGACGCCTGATTTGAAAAATCAAAAACACTGAGAAATCATTGAAATAAAAAGAAAATGAAATTTGCATACCATTAATGTTCCATCTTTTAATGATTTTTAGAAATCAAAAAATGACTGTCCTATTATAGCAATATTTAGAGCAAAATACGGTTGAAAAAAAGTTGATCTTTTGTTAAGAACTTTTTTAGTTGTGAACGGATCAAGATGAACCAAAGCTCAAGTTTTTCGTATTTCCTACTGTAATAACATATCCAAAAGATGTTTCTTAATATTTATAAAAACAAAATAGGGATACGGAAAACTGAAAAAAAAAATAACCTTTTAAAGAATGGTTTGTGAGGTTAAATTTGGCAAAAATATCTGTCAGCTAAGGTTAGTGTTTGGTTAGCCTTGTGAACAATAAGCTGGCTGTGCAAACGTTTTTTTTTTCAATTTTAACTATTTTTTTTTTTTATTAAAATTTTGGTCCATTTTTTGCCACTTTGATGGCAAATTGCTCAAAGACCGACCGATAGAAATGTCTGTCACTACAGTACAGTACTGTACATAATAAAACAAACATTTTGTGCCAAATTCGGTCCAGTAACTAAAAATTTTTTTTTCAATTTCCGGTTACCGCGCACGACCGGAAATTTCGTCTTCCAGCGTAATTTAGGTATGTGAAGTACATATACTAACCACCTATGCGGACAGATATCGGTAACTATTCGATTAAAAAAAAAATTCCCTCCTCCCTATCCCCCCATAATACCAAATATTCCCAGAGAGAAAAAACTTTGGTACTTATATGGTCTCTTCGATTACCGACTGGCATACTGTAACCTTTCATCGTCCAATTTGCGCGCTATTTCCTAAAATATTATAGTTCAGACACATTTAAATTAGTATGACTATTACATTATGAGAACAATTCCACCCTATCTAAATATATTTTGTTTCTAAAGAGGTCGTTTCTATTTTTTTGAAGTTTGTTAAACGTACATCAGACATTTCTATGATTTCATTGGGAGCTTTAATGGAAATAGTTGTTGACGCTTCATTACCTTTGAGTTTTCTAATAAACTGACAGTATCTGGAAAATAAATTTTTATCAATATTTCATAACAGAGTTCTGTATATTATCATTCTAATGATGCAAACTGGCGTTTTTGACTGTGGCATTAGGCCCTCATGTCCCGGTCATTTTCACGTTATCTGTAACGTTGCAGTGGTGATAAAAGTAACACAATATTGACGTTAAAATGACGTGGTATGTCGCCCGGGTGCCGCTATTTAGAAGCAATCGCAAAATTGCCTAAAATTTATTATTCTTTGTCATTATTAACGTCCTTCTACTAACTTCTGAACTGATTCCTAAAACAGCTTTCAAGGTATTTTATTTTAACTTTAACTTTCTGTATCTTATTAAGTAGCTATATTTTACTAAAGCATATTTGGTTCATATTCTGATTGCCACTTCTTAGAAAACACCGAGCATGCTTCAATGCATTATTCTGGATCAGTGTTATGGTAGTTCTGACAACTTTCCAATTTAACCCATTACCTCCCACTGTATTTATTTGAGTACACCGTGAATTTTTGCCTCCTGACGACATCAATTAAAATATTTTTACAAACTAATGTCTTGGTAGGACTCTGCAATGTGTAGGAAACGCGTAGTTTCAAGCTTTTTTTATGGATGGGGCATTTGTAGTAAAATGACAACTTAAGATATTAAGTAAATAAGTTGTGCTAAATCCTGTGCTTTCAAGAATTAGTTTTCGTAAAAGTTAAAATATTCCATTTGAGGTGGTAAGTTGGGTTTTGATGTATGTATTTTAGTTGTTTATAATATCGGGACACACCATTTTGCATTATTTCTAAAAAAAAAAAAAAATAGAAATGGCAGTGTACCCATTTGAGTACAATGGGAAGATATGTATAAGTAAATTCGGAATATCTTTTCAGAAGTTGCTTCGACATAGATTCTGAATTCCAGCCAATCGCTTCAAAAAGCTTTTACGGCAAACGTCCCAAAACATTAGGAGAAGCAATGGAAGAAGTTTCTTCTGCAAAGCACGAGCCAGAAATAGTTATTAATCCCGCCTGAGGTAAATATATAAACATATGAGGAAGAATTTGACGTGAACAATATGGGTATTTCCAACTTTCCCAGCGATATTCCAGGAGAAGTACAACTTCAGTATTTCTCAGACGACGAAATTTCCTTATCTGAAGTAGCTGCTAGAAATAGGGAACCTACAGAAAACAACTACGGTAGCGATGACGATCACTATGGTAACAACGGTGCTAAGGCTTTCGCGGAGCTGGTGATCTGGCTGCTGGTTTCCGGGTCTTCTTCCGCGTAGACTTGGTTGAGTGCTTGACGTTTTGACCATCTTGTCGTGGTCTTCTTCTGAAGCGAAGTGAGCTCTGCTGAACTGAGCTCCTCTATTTATACAGGTTATCAGGAGGCGTGTTGCGGATTATTGCTGATGCCAACACCAAGAATTATTGGCCAAGAAGATACAGAGAAGCCATTGAAATAAATAAACATCCGAATAACTATAAACGTGACACCGGACTACAATTACCAATAACGTGGAAGTCAATGTTCCGCATGAGCAATGATCCGCAACACGCCTCATGATAACCTGTATAAATAGAGTTCAGCAGATCTACGCGGAAGAAGACCCGGAAACCAGCAGCCAGACTATGGTAACAAATCATGACACTATAGAGCCCCTGGGAAAAGTGGTCTTTGGCAGAAAAACAAAAAATTGAGTATCTCAGCTACATTTGTTTTCAAGTTATGGGTGGGGTCGCATTATTTTCTTATACATTCTCCCGTTGTACCCATTTGAGTACACCATTTTTTTTCAAAAACTTGCAAAAAAAATTTTTTTGTAATAATTTTTCTAGTATAACTGTGCATAGAAGTGGCCAACTAAACCAAAAAACTCATAAGAATAAAGAAAAAATATTTGTGGGAGGTAATGGGTTAATGCCTTGAAAATGCGTGAAGGCTTGATTTTGCGAGGTAGTTTCCTGAAATTTTTCCATATACGACTGAAGTAAAACGCAAACTACCTAATAAGTTAACACCATGTATTTTTGCTTACCTTTCTTCAAGATCCTTCCGTATCCTTTTCTTGCAAATAAATGTGATGAAAATCACTATCCCGTATATAGCGTGAGCGAAATCTTAATAGTAAATAAAATGTATAGAGAAACTAGGGGCTAGCAAACCATGCAACCATCCAAAATATTACCTGAAGTAAATGAAAACTGACTACTGGATTAATTTTAATCATCATAAAGAATATTTTCCAGTAAAAGGTAAACCTAAAAAAAAATGCTTAAAAGCTAAATTTTACAAAAAATATTACAATATTACAATATTGCAATATTACAATATTACAAAGATATAGCTACCCGCAGTGTGTGTGATAAGATTTAGAGCTCGAGGTATATGTCAAGATTATTTCCCCAATGAACAAATTCCTTACGTACTTTTCTTCTTTGTTAATTTTAACAAATTCTATCTTCCTAAAACGATTCATTTTTGATTTGGAAAACATACTTCCCTATTAATTAATTGATGGCGACGCGTTTTATAAACGACTTTTGTTTCGTAGAAATGGAAACAGACGCGCTAGATGCTTATTTGACTATTGTTACGCGATCGTGATTGTAAATCTGGCAGTTTGTGACAGTTTGATATTAAAAACATATTTATAAAATTGCATAAAAACACCATTGGTACGTAGTAATTATAAACAAAAATAATTCTTGAATTTGTAATATGATTTATTTTGTCTTTAGTCCAATTGAGAGGAAATTAAATTAATTATATACATTTAAAATCTAGAGGTAATTTATTCGCTGGTAATTTAAAAAAAAAACTAACTTGCGTTTATTCAGTGTAAAACTGTTGTCATTGGTTGAAATTTAAAAATCCACGAAATGTCATTGGTCTATAATTTATGGGGGAAATAATCAGTAAAATAGAGTAAAACATACCTACTTTTTGTCATCTCTTCTACTACCGAGAACCCATTGTAGCATATCAACGTTTCCTTTACTCATAATTTTTTGTATTCTTATAGTCGTTAAAATAAATAATATGCTCTCAAATACAAACAAAGCCATTGTCGGTCCAAAGTAGTACATAAGAGATGGCAGGTCTGAAATGTACCAACAAACAAATTATTTACCTAGATAATTAAAAGTATATCACAGATTATTTTACCAATCAATAAACGATCGATAGTGAGGGAACCAGAGACCGTTTTCTTCTAGTCCTATGCACCTTTTGTACCTACTTTTGAAATTAGGTCTATGTTATGTAAAATATTCTGCCGAATCCATTTCCGGAGTGCAATTTGCGATGTAAGCTTGCGTTCATGCCCTATATTAGTTCTTCGCCCCTTTTCGGCGATACGCGATATTTAAAATTTATCAGATACTCGTGCTATCTCGAAAATTATAAAAGCTACAGGGATTAAATTTTTGACGAAATTTTAAATAATGTATGGTGATTACAATAGCAGCGTTAAAATTGTATTTTGATTATTGATCTTCCAAGGAAAAAATAAAGAACGCGGGGGTGTTGAAATATTGTAGAGAAAAATGTAGCATCGAGGTACTTTTTCTATTACTAGTGATATTGTTGCAGAACTCTCCAAAATCGACCTAAGTCGAAGACAGAATCAGGCAAAAAATTTCATTTAAGGACATTTTTAAGAGTCTGCAGAGACACAGACCAGTCCATAAGGACCGTTATGAGTTCTATAAAGCGTTGGAAATGACCAGGTGAAAATTCGGAGAAACACGGATTTTCACTTAGGAAAATATGTTTTGGTTCAGGATATGTGAGCGAAAGTATATAATGGCAGGGATTTATGAATAATATACTTTTTCAGAGATGCAACAAAGTTGGAATAATATTTTTGAAAGGGCGTCGAAATTTGGCTGGAAAATCGATTTATCAAAAGTACGCCAAAATTTCACTTGCAGATTAATTTTTCAAAAATGCGTCGAAATTTAACTTGAAAATTGATTTTTCAAAAGTACCCCGAAACTAGTTTAAAAAGTACTCCGAAAATATTGAAATATTTTCCATTTTTATTCCTCAACCAAAGACATTGACCATTGTGGTACGGTCATTGAATGCCATGTTCTAAAGTATGAGCATAAAATTTTAACGATGCAATGCATCTAAGAGGCGAAACCGACGATTTTGACAAAGACAGCGTAGCGCCGATAAGCAAAAATTTGATAAAAATCAATGCACATGCACAAGGCCGGTTTCTCGTATAGAAAGAGTTTGGATTCACTCAGCGGCTCGCAATTTGATCGAGCGCGTTGACGCGATGACGCGTCGACGTGGCTATCTCCTCATCTATCCTTGAAACATTGGTATCAATAATTTAGCAACTTGCTAAAATAATCTTGAAAGGCAGACACGCTGACGTTCGTTTGTTCATAAGACTCCAATTACCATGCAACTTGTAGGGTCTTTATAAACCTTAAAATTTCACGATCAGATTTTCTATCCAAGTCTCTCACAACGAAAAAAATGTTTATACTATAATTGCATTCCACTATGTGAAAATTATTGCTTATGGAACTTTAATAACATAATAATTGAAATCACCTACCGCAGAAACCTATAAAACGATATGCTACATCGGTGGTGAGGGTGAGGGTAGTGGAAGGAGGGTGGTAGTGGGTGTAGATGAAGTAAAAAAAAATTTTGGTTCTTGTACACACACTAACTCACAATTTTATTTCTTTCACTCTCTTTAATAGTGGGGTGGAGGTGGTAATGGGGGTGGCTAATTCCAAAAAATTTTTTGAGACCTTAGCTTCTCTTATATATACTAAATATCAATTTTATGGACTCTTACTTGCTTGATTTACCTATTTACCTCCATTTACCCCAATTTACCCTCCACCCTTCAATGGAATAAGATCAAAATATAATTTACTTCCAGATCTCGTTAAAATACATACATGTACTAAAACTCCAGTCAAAATCTTAAACGGTTCCAGAGTAATCGTTCCCACAAAAAAAAGTAACAGACAGGCAGACCAACAGACAATTTTTTTTTGCTCAAACTTAAAATCTCGACGTTTCATGACATTCTAAGCCTATTTGAATAATAAAAATTTTCAATTTGTTTTTATTGCGTGACCATACTTCCACTAGATGTGGAAGTAATTATTTACCAATACAAAAGTTACAAACGAAAACGCAGGCCACCCCACATTAAATAACTCTATTCACTGGCATCTCGTTTGAAGGTTAATAATTACTTGCACATCCACGTAGTGGAGTAGAAGTATCTACAGTAACGCGTAACGCAACAAAAAATCGATTTTTTTTTTTGTAAGGATAGGCTTAGAATGTCATGACACCTCAAGATTTATGGTTTGAAGAAAAAATATTCTATGCGTCGCGGCGTCGGTCTGTCTGTCTAACTTTTTTTTTTGTGCACACAATTATACTGTAATAGTGTATGGATATTTTAAATTTGGTACACCTACGTATTATAACGAGATCTGGAACTAGATTATATTTTGATCATATTCCGTTGAAGAGTTCGGGGGTAAATCGTGGATGAGGGTGGATAGGTAAAGCAAGGAAATGGTGTGGAAGTGAAAGTCAAAGTCCATAAAATTGGGATTTAGCGCATGTACGGTAAGCCAAGGTCTCAAATTTTTTTTGCCATCGGCCATCCCCCACTATCACTTCCATTACCTCCCGCACACTATTATCAAGGGACAAAAAAATTGTTATTTAGTATGGACACAAGAATCAAGGGCCTCAAATTTATTTTTTGGCATTAGCCACCATCTCTACCATCCCCGTTACCACTCGCGCCCTATTATTAAAGTAGGCAAAAAAGAGAATTATGATTTAGTGTATGTACAAGTGCCAAGAGCCTCAAAAAATTTGTTGGCATTAACCACTCTCTCTACCATCCCCACCCCATTATTAAAGGAGGTAAAAAATAAAATTGTTAATTAGCGTGTATACAAGAAATAAGAACCTCAAATTTTTTTTGACACAAGGTATCCCCTCTACCACCCCCACTACCGTGTGACATATCATTTTATGGGTTTATGGGGTAGGCGATTTCAATTATATATTATTAAAGTTTTGTGAACAATTATTTCCATATAGTAGAGCACAAATATAGTATCAACATTTTAATTGTTGTAAGAGACTTGGATAGGACATCTAGATGTGGAACTAGCGATTCCTTAGGCAGCGGTTTTTTTAAATAAATCCAGAATTTTGTCATATTGTCATTAAATATCTTGGCACCAATAACAGATAAACCCCCGACACCATATATCAGTGGAAATCTCTTTCAAAGGGCTTTCCTATGGTACTGTAGCATATAGGTGTTATGTTTGAAAAAAATTAGATAAAGTTAATTTGGCGTTTTATGACTCATCCGGTATAAAATGACCGATTTAGCTAGATCTGACAACAGTAGCGTAAACAAGAGGTTTTTTTTACTATATTTGACATAATAAGTCGAATCTCAAAATATTGTTCCGTAACGTTATAGTGAGCTCACAAAGCTGACATGTTTTTGGTACAAACTCACCCATATCATGTTATCGACTCATCGCAGACCAATCAGGCAGCATATTATTTGAATGAGCTTTGAAAAGAGAGAAAATATATAATAATATACCGAGTGTTACATTTAACGAAACATAAATTTATGGCATCTCGCTTAAATGGATCACCCTGACATATTTTCGAACAACGCTTCGTTTACGAGTTATATTGCAAATAAAGCGAAAAATGGCTAAAAATGGAAGATTTTTTAATTTTAAAGTGTGTTGCCTTACCTGTCACGCGTGCGGATAGTTGGCATATGTTTCTGAACACAAAAAAATATAATTGCGGATTAACGACATTTCGCACAAAAAAAAAACATTCCGACTGGTCTATAAGTAGATATTACACATGTTTTATACTAAGGGAATTATGTATTGAAGGGATATTGGATATTAAAATTGCTATTCAATTGCTGTTCACCTTATTACAACTGTAAACATGACTATGAAATGATCGATTTACTTTTTCTTAAACTGTTTTAGTGGCGGTCACGTCAAACGGAGATTACGATAATTGAACTAAACCGATCGTGTCCGAAACGTTACGAGTAGATTGACTAGCCAATCAGGAACTTATAGAATGTTTGCAACTGAAGTGCCTTAGACTGTGACTATCTCAGCAACAAACAATACACATTATGTATCTAGAGATAAGTTCCTTGATCGGAGCAGCGACGTGATAGTGAGTTATCACACGTAAACTTTCAATATCGTTTGAATTGTTTGATATCTTACACCTCCTCTCAATGACTCTCTACTCTCTGAAATCTAGATCTAGATCTGTCGTAGTAAAAGAGACAGTCCTACTGTTTATGATAGAATTCAAAATATTTTAAATGTCCCCATATGTTGGAACTTTGAAATAAAATGTTTTAACAGTGTCTTTATGATAGAAGCGAATCTATCTTTGTTTTTTTTACTTACACCCAATTGAGAAATATGGCACATTATTTTTGTATGGAAACAATAATTTCGAACAACTGCAGGAGCATCGTGTTACCTTTAGGTGCACTGCTCTTCACTTCAACTTTTCAAGACTCTACCTACCCTCAAAAATTTTGCATTTAAAGTAAAATATTTGTCTTTCATTTTTGATAATTGAAATAAATTAATTCCATTAAATTCCTTTACTTCTTATAAAACAAGAATCTTGGCCAATTCCAGGCCAATAGTCTTTACTTGCATCTCCAAAAGCATCCAATAAAGCCACCACTAATATAAATAAACCAGGAAGTGCCCAGGAATATATACTCAAAATAATAAAAAGGACATTTTTTTTGTATATCCGTATTCGGAACCAACGAACACCACTGAAAAAAAAATTGTATGAATGTAAATTGTATAATGAGAGTGGTGTGTTTAAGTATATTTCCAATGTTTTTGAAAAATTGCATACATTTTTGACCGAACTAATGAAAAATTTGTCATGTCAGATTATCTTTTATGTGTACGAATTTTACGAATCAGTGATAGATTGAATGTATACAAATATATGCTAATTTTTCGAGGTAATGAATGTCTTTTTTTGGTATTTTGTTGGATCATCATGTTTATATTTTTAATATTCCTATTTTCAGACAAGTGTTTTAAATCTGTTCCAAAAAGAGAAAGCTTACCTAAAGTTAAACCATATTTCAATACATATCACGTTCATCCAAAAATATGAGGTAAATAAGCAGTAGAGCATTACATAACCTGAAAAAAATAGATGATTTATTCCACAAACTTCACAATCTACTTATTAAATAAAAACATACAGAAGCAAGTAATTTTAAAATATTTTGAAGGATCAACTAACCTTAGAGTAATACAAGAACTTCAGGGCTATTTTTTACAGTAACGTGGCTTCGAAATATAAAGCAACAGACTAGAGGTCGAAATTCTGAAAAATCTAAGCTTTTAATCAATTTTAATTAATGTTTGATCCAAATTCTGAAATATCTTGAAATATATAAAATGCAGATGGAGAATTACCATATACACTGTGTCCACAAATGGAGTCCGGAAGAAGAAATACTTTTTAATTCTTGATTTTACGAATAAAAGTAATTCTTAATGTAAAGTCTGATTTACCAGATACCCTCTTTTCGGTTATCTGATCATTGCTAGCTCTACATGGTTAGCCAAAAATCTTGATTTTATTATGGAAAATTTCCATATATTTTGAAAATATTTTCTAAATGATTTTAACATGATATCTTATACATTATATTACGAAAAAAAAATCTGATTTAATATATCCATATTAAACATCGAGATTTTTCAATTTTAAATAAGAATAATTTTTTTGAAAAATAACACATTTTGTTAAATAGAAGTACAAACTCATCTGCATCTGGCAAGGTAACTCAATCGGCTAAAGCATATTGTGTAGCAAATATACTAGTCGTACTATCTACAGTGTATTTTATTCGATTCCCAGCTCCGGCACTGGCAATGCTGGGAGGTATGGATGTATATCTGCATTTTTTACGGATGGCCTTGGCTTTGATTTGGGAGTTGTCTACTATATGTGTCTTTATGTTTATAAAGATTCAAAAGTATCACAACCAACTTCTGCACTTAATTCTATCGAGAACTACCGGCAAAATTGGGGTTAATGGTATATCTGCAATAGCCTCTCTTATTTTAGCTTTAAAGGGATCGACACCATTAAGAATCCTGTGTGCATACACAAATAAAAGTTCATAATCGTAAGATGAGGGCTCTTAGATGGCCAAGGTATCGGTTCGTATCTTCCGAATATTTTATGCCAAACCACTGATGAACAACGGCAGTAGAATAGGGTGAATATCTTGTTGAAAGTATAATTTAATCGACTTGCTAGGGGTAAATTGTTCAAATAATAAAAAAACAGGTATTGAACATGTGATGATATTGATGTTGAATTGAAGGTTAATTTAAATTTTGCTCAAAAAAATTCGGTTCAATGATTTCAGAGTATGTGAGCACACACCAAACGTTGACTTTTTTCGAATACTGTTTCCTACACTGTTTGTTTTCATCTATCTCTAAGAATATTTTCTCCGATCCACAAACAAAAAACCAAAAGTTTTGAATCGTTAACTTCTTAGGTGTGATTGAATATCGGTTTAAATGAGCGAATCTTAATTTGCTTGTTACAAAAATCAGCAATTAAACGACAATTATAACAATTTTATATGCGAAGAAATGTCAGATTTTCCTCATTATCAATACTACTAACTTGATCGAAAATCATGAAAACTAATTTTACGGAGTCTGTTGCTATGGAACGAATCACAATATTAAAATAAATTATTGTTTTTTCCTATTAATATCATGTAAAAACATCAAATTTCGATTTTCAAATCAGAATTATTTTTTCCCTAATATAATTAGTCCATCCATCAGGTAGTTTTAGGTGGAATTAACTCGGGAAGTTTTGATATTTGATGTAATTCTAGAGTGTCTAGTACTAAGATTCATATTTTGCACAAAGCAAGCACTGCCACTCGAGCCGTCATATGGGCAAGATGGTCTCCAAAAACAGTTTTTATCAAATATCTCCATTACCATATGCCCTACAGTCAAAATACCTATAACCAAAATTAAAGAGTAGAAAACTTTCTATAACATGTTATATGTATGTTTTCTCTAAAATCAACGGTTTACGTACAGCAGTCGAGTGAAGTTGAAAATGTTCATTTAGTTTCGTCTAAAGGCGTTTTTTTCATCTTCAAAAACTCCTGAGGAAATAGACATTATTTCGTTTACGTCTGGGAAAGGAGGGTGTTGCGTAAGCCAAGCCAACAGCTTTTGCACATCATCATTGTCTCGAATAATATGTGAACTTCTCATATCCACATGTTGTTCTGTAGATGCAAAAGAAACGTTGTAAAATCTTTCAATTTCATCGCATACGTTGTGCAAATACACCATTCCCAATGTTCACATTATTAACGCGCTATCCGTGATTCCTCTCCATGAGTAAGCCCTCCAATAGCTTTCATCGTCCTCATTAGCGTTTGTTCAATGGTCATATCTGACCAACAGACCAATATTTAATGATACGCCTGATTGTGAAAAAGCAGTCTGTTGTAAATTTATTGTACTCATCAGGAGTCATTTTGTCTTTTAAGGATATCATAACTTGCAAATATAAATGACATGATTTTGCATAATTATGATGGCCGCTTGTGTGGAAATAAGGCAGCATTTTCTGGGTAGTTTCTAGGTGAAGCTGCCAATTACCCATTCTTTCCGCTTCTATAAACTGCTTCACCAAAGTTACCATGAGAACATATTATACCCACAGTTCAGCGGTAGGTGCATTACTTTCCAGTTTTGCTAGTCCTCCTTCAAATTTTTTAGTAATCGTTTTAAACAAACCTTGGCGATCCGTTGAGAAGATCGTAGATCTGTTCAAATTACAAAGAATGTTTTTCATGGCCAGGCGTCGTTCTTCTGTAAATTCCACAGTCTGCAAAATAATATATCCCAGAGCAATGATAACGAAAATAACAGATACGAAACGTTGTTATACTTGCACTATGGCAAGCAATACTGAAAAGCGATAAAAGAAGAGACTACGCACGTTATAAAAACCGCGGCACCCGGTCGGCGGAGGTTTTCTTTAATCACAGGTAGACGAGGCGCAGGTGAGAAGTAGGTAGAATTTCAGTTGAAAGGGTTTGCAAATAATAATCCAAATTGAAATCAATAAGTCTATATTCATTTAAAACTCATAAATTTAAGCATATCGTTAGGGAAAGTAAAATGAATATGTTTACCTTTAATCGACTGTTGTGTCTAAACTATTGATTTTGCAAAGAACATATATATATAACGTAATTTCATTTTTGTAATAAGTCTTTTAACTCTAAAACCCAAAGTAAAGGAGATATTTAAAAAAAAACTGTTTTTGACAGTCATCTTGGCAATAGATATTGCTTTGTGCAAAATGTGGATTTTAGTTGTAGATACCTAAATCTACATCCCTGCCAAATTTCAAAACTTCCCGACTTAATTCCTGTTAAGAAATTTTTATATGACCTGACGGGTGGACTAAATGTAAAAGAAGGCATTTTATAATCATTTCGAAAATATTTTCAAAATATTTGGAAATTATCCACAATCAAATACAATTTTTTGGCTAACCCTGTAGAGCTGGCAAGGATCCGTTAACCCAAAAGAGGATTTCTGATGTAGCAGACTTTTTCATCAAGAAATACTTTTTTTTCGTAAAATCAAGAATTAAAAAGTTTCTCCTCTTTCGGACTCCATCCGTGGACACACGGTGTATCTTTTTATTAAAATTAAAATATAAATTACCGTTAGTATGGATTTCAAAACCGTCGCAATAACTTGTAAACAAAATGGTGCATTAATCTCTGCAGTAAGCATGACAAAAATAGATGATCGAACAAAGCCTGATTCAAACAGGCAACTGCTTTAGGTTGGAAAGCTTATTGGATTCATGACTGTACATCCTAGAAGCTTGTTTTGATTTTTTATTTGCTTTATTTACATACACATTTCAGAATCTACTCACCTAATCCTATACAAACAACTTTATTTTCTATTGTGTAGTATCGATTGATAGCTATTAAGATATTAGCAGGTATTAGGCATAGCGTATGAAAGATTAGAGCTTTCCTGTAAATACTCCTTTCTGGTAGAATAACAAATATCAAAAATATGGCCAACAGAAACGGTACGGATATAATTTGAGCTGAAAAGAAACAATATTAGTGTTAATTCTAATGATGTGGTTTTAGTGAGGAATTTTTAAAAGTCGGGTGGTCGATTAAAGCGTATACAGAAACGAAAACAGATTCTTCCATAAAATTAACCACTACATTCAAATTTTGAGTTTGAAAATTAATTTGCAATTGCGAAATTGGAGGAAAAGGAGCATATTATTATAAAAGGGCAGGAACATGAAAATAAATATTTTTTTACTTCTGTCAGTATCTCATGCGCTGTTAGAGATATCGTTTTCAAATTTTATCAACAAGTTCCTAAGGTATTCTTCTTGTTTGCTGCGTGAAGCAAAATTACTTTACAGAATCACTTTTTATAAACACTTTACAAACTCTAGTACATGTGGTACAAAAATATGAAATAGTAGTTTATGTCACAAGGACGAAAAATCTAGTTTTTCGGGCGACTACGACGCAGTCGAGGCTGGCAATTCGTAGGAGTCCGAAAAATAGTTTTTCGTCTGTGTGTCATACAATATTTTTTATTCGAATGTGCTTATGGTTATTAAAATGATGGGGAAAATTAAAATATTACGTTTTTAAGATTTGCTTGCTACCCCGCAATACAATTTTCAAGTTTTCTTGATATAATAAATAACAACTACACAACTGCTTTCATATCAGTTTGCTTGAAATTAGTATCGAATTCATTCAATTTATATATTATAATATCGAATTTAATCGAAATTATACTACATAAAATAAATACAATAAAATGAATAGTGAAGAATTTGTTGCGGGAACACCCCCAGAAATAAAAGAGTTAGCAAATTTGGCTTCGATGGATTTAATTCCAGAAAAATAAAAAATGATTTATGAAAGAAGCTATTATAAATTTGAAAAATATTTGGAGCAACATTTCAAAATTTATGAAATTAAGGGCCTTTCTAAAAAATAAAAATGTTGGCTATGTATCAAAAAAATAAATCGAAAACGTTGACACGGGAACAATTTGAAAATTTTTTAACAGAAGCGCCAGACGACAAATATTTAATGCATAAGGTAATTTTTTTTACCTACGATCACTACTGTAAATAGTAAAAAACACACTACTTGCCATGTACATATGTAAGTTGAATTTTACATATTGTAAACAAAATGCACTGTAAACAAATCGCACGGCACACGCAATTATATGTGGCTTATATCGCTGACGAGGGGTTTAAAAAAACAAATGCGCCTACTTGGTTTTCAAACGCTGTCAAAACTGACATAATATTTGTTGAATAATATTGTTGACTTGTAAACTAAATCCAGATTTTACTAAATATCTAAATAAATATGATGGTAGGTAAAGTATAGTACATAATTCGAGTTGTAAGGCAATTACGCACTCATGGAAATACGTAATATGCTTCTTACATCACTCATTACGTAATATACTAAAAACTAAGTACCTACCTACCGTTAACATCATATTATTTGTAGGTGGTATATATATTAGGCGTAGCAGGTGCCTGTCGCCGTGAAGAATTGGAATTTTTAAAAGTGTCACAAATAGAGGATTTAGGAACAACTATTTTAATAAAAATTCCCGATAATAAAACAAATAGACCTCGCTCATTTACTGTAACGGGGGAATATTTAAGATATTATCGGAAATATTCTTTGCTGCGACCACCACGAAGAAAATGGCCGATTTTTCTTGGATTATAGAAATGGCAAGTGTTGCAAACAAAATGTGGGAATTCATAAAATCGGGGCAATTCCTTTTGAAATTGCATCTCATTTGAAGCTTGCGAATGCCAAAGAATATACGGGGCACTGCTTCCGAAGAACGTCGGCTACGTTGCTGGCTGATGTAGGAGCAGACATAACCTTACTTAAACGCCACGGAGGATGGAAATCTTCCACTGTAGCTGAGGATGAGTCAACAAATAACAAACTTGAAATAGCTAACAAAATATTGAATCACTTACCGCACACTTCTACGGTTCGAAACACAATAACATCACAACATTCACAAGAAAATAGTATTTTAGACACAGACTTAAACAGAATATAACATACTAAACACACACAAAACTCAGACAATTATCGCACCCCAATCCACTTTAACTGAAAATGTTGCACTAGACTTGGAAAGTTTGAACCGACCGATAACACAGCCCCACAAAAAAGAATAATAGTTTTTGATCTGGATGACTGACCATAGTATTCCTATGTATTTTTCGACGCTGAATCCGAATCCGAGGTCAAAAAAATTCGTATACCCCCAAACTTTTGCGCTACAGCCAAAAACAACCCCGAAAATCGTAAAACCGTCCCATACATCAGGATTCAATGAATGGATGTAAATGAATGGTGAGAAACATGGGAAGGGAAAATGTTTTATATTCACCAGTCACTTACTTGAATATTCACTGGAGAACTACCCTTATAATATGCTGAAAACTCCCCCTGTACAAGCATAGAGTATATAAATGCCAATAAATCGCGAGAAATGTTAAAGTTTTTATAGTTTGGAATACAGTACATGAATCTTACGCGTGTCTCAAAACCACCCATATAACAGGGTGGAAACCACCCTTATATAAAAATAGACTGCGTGAATAACAATAGATTGTGGGAAATGAAGGAGTCTTCGATGTTTTAATTCCAGAATAGAATCTTGAGGGACCCAGTTCTACCTTATTCTTAGTCGGTACAAAATCTACCTCTATAGTAGGGTGGAAACAATTCTTATTACAGAATAAAGCACAAATGCCAATAAATCACGGGAAATAACTTTTTTATAGTTTAAGTACAGAACATGAATCTGGAGTGACTCCCAGGACACCTCGCTTACTCGTGACCCAAAATCTCTTCTATAAAGGGTGGTAGCTACCCTTATATAAGAATAAATTGCACGAATACCAATAAATCGTGGGAAATGTTGGAGTTTTCATTGTTTCAGTTCCAGAATAGATTTTTGAGTGACGTTGATCTACCCTATTCTCCCTTGGTACCCAAAATCATCCCTAGATAATGAAATGTACATATGCCAGTTTTTCAATCTCTCTTCTCAGAATACCTTTTTTTCTCATTTTCAAATAATCTCTTCACTGGCTCTCTTTTATGTTCTTCGTGCGTGTCTCTTTTCATAGACCAACAGTAGTCGGCCATCATGTGGATATCCCACCTTCTTTGATACCGCTTCTCCGTCTCCAAATATCCTGGTGAAAGCGTTCGCCTTGCCCTTCATTGTATTCACCCAAATTTTCTGGATGGCGGACAACTGTTGGTCCATAAAAATAGACACACACGAAGAACACAATAGAGAGCTAATGAGAAGATCATTTGAAAATAAGAAAAAAGGTATTCTAAAAAAATGTTCATATTCTTCAGTCAAGCTGCATTTATTGCACGAAAAGGTTAATGCAGCTTGACTGAAAAATATGAACATTTTTTTAATCTTTTTTTCCTAGAATACCTTTTTTCTTATTTTCAAATGATCTTCTCATTGCATTGGTTCCCTATTGTGTTCTTCGTGTGTGTCTCTTTTTATGGACCAACAGTTGTCCGCCATCCAGAAAATTTGGGTGAATACAATGAAGAGCAAGGCGAACGCTTTCACCAGGATATTTCGTAGATGGAAAAGCGGTATCATGGAAGATGGGATATCCACATGATGGCCGACCACTGTTGGTCTATGAAAAGAGACATGCACGAAGAACATAAAAGAGAGCCAGTGAGGAGATCATTTGAAAATGAGAGGAAAAGGTATTCTGAGAAGAAAAATTGAAAAACTGGCATATGTACATTTTATTATGTAGAGGTGGTTTTTTAGGGATGATTTTGGGTACCAAGTGAGAATAGGGTAGGTCAACGTCACTCAAGAATCTATTCTGGAACTGAAACAATGAAAACTCCAACATTTCCCACGATTTATTGGTATTCATGCAATTTATTCTTATATAAGGGTGGCTACCACCCTTTATAGAAGAGATTTTGGGTCACGAGTAAGCGAGGTGCCCTGGGAGTCACTCCAGATTCATGTTCTGTACTTAAACTATAAAAAAGTTATTTCCCGTGATTTATTGGCATTTGTGCTTTATTCTGTAATAAGGATGGTTTCCACCCTATTATAGGAGTAGTTTTTGTACCGACTAAGAATAAGGTAGAACAGATTCTATTCTGGAATTAAGACATCGAAAACACCTCCATTTCCCACAATCTATTGGTATTCACGCAGTCTATTTTTATATAAGGGTGGTTTCCACCCTGTTATATGGGTGGTTTTGAGACACGCGTAAAATTCATGTACTGTATTTCAAACTATAAAAACTTTAACATTTCTCGCGATTTATTGGCATTTACATACTCTATGCTTGTACAGGGGGAGTTTTCAGCATATTATAAGGGTAGTTTTCCAGTCAATATTCAAATAAGTGACTGGTGAATATAAAACATTTTCCCTTCCCATGTTTTTCATCATTCATTTACATCCATTCATTGAATCCTGATGTATGGGACGGTTTTACCCCATCGTCGGGGTTGTTTTTGGCTGTAGCGCAAAAGTTTCGGGGTATACGAATTTTTTTGACCTCGGATTCGGATTCAGCGTCGAAAAATACATAGTAATACTATGGTCAGTCATTCAGATCAAAAACTTTTTTTTTTGTGGGGCTGTGTAATTATACAAAATTGTTCCAATTTTACTATTAACATAAAGGGTTCAGAGAAAATGTAGTCATATATAAGTACATTTTTGTAAATTAAAGTAAGTTTAAAAATAAGGTTTTGTTGTTGTACGTTGTACTGTTTTTTAGGTTAAATTAAAGACTTCATTTAGTATTTTTCTGTGCAATTTTATGCTTTGCCACTATGCAAACTCGAACGTAAAAAGTGTTGCATACCTATAAGGTGAGAACATACCCAGTTATTTCTATTCGTTTTGCAACATGTAGGTATTATACTTACTAGTCATTATAATAATTAATTGACAACGTTTCATAATCCTAGGTTTCTTATTCAATTAAAATTTAGAAATCTCTTATTTTATTCAATTAAAATTGCCTGAATTGAAATTATATTTGCATGTGCATTACCATTTTACAGTAGAAAAGAAGGGCCAGCATTTTAAAAAGTAGGTAACTAAAAACGCTTAATCTTTTTGTCTGTCACTTTTCCGGCCTAGGCCGGAAAAGTCTTTTCAGGCGGCTTACTTGAAGTAGATAGAAAAGTTCTACATTTTGCTTTTGTTTTCTAACCGAGAAACATCATTTTTTGACACATTCGAATAAAAAAGCATTATAGTACAGTATCTAGAGGTAAAAAATATGCAAAACTTCGGAATAATGTCATATTGAACGGATTTCGTTCATCTTTGGCAGTATAATAGTATATGCTTCACAGAAAAATTCTATATTGTGCGGGGGCTTGCTAATTTATAGGGGGTGGATGCTACCCCTTCACAGGTGGTGGCACTTAAAAAAATATATTTATTGGAGCTGAAAAAGAATCAAATTTTAAGAAGAAAAGGTTCTAAGCAATTTTTCACATAAATTGATAGTTTTTAAGTTATAACGAATTCGAAATTGCGATTTTAGCTTAAAAAAAAGGTATTTCCAAACAGCTTTTGTCAAGTATCTCGAAAAGTATTGCTTTATCGAAAAAATGTTACAGACAAATAACAGAAAGTACAAACTGGGAATTAATAATTTTGTTTTGTTTATTGATGTAGGGTTAATAATTTCGGAGATATTTAAGTTTATATTTGGCATCCAAGTGTTCATAAGATAATTATTTAGAGTGAGAGTTAAATATTTCGGAAACTGTGACACCCACGTCAAGAATGCTAATAGGTAGAATAATATGTTATTAATTATGCTTTCAACTGTTCTTTAATTTGTTTCTGTACCATAAAAAACAAAGAAGTTATGACCGAAGCAATGTGCGTCTGCACATTTTTTAATAACAAAGTCGCCATTTTGTTACTGTAATTAGCCAGTAAATAAAAAAAGGAATTTCAAACACTGTTTCTCATTAATATATAGCATGACGTAGATGCTAAAATTTTTTCGTTTGTATACAGCACTTGCTTTAAAAAATATTACAGTTTAAACTATAACGATATTTTCGATAAAACGTAATCTTTTTCCTTTTCCAAATATCTCAATAAATATTAGTTTATTGAAAAATGGGTAGAGATCAAAAATAAAGCTCATAAACTGATAATGAATTTCGGTTTTTTATTTATTTATATAGTTTTAATAGTTTCGGAGATATGCAAGTGTACAAATGGCGTCCGAACGTTTATGAGACGAAAAATGCAGTTTAAATGTTAACTATTTCAGAAATTGTGACTCTTACGTCACGCATGCTAAGAAATGAAGTTAAAGACAATTAATTGCGCTTTCAAATTATTTTTTACTCGTTTCTGTAGCATAAGAGATAAAGAAGTTATGACGGAAAAATGTGCGTATTTATATTTTTCTTATATAAAAAGGTCGCCATTTTGTTACTCTAATTAGCTAGTAATTGAAAAAGAAAATCTCAAATACAGTTTTTCGTTAAAATGTAACATTACCTAGATGCTCAAATTTTTTTGATCATTAAAGCACTTGCTTTAAAAAAATGCATTTTAAACTTTAAAGGTAATTTCAAAACACTTGGCTGCAAAATATAAACTTAAATATCTGCGAAATTATTAGTCCCACATCAATAAACAAAAAATATAATTAATTCCCAGTTTGTACTTTCTGTAATTGGTCCGTGACATTTTTTCGATAAAGTAATACTTTTCGAGATTTGACGAAATCCGTTTGGAAAAACCTTTTTTTAAAGCTAAAATCGCAATTTTGAAGTCGTTATAACTTAAAAACTATCAATTTATGTGAAAAATTGCATAGAACCTTTTCTACTTAAAATTTGATTTTATTCAGCTCCAATAAATATATATATTTTTTTAGTGCCACCCCCTGAGAAGGGGTGGTATCCACCCCCATAAATTAGCAAGCCCCCGTACAATATAGAAACTTTTCTGTGAAGCATTTACTATAATATTGTCAATATATTATTCCGAAGTTAAAACCTCTAGTTACTGTACTATTATAAAATATAGTAATTGTGAAGCTTTTTTATTATTAAAGATAGAAGGGTGGTATACGACAAAAAGTGAAGTTTAAAGATCAATAAAGTTTTTCGATTCCATATGTATTTTTGTTACTGTTTAGTTTAACCTCAAAAGAATTGTTAAAATGCTCCGCATCTACAACACGGAGTTCCGCGACTTAAGTACACCCGATCGTGATATACATAAATTACATAGGTTACGGAATAATTGTTCCTTCGCAAATAATTAATTCATTGAACTAGCACACAAATTATTTTCCGTAATACCTCCTTCGTAAGCATACTCTAATTCCATTTTTTTGTCGATCGTAAGTGACGCTTTATGTACCAAATACTTGGTGCCATTGGCAACGGGGCGTTATTTTTCATAACGACTCTAGGGAAATAAAGGAAATTTGGGAAAATTTTGTCTTCTCTATAACAAGTATTAAATTAAATGTTTTAAATTTTTTGGAAGTAAATCCAGACAAGCCTTACTTGCTATATCTGACATTATTTTAGAAAATGTTCAGAGTTATTATAACAATATGATTTAGTTTATCTTGAGAGTATTTGAATAGAAGCCACGTCCTAAATTTATTGACGGTGGCCATGGATATTCCAAGCATCGCTACCTTTACTATTACTATTTGCTTAGCAAATATGAAATCTTACTAAAATCATTATAGTTTTCCACCAGTTTTTCTCAAGTTTTTCTTCTAGTTTAATGATTTATGGGTATGACGAAAAATAAAATATTCACCGCGGGTCGTACAGTGCGATTTTTTGGTCTTCTCGAATACTTGCAAACCTCGCCTCTACCGGCCTTGGATTGCAAACTGTATTCTCGACCAAAAAAATGCACATACGTCTCTTGTAAGTATACTCTTATTCCATTGTTTTGTCGACCGTAAGTGATGCTTTATGTATCAAATACTTGTTGCCATTGGCAACGGGACGTTATTTTTCATAACGTCCCTAGGGAAATAAGGTAAAGACAAGCCTTACTCGCTATATCTTCTATCCGACATTATTTTCAAAACTGTTCAGAGCTATTATAATAATATGATTTAATTTATCTTCACAGTAGTTGTAATTTAGAAAATATAATATGTACCGCGGGTCGTACAGTGCGATGCACTTAGGACCTTTGGTACATAAATAACTACACGACTGATAGAAGATATGACAGACAGATATGATATTGGCCATCAGTCCTCCTGAACTTAAACAAGTACATGGCTGTGAGGCATCTCCGTGAAGTTTGGCAAAAATTATAATCTATTTGTGTATCAAAAGTTCCTGCAAGAAAGACAACGCTGCTAAAGCAATTGACTTTACAGAAAATGCAAGAAGGTTAGGATGTCCAAGAACATTTATTAAATTATTTTAATGCAGTAGATAAGCTAGGAGACATAGGAGTCAAGGTAAATGACGATTTACTTACTGTAACGTTATTATATAGTCTTCCTGAGAGTTTTGACAACTTGAGATGTGCTATAGAATCAAGAGATGAATTACCTTCTCCAGATGTATTGAAAGTAAAAATTATTGAAGAGTGTGAAGCTAGAAAGAAAATGTCAGTAAGTGAGAACCAAGGAGCTTTTATTGCTGGGAGGTCACATAATTAGAAGAAAAATGCTTCATTCTACAACAATTATTTAAAATCGAAGACAAATAAAAGTAATCAGAATGCTGACTGGAAGAAGAAACAAATTAAGTGTTTCAAGTGCAATAAACTTAGGCATAAATCTTTTGAAAGTTATCAGAAACCATCTGGATCACAAGAAGCATGTCAAACCGATGAGGGATATTTAGTATTCATGGAAGGGTATCCGCAAAAGGTCCCACAAGTACTACAAACGAGCAGAGATTTTTCAAATAATCGATGGTGCTTGAATAGTGGATGTACTGTAGATTTATGCAAAGTTGAATATAAATTTAATTCTATTGATAAACCAACTGTGGCAAGGTTAATTTGGCTTACAAGACATCAACATCAGTGGTTGGTAGAGGCACAGTAAGTATCATTACAATTAATGGAACTATTGACAAATCTGTGATTTGTACCTGACTTAAGGACAAAAGTTTCAGTAGCTCGAATTACTGATAACGGCCATTAGGTATTATTCAGTAAAGACATGGCCATTATCAAGGATGCTGCAGATATTATTAAGATGATAGTAAGATGTCAAGGGGATTTATACTACATAGAAGAGAAAGAAGAGCTGTTATGTGCTGTTAATACTTCAACAGTGAAGAAATAAATTGATTTGTGTAGATTATGTCGTTTAAGTGATATAATATTGATAAAGACGAAGAAAATTGTCAAAGATATGGACTTCAAAGGAGATATGACTATGTCCAGTTGCATAGTCTGTATTAAAGGAAAAAATTTTTTACGCATAATTCCTGAACTATATTTTTAAATCTTTTTAATGAGAATAACGAGTAATGGATTGAAATCCACTTTGAAGAAATTTTAATAGTACTTTTTTGACCAAATAAATATTTTGGGAAATTTCGGAAAACTTAATATTCTAAAAAAAGCACAAAGAAATTCAGCATTTTTTCCGAAATATTTATTTGGTCAAAGAAGTAATGCTAAAAGTTCGTCAAAGTGGATATTAATCCATTACTTAGGCTGAAGCTATTAAATGGAGAGAACTATTAATAACTGAAAAATATTTTAAAAATATAGTACAGGAATTATGCGGAAAAAAGTGGAAAATTTTTAATTTTTAAATAGAACAGCCAAATTTTATATCTAGACATAACTTGGCATTGTGAGCAACTTCTTTAAATAACATTATTTGATATTTTCAAAAATAAAAGTAGTTCACTCTTGAGGCAATTTCAAAAATTAATTTTCTGACCTAAACGCCAGGACTAACAAACATTTGTGCAGCCCCTTTTTCGTTTGAGAATATGCACTAACTTTTATTAAAAATAAAATTTTTCAGAAAGTCAGTAACAACGTAGTTTTCCATATGGTGAAGACTTTCGGCGGCCTGTATAAACATTGAAATAAAATATAAATAATATTTTTTAACATTCTCAATATCAAACTTGATATTAATTAACCTATTCAATTATTTTTTAACAATATTTTGTATTAATATCCGTAGTAGAACATATTAGTTGTATATTTCTTCCCGCTATTGCGAAATTTAATATCAGAAATTGAAAACTAACACTTATACTTCCACCTGTATTTAAATTAACTTAATAAAACTGTCGTAATTTAGAAAGAACAATTGTTTAAAAAGTATTTTTTAAATTGAATAAACGTTACACGTCCTCACATTGCAAGAATCGGAATTTCGGCGTTAACCAAATATTAAGTCAATTTTTTTCGTCTACACTTGGTATAGAGCTATAAATGTATTGCAGATTTGGTGTACGTCGGTTCTAAGATAATTGTGCGAGTACTAAACAAGACGAGAAGAAGGAATTTGGTACTAAATGAGAACGCGTCTGTGTAACACAACCTGTTCAATTCCTAATCTTATAAAGTTCTATCATATTTTCTAAATCTTCCCCAGGTCTCAGTTATGCCAAACATTTTCCTTGGAATAGCTAAATCCTCCACCTAACGAATACCTAACGCGAATGCCAAATAAAATATAGTCACACTTGTATCAAAATATATCTAATATATAAAATTCTCGTGTCATAGTGTTTGTTATCGAACTCCTCCGAAACGGCTTGACCGATTTTTATGAAATTTTTGGTTTATATTTGGTAGGTCTGAGAATAGGTCGTAGGCTATTTTTTATACTCCTAGGTGATAAGGGTGGCACTATCCAGAAATTTTCTTTTTATTTTTTGGACAAAAATTTATAATTTATATGGCAAAACGTTTGCTGGGTCAGCTAGTATAAATATATAATAGTCCACGTAAATTAGATATTTTAAAAGAAATAATTTATAAAGTAATAATATTTGGGATGCGTACTCTAGATAGGGTTAGAAATAGATACCCGAGAAGTTCCCCCCCAATTTAGGAACGTCCTTTTTTGCAATAAACCACCCCCAATGGGAACTTAACGCTGGTTATTTACTTTTATCTTGTAAACCGTTCGTCGGAAGAGAAGAAACTAAAGGAAATAAAAAATTTGTTGTTAAATTCTGCATAAAAAATATCCTATTAACCTTGTAGCTTATCCTCACCCATTTCGCGTTAACAGCGTCCGAGCAGAGGGGTAGTTTGGGGCGCAGAGGTAAAAATCGATCCTATTCCAAGTTTCATAGCGAATATCTTAAAACCGGTTACTTTAACAACAATAATGCTCAGGGATGAATTTATAGAGCGGAATTTTCTCTATAAGATTCTTATATAGCGGGTTTTGACGCAAGTGATTTTTATGTATTTTCCCCTTTTTTTCCACAAAGCTGTGTTTTTCAATTTGAGCTCGTTTCCACACCACCCACGAGGTAGAGCTCTCGGTGCGTTTTTTTTTAAGGTGGTTTCCCCTGTAGGCCTATTCCACTAAAATTCTTTCCAATTTTACTCATTAAGTGGTTCCTCATTGACGAACTCTTCTTCGAATTCAGAATTTAAACATCCTTGCCCATGGCAATTAGAGCACATTGTTGAGCAGCGCAATCCAACCTTAATACAGCTACATCGTTTTCCGCAACCCTTTTTGCAGCTGCAGGATATTAGCTTTAGGGTGGAAATTGGTGCTGGTAACTCGGCGTACTTTCTTCCAACCCCATTTCCTTGGTTCCAAGTTTTCTCCTCGCCAAGCATGAACTTGGAGAAATACTCTGTAAGAATGTTGACGTAATGCCTCAGATGTTGGTGGCAGTCTTGGTAGAATCCCAGCAGTACTAGATTGACGGA
This sequence comes from Rutpela maculata, assembly GCA_936432065.2. Classification (NCBI taxonomy): domain Eukaryota; kingdom Metazoa; phylum Arthropoda; class Insecta; order Coleoptera; family Cerambycidae; genus Rutpela; species Rutpela maculata. The sequence continues at coordinate 300,751,995 of OW386285.2, forward strand.
CTAACTTATTGAAAATAATGAACCTTTGATGATTCAAAGATGTCTCTTTTTTGGGGGCTTTGTATAATGCAAGCGCGAATTGCTCTTCGGCATTTGTAATTTCTTTTTTCTTTGAGCTACGGTTGTTGAATATATGGACAACCTCTTCGAGATCTTTTCTTTTATTAACGCATTCCACCGTTTGCACTTCTCCTTTACCAAAGAAAGCTGAAGTGGTTCGCATCCACTGAACGCGTAGACAAACAAAACTGTCTCCTTACAGCTTTTTGAAACTTCCGAGGACTGCAAGTCACGAGAACTGTAAGCTTTATTTTTTATTTTCCCCTGAGCCTCTCTTAAGAAACGGCTATCTTTATCTTCAGGTGCGAGAGTGATAATAAATTCGAGAAGATCAATATCTTGTCCGACGGTGACCAGTGTGTCGTTTTCATGGGATTCATTTAAGGCGGTTTGAACTATGAGTACGTCAGCGTCGTCTGCAACAGTAATTGTTTTGATTCCCTCGTTTTTAAATATCTCCACCAATTGCGAAATAAACCGTTCCTTGTTTGTGAGATTGTTTATCATTTTATTTTGCGTTTCAGTCAGTGGCGTGTTCTCATTGAAAATAATTTCCGGTGAAATGCGTTTCAAAAGTCGCTGCTGTCTTGCGATGCTCTTCGTACTGCAGGCATTCTCAGCATATCCATCAAACACTACTTTCATCAAACATCCATTTCATCAATTACATCCATCAAACGTTACTTTTTGGCCGTAATGATTACGAATAAAGCGAACGTAGGCTGTATAAACGTCGTCAAAGGTACCCTGCTTCGGCCATACTACACGATGAATCAAATTGCAGCCATCAACAATGAACTGACAATCAGAAAAATCTATTGGCCTCTCTCGTACAGTATTTAAAATATCATACAGAGACGATTTCTTAGTTTTTCTCATTAACCCTTTCTCATCGAAGAGGGGAAGAGGAATTGAAGCAAGCTCAAAGTTGAAACATGACTCCAAATCTTCTTTTGAGTGAGCAGTACAGATTATCCTCTGATATAATTGCGTGGGGTCGAAAAACACAGCTTTGTGGAAAAAAAAAGGGAAAATACATGAAAATCACTTGAGTCAAACGCCGAGAAAATTTCGCTCTATAAATTCATTCCTGAGCATTTTTCTCGTTAAAGTAACCGGTTTTAAGATATTCGCTATGAAACTTGGAATAGGATCGATTTTTACCTCTGCGCCCCAAACTACCCCCCTGTTCGGACGCTGTTAGCGCGAAATAGGTGAGGATGAGCTACAAGGTTAATATAATAGAACATTTTTTATGCAGAATTTAACGACAAATTTTTTATTTCCTATACTTTTTTTTCTTCCGACGAATGGTTTACAAGATAAAAGTGAAAAACCAGAGTTAAGTCAGCGTTGGGGGTAGTTTTTTGCAAAAAAAAGGACGTTCCGCCCCTAAATTGGGGGGAACTTTTCGGTTATCTATTTCTAATCCCATATAGAGTACGCATACCAAATATTATTACTTTATGAATTATTTATTCTATTCAGTGTTTTTTAATCTAATTTGCGTGTACTATAAATAAGCTTTATCTATTTTACATCCATAAGCTCAGAATATTCGAATATTCTGAGCTATATCTGTTACCTACACTTCTGCACTAATCACACCTGACAAAGAGGAAGTGTAGTTTGTGCAGTTCTGGTACAGCTACACTCGAAGAAAATAACGTTATCACAGTTGCACCAATTGAAAAGAACATAATTTTCAGCGACACCATTTACACTTTTAAAACTGACGCACTTAGAGCAGATTACATTTGACTTTGATTTTATTATACATATTGTATTATTAATTTTAAAACTCAATTTACTAGATACAAAAAAATTTAAGAATATGCTAGTATCTCTCTACCACGCCGCATTTGTTCTTACACAGCGCCTATAGAAGAGTTATGCCATCACTTCAGCGAGGAAGGAACATAATTTGACTGGCACAGTATATCTCTTATTTTTTTAATTTGATATTATCACATCACATTAAAGTAAAATTAATTTCTTCTTTCATAAATACCTGCGGCATGGATAAGTAATGTCTTATCCACAGGATCCGAGACAGGATCCGAGACAGGATCCGAGACAGGATCCGAGACAGGATCCGAGACAGGATCTTTACAAAAGTAGTATGTCGTTGTTCCATTTTTTTCATCCACACAATAGTCTGTCTCAACACCTATTTTACTATCATGTGGATAGTAGAGTCTGCCATCCTGTTGAACGTAAAAGTAGTGTGTCAAGTTGTCCTCCAAATTGAACTCGACTACTTCCTGATTGATACATATCAATATTCCGACAGCAAATTGGTCGTAAATATTTTGCACTTTTTTATCGATATCGTAAAGTGGTACACTAAAATTTGTCGATTTGCCTTTTTTACATCCACTAATCAACTTCCCATCATCAGAATTGCCGGCATGGTAGTAGTAAAATCCACTTCGACAGCATTTCCTTACGCATATTTCACAACCGCAAGCTTCCAAATTTAATGTTGTGTAATTATTATATATCACTTCGTCACTAGAACACAAGTTTACATAAAAATCTGCTAATCTGCTTGCAGAAGATTGAGTTGGAAAGAATATCAGTAACAGTAGTATCCGCCTATTTAATATCATAATTGCAACTAATAGCTAAAGCACTGAGCAGATGAATTTTAGAAACTGGTATTCAATATTGTTTATAAATTTGGAATTATCAATAAATACAAGTATTCAAATATTATATGCCAGGAACTTTATCTCTCAGTTATCCAACAGGTTTGCCGATCACACACATTCATAAGAAATTAAATTTATGTATCATATTGTTATTACTCTTTTATGGCAAATATATTATTCCTTTGACTTTTAAATTTCACACAACTTGTCATACTAAAATTTTATATTTCGCTATAAATTGACACAAGGATTTCAAGACAGCGAAGCAGTATGGTATTATAGTACAGTAAAATTAGCTCCAAATTCGAAAATCCAAAAAAATAACGGTTTGAGTATCACAAATTGTTTATTACCCTTTACTCTAAATGTGATAAAAAGTCTCTGCAGCATACTATCGGGTTCGGGAGAGGGGGAGGAGGAAAGTGTCAGAACCGTATGTTTTCTGAGTATTTCGCAAATATCTCGAAAACCACCCAACATAGAGCTTACTTTATGCTATTCAAAATTTTAAAGTACGTTAAGTTTCCTACAAAAATAGTCTAATACATATTTTTGCTACGCCCAATAGCTTCCAAGCTATTAAGGGGGAAGATTTTGGATTTTTTCCCTTCCATTTGCAAATTGTAGAATATTAGAAATTATCAAAAATTGATAATATTGTTGAATTAGGAAGTTCCCTATTTTAGAAATATCATGTACATTCAACCTCATTTAGTAGTCTTTCAGATAACTAGTCAAACAAAAAAAAAATTATCTCGATATCTGAAAAACTCACGAACTTATTCAATTCTTATTTAAATACTTCACCTTGGCTGAAGTCCACCGTGTGACGTCACAATACACAACGCGCTGACTTGCCATGCCGTTGGCGCGCCGTATGTTCCCTTTATTTAGTGTATGTGCTCGATTTTCTGAAATGTCACAAAATGTCACTTTTGATTCGTTCGTGCCAAGCCGAATTTTCGAATTTCGCCATGCAATTTACGATCAGGTTTATCTGGAAGACTTCCTCTTTACGTCGCGACATCATACGGCCGTCCCAATGGTGTTTTTCGAAAAATATGAACGTGCCAAAATTGCATGTTTTAGCATTTTTTTCGGCTCTCAAATGCAAGCTGGCTATAAACTTCCGGTGCCTGCCAGCGAGTATAAAGGTGCCCGCGCCTGCTCGCTGTTGGCGGAATCATGTATTGTGACGTAATCGAGCCTCAGCCCAGATGATCGCAGCATTTTAAACTTGGAAGGGCCATAACTTTTTTATTTAGAGAAAATTAAAAATAAAATTACAGATCCTTTTTAGATTTTTACGACTATTTATTACGAGAAAATGAGAAAAATGGAAACTTCCTAATTGTATAGGAGATTCAATGAGAGCAAAACTTAAAAGCATTTCCATGATATACATACCAATTTAATATATTCAACTTGATATATAACTATACATACATAAAACAAATATGTGAAACAGAAAAATCTACATAGCTTGACAGAAAAATCTGAAATGAAAACTATTACCATTAATGTATTAAGCACAAAGATTACTGTCACTTCTCTTCCTCATCACTTTCATCAGTATCTGAATCCATTTCAAAAGGTTCCAGCATGCCCTCTTCATCTAGAAACATTAAATCCTCTTCCGTATCAGAATCAATGGCCACCCTCTCTCTGTATTACTGCATCCATATCCAGCGCAGTTGGTGCACATAGTTGAGCACTGAATGGCACTTCTTCGGCACTTACGATTGCTCAGACATTCTCATGTGCATAAACAAGAGATTAGACGCAGCAACTATTCTGGAGCAGCAGTAATAGATGTTGTTATTGGGCGCAGATGTCCCCCGACCTTCTTCCAGCTCCATTTCAGTGGGTCTTTCTTGAAACCATACCACTGCTGCACTTGGTGGTACACTCTCAATGAGTGTTCCCTTGCTGCTGCTTTCGTGGTAGGTAGAGTAGCTAACTTGCACCGTTAACTTTGAAACTGTTATTTAAATTGTCTGGTGACGTAGAGCTTCCAATTTTTGAGTGTTTTTGGATCCATATAAAGATAGTAACAAATCGTGGCCAGAATCAGCAAGATCATCTGTATTTCTCGGTTTGGGTGTGTTTTTGTCTAATTTTATTGTACTTCTTGGTTACATAGCAATAACGTCAGTCAATTTCGAATTTTTATTACCACGTGAAAGTTCACTTAAAGAAAGGCGCCTCTAGATGTCGTGTGTCTTGAACAGGTACAGTAATGTTGATCGAACTCTTTATAATACTGGAACTCTTTGCAAGTTAAACTGAACACATTAGTGTGACTTTTGCCACGTGGTGAAGGTAGAACAGACAATCGCACCAGGAGATAAATTAATGAAATCTAACTCAGCTGGGAGATACACGTTATTTTCAAGTTGATTATACGTCATTCAACACGTTGATTCGACCACAATGTCGACATCAAATCGAGGTAAATATTGCGACAATCAAATATACGTCGACGTCTAAATTTTTGAATATAAAAGAGAAATCCAAATAATAATGAAATAAAAAACCTATCTCACAAAATTCTTTTTTATTATTAGTTTTGTGACATCAAAATGAGTCACATCAAGCTGTGACTGATTACATTTGGCTAAAAAATCATTAATCTGGTAGCATATACAGGGTGTCCCACTTAAAACTCCCGGGGCCTTTTTCTCGATAACTAATTCGAAGATTCCTGGAATCGAACAAAATCTTTGCATCGCAACCTTAATTTGCAAGATGACAGTTTTTACTCAAAACTAAAGTCATTTATATATTCTAGTAGATACCTTTTACATAATTCAAATATCTCTTGTAGTTATGGAGAAAATGGCCCCGGGAGTTTTAAGTGGACCTCCTGTATATAATAAAGAAATTTTTTTGAGATTAAGTCATTTATTTCCTTGCTTGTTGAAAAATAAATAACAATAAGTCACATTGAATTACTATCCCTGGACGGATGAAATTAATTAATTACTTATTGTTACATAAAGTTTGAAATTTCCAAAGGAAAGCACAGACAGCGCATAAACATAAGAAACTATATATCTTTTAATCTCAGTTTATATCATGACATTCTTAGAGCTCTCTGAATAACACTATGCAAATCTGGAGTGTATTAAAAGTTTATTTTTACTATTAGTTTGAAATGAGGTGTGTAGCCAGAAATAAATTGTAATTGCTCATGGAATTTCAGAGGCCAATAATACTACCACTTCTTTCCTTTCATTTGGTTGTGGTGGGGCTGCTCATATTTTTTTCCGGGGGTGTTGGGCACCTCTTGGCTATAGCTCTGTCTGTGCTCATATTACGTTACTTTAATGTTATATCTAATCTAAATCATGTTCAAAATTGTTCAAAGCAAAACATTGTTTTTTTGTTACAAAAACACTAATAATCCTGTCAATGAACGCTCAAAAGGGAAATGCTGAGAACCCAATTTTTGACTTCAGTGTTTAGCCAGTTAGGAGGTAAACATACTAAAAATCCCCGAACATAGGAGTTGAAGGGGAGCATGAAAAAAGGTCTCGGTTTTTGTTCTTTCGCTTATATCTCGAAAACGGTTAGCTTTAGTCAAAAAGTGGCTATGTGCAAAATTGAAGCTGACAAAATTTCATACAAGAATGTAATAAAATTAATTTTTTCGTATCTGTTATTGTTTTCGAGGTATATAGAAGTGATTATCGAAAAAATTTTAAGTTGTAATTTTAAGTTGTAGGGTAATCAGTCTGCCTTTGTTGTGCTCGTTGGAGAGACAGTGGTCTTGCTTGACAGTGATTGCAGTATCCAAATTGAAGTTAATATCGGTTGACATCCTCATCCGATAGCATCGCTCCTGTTCAGCTGCCTTTGTACTGTTGGTCAAGTTGGTGTAGCCAACAAATACAGTTTCTCCCACGATAGTGGCTCTTGATGAATTTAACATATGCCTCACAAATTGTGAAAAATGTGTATCCTCTTGGCCAAATAACTTTGTGCATGATAAATTCTTTATCAACAACAACATCAAAATTTGATGGGTTGATAATCTTGAATTAAGAAGAGTGTAAAGGACTGACTTATCTGTTATTCTCATTCCACCTTCATTGACGAAGGTGTAGTATCGCTGCCGTGTAGTTGTGGATCTTGATTGATGAAAACACAGGTGAAAGAGAGAGAGCCCGATCTTTACGTGATGACTTGATTCCTGAAAATTTTAACCAAAGTTGCTTGCCAAACATAACAAATACGAAAAAAATGAATAGAAACATTCTTGTGGGAAATATTGTCAGCTTCATTTGGCACATTTCCACTTTTTGGCTAGAGCTAACAGTTTTCTACATATAAGCGAAAAAAACGGGATATTCTTCGTGCAGGCATTATAATGGCATATTGATAGTGGTAATTTAAATATAAATGAATTAACCGTTCACGGCAAATTTAATAAAAACGATTCAATCAGTCTAGAGTAATATTTTTTTTCTTCAAGCGTATTAAAATGTTTAAATTATGTCACCAAAAAACAGAAGCAGAAGTAGGACATTGTTTTACTAGTAACAAAATGTTAGTACCGAACGCCACCGTAGTGGACATTGTTTTACTAGTAACATAATGTTAGTTCCGAAAGCACCACCGCAGTGGGTATTGTTTTACTAGTAACATAATGTTAATACCGAAAGCCACCGGTGGCGCGCTATCCACTAGCCACTTGTCATATTGTGTCAACATGTAAGACTGTAGTTTGAATATTTATACATTTATGATAAATAAATGAATTTTTGCATTTTAATACGCGTGAAGAAAAAATAGTATATATTACACGGAGTAGAACGCCTTTTTTGTGTTTCGCCCAGTTTGCAAATCCTGAGCTCAACACAAAAAAAGAGTGCGTTCTACTCCTAGTAATATAATATACTATTATTGTCCAGTCATTGTCCCATATAGAAAACAAAAATTAAGAATGGCGTAAAAATAAAAGCTTCATAATATTAATTTCTAGGTATGCATATAAGTACATTTCTTTAACACCCATATTCACCATCGCTAGTTAAACAGATAACAAGCTGTTAAAGCAGTAACAACCTGTTAAATATGGGTGCACATATTCACCAATCACAGTTAGGAGAAAACATTCTGTCAAAGTAGCTGACAAGTTAGCAAGAAAATTTTGGGCAGTTAAGCTCTTAACAGACTGTTATTTGATTTGAAGTTATGTGTAGATGGCATACGTTTGCATCAGGTATCAACTAAAATATATTGTAACTTATATGTTACTGTAAGTGCCGATTTGTTAAGTTAGAATTTTAGATGGATGAAAAAATTAGATTAAATTACTTAGTTTTAATCATGGCTTTTTATCTTTCATTGAATATGAATGATAAATCTATTTTTTTTTTTTGTTTATATTGTCATATGACTGTGTATACTTACAACTTACATATATATTTTATTTCCACTTCTTTTCAGTGAAATAAGTGTTGCTTTAATATTGACATAATGGATATATACATTGTGAACATTTTTTTACTAGTGATTATATTAATAAAAAAAACTTATGATATGACAGATAACATATAAACATCTTTCATCACATCACATATTTCTAAACAAATATCATAATTTAAATTTTCCTTTTCAATGAATACCTTAGGAATTTTACTAATGAAATATGAAAAAATGTAATACTACGGCTTCTCAATGGATATGTGCTCCTTGGAGGTTGGACAAATAAAATTAATTTGTGCAGATTTTTAGTATGTTACAAAGAATACATTTCCATTAAGACACTTCATATTTAATTTTTTCCATTTTCTGGGCATAATCGGCCTAGAATTTGTAAAGTAAAAACACAATTGGCGGACCTTATAGACAGATGCGAAAAGAGAAACGATCAAAATATATATACAAATTAATCTCTCATAGTCTAAAAAAATATACTTTCTTTTTCAGCTGTAAGGAACTAAACTTCTTATTAGGCAAGATAAACACATAACTGAAAAAAAAATAACCATCATCACTCATTTAATCAGTATATACGAGTGGTTTTGAAGAGACGAGGAGTTTCTGTAGTAAAAATTATTTTCTCTTACATTATACTATAATGTAAGAGAAAATAATTTTTCTCACTATATGTTTCTTAGAATAGAAGAAAAAAAAACAACTTTTGATATTTGTTTATTTCCAGAATTTTATATGTTGTGTAATATGTATATGTGTAATATTTGTTGTTTATTTTCTAGAGTCGAATATGCTTTTTTTGTTCAGGTATATTTAGACGAGTATAATTATTATTTTATGAGAACAACATTAATTCCATCTTAGCAGATATATCTAAGTATATTTTGTTTGTGAGGTTATTTCTATTTTCTTGAACCTTGTTAAACGCACATTAGACATTTCTATGATTTGATTAGGAGGTTTGATGGAAATTGCTCTTGATGATTTATTACCATTGAGTTTTCTAGTAAACTGACGGTATCTGGAAGGGAAAATACATTCTTAAAAATATTTTATAACGGGGTTCCTGTATTATTATCAATAGAGTATAAGGTATGAGAAGAATCACAGAGAAAGAACTCGTTAACTACATCCGAGTTAGTTTACGAAATTTACAAATTAATTTTCCGTAAGATTCTAATAATTCAAGATATTTATTAATATTTAATAAAAGGAAAATGTCCCCATTAATGCCAAAATGAGTAACAACTTACAGTAGTTACGAATCAAACGTTATTATAAAGGTACACTCCGTTCGGCAACTTTAATTTGGTTTGATAGACGATTTAACGGAAATTAACTGAACTAAGCGATAACTATTGACTACGTATGTTCACCTAACCACATAACACAGTTTGTACTTAGTATGTACGATTTATAAATATACGTACTTTTTGGGTGTGATTCTATTTCATATAGTATGTACTATATTACTCCGCTACAGACTAAGCTGAAGTATGTAGCAGAATTGTACATACTTTTATGACTGTAAAAAGCTATGAACAAAGTATATACAATTTACCGGCAAATTTCTTATTAGCAAATTTTGGTCATGCAACTACATACTAAGAATATGAAATAATTGAGGAAAAGAGACGAAATGAATCCAAAAGAATGTACTATGTACCCACTATGTACCTACTCTGATTCAGCCAAAAATATTCATGTTTAGGATTAAAATATTTTTGTCGTCCTCGTTTTATTTTCTTTGACATTTGTCCACTAGCCATACATCCAACTGTAAAAATCATGATTTATTCTAATTAGCCTATGTCGACAAAGGAAAAATAAATTTTGAAGATAAACAAAAGAGTAAAAAACAGGGACACTCATTTCTCACCCTGGGGTATATCAAGGCCTTTACTTTTGTAATAAACAAAATTAGAGGGCCACTATAATGGCTATAGGTTGCAATAAAGGAAAAACGATAGAGGATACGAAGCTAACCTATTGAAACAGTCACTCATAAAATTCATAATAAAATTTTCGTTTCTTCCAAAAAACCGATGATACAATCAAAAATGTGTTTATTATGTTGGCTGAGAATAAGATTGTTATATAATCTGTCACTTGCTGATCTGAATTTAGAACACTGGAAAAAAACATGATCGAGGTCGCCTTTAATATTACAAATTTCACAATTCTCCGAAGGTGAAACATTTATTTTACTCAAATGTGCTGGATAACGAGAATGTTCAAATTTGAGGTATATTATTGTGATATATTTTCTTGGGTATGCATAATTTTCTTGCCAAAACTTAGAAAGTCAGAATGATTATGTGAATATCTCGTAGCATTGGAATGGCAGAACTTTCAATACAACTCTAACCATCTATTTCTAAATTTAAATTTTAAAATTCAGGCAGACAGATTTTTTGATTTAATGGAAATTCCGAGTTGATGCTTTCCTTAGCCAAAAACTCGAAAATTTCATTATTTTTTATGCCAATGTGTGCTTTTACCCATATAAAATAAACCTTTTTCCCTTAGCTAAAACATTGTGTAGCAGATTCTTTATTTTTAGAGTAAAAGAGTTTGTTTTGCTGATAAAGGAGATACTGTTTTCTAATGAATATAGAACCGATAGAGAACCTGATAAAATTATGGAGGTATCTGCATTTACATAAACATAAAACATAAAAGTGACGGTGAGAGGTAAATTTTCATATGGTCAGATGCTACTATACGTCGGACATAATCACATATGTCTCTGTAGCGTATAGCGACTTGCAAAGCAAGTACCAAGAGCGGCGACCTCTAGCCCTGGTGAACTATGCACTGTTTATGAAATAGGATTTAAAGGAAACAACTACCCAGCGGGCAAATACCCCGACCTGCATTGGATTACACCTTCAAATCGTGATCAGTAACCATATATCATTTGTCAATTCCTAACCAGACATAGAACGGTTTCGAACTTATTATGTTCTCCTCATTATGCCATAGATCATGGAACAAACAAATGATAGTCGTCAACCTGCTAGTCTTATACAAACTAACGCAAATGAAGTGACGGTGAGAGGTAAATTCTCATATGGTCAGATGCTACTATACAATTTGAAGGTGTAATCCAATGCAGGTCGGGGTATTTGCCCGCTGAGTAGTTGTTTCCTTCAAATCCTATTTCATAAAACATAAAATATAAACACACCACGTATAGTAGATAATTTAAAGTCAAGACTTGTCCGGAAGGGGGTTACACATTTGGAAAAATGCAGACATACATCCATACCCACCGGTATTGTCAGTACCAGAGCTGAGGCTCGAACCCAGAAGGCGATAGACAGTCGGTCAGCAAATTCGACACTCAATACGCCTTAACTGACTGAACTATCGTGCCGGTATTAGATGAATTAGAAAAAATTGATAGTTTCGTATTTTTATAGCACAAGTAAAAATGGAACATTGAGAAGGCAATTTGATTTTTCCTGAAGTTGTTAGTGGAAGGTATGTAGCATGCATAACCGGTACCTAAAGGAGATTTAGAAGCGTATGAGTATATCAACAAAGGATTATCTCACTATTCTAGAAATGTATTTAAAAGGGTCGTGCTAATATTTGACGGATCATAATATTGTGGTGTAGTTAAAGATTAGAGAATAGAAAATTAGAGTATTCAAAATTTGAGATGTAATTTTATGGGTTGTCCAATAGAGGAAGGATATCGCTGCAATCTCGAAAAGCTACACAAAGAGGCAGGAAAATGTTATTTCTCCAAAATTTATTTGTTAAGTAACATACTGTCATCTGACCGAAAAAGGCGTGGGCAGATCTTCGGCATCAACTGGAGTTGATGTCATAGCTCCTAAATGTGTAGTGTAGTGCCGTATACTTAAGACATCTAAGCGTTTTAAAAAGTATTACAAGCAGGTCCATGGAGAGTACATCCATAGTCCAAAATTGATCTTATGTATGCTTTCTAAAAAAGAAAAGCAGTTCGAACGTCCGCACCCCACCAGGTTTTAGTAGGCATTTTCAGAAAATGTATACTTTCGTTGCAGCAGTTTACTATATTGTCAATATAGAGCTTCCATTTAAGTTTCTTATCCAGAATTACTCCTAAATATTTGACGTATGTCTGAATTGGAAATAAATAATCTCCCAGATTAATGTTGTTAATATTAGGGGAGTCGTGTCGGCAAAATACAATTACTGTAGACTTGTTTGCTGAGATTTTGTCGTCCTAAATAGGTCAAATTGCCGTGTGTATGTGCAACGCTAGTAAAACGCGAATTTCCTAATAAGTTGTTAACACCTTCATGTTTTAGAGCTTACCTTTCTTTAAGATTCTTCCATATTCTTTTCTTGCAAACAAATACGGCGAATGTCACTATCCCGTGCATAACGTGAGCGAGATCTTTATAAAATGTAATATATATGAATAATCTAGAGTTGGCTAACCACCCAGCCGTCCAAGATATTACTAGAATTAAATGGGAGCTAACTACTATTGGATTAATACCCATAACAATAAGTAAATTCCAGTATAAAGTAGACCTAAAAAAAAAATGCGTCATGAAAAAGATTCTGACTCTAATGCAAAGTTCTTTTAATATTTTTTTATAGAACAGTACCTAGAGGTCAAAAACATATAAAATATAGGAATAATCTCATATGTAATGATAACACGGCCCCACAAAAAAATGATCGTGATCTGGATGACTTCCTATGTATTTTTCGACGCTGAATTCGAATCCGAGATCAAAAAAATTCATATACCCCTTAAATTTATGTACACAGCCAAAAATATCCCTTAAATAGGGGTAAAGTTATGAATATCAGTATCATTACGGAAAGGAGTACATAAATATATTTAAAAAACAAATTCATTCTTAGTTTATAAGCTTTATTTTTTATGTCTGCCATTTTTTCGCTAAAACTAACGTTTTCCAATTTTACATTTTTTCGAAAATCCTTTTATAGTTTAAAATTATTATTTTTTTCTGAAACAAGTGCTGTAAACGAATAAAAATTTGATTGTCTAGGTTATACTATATGTTATCGAAAAACAGTACTATGAGAATATATTTTTTTTAATTACTAACTACTTACATTAACAAAATGGCGACGATTTTATTAAAAAAATGGGAAGAAGCATATTGTTTCTTGTTTCTGTCACAACTTCTTTGTTTTTATGCTATAAAAATAGCCAAAAACCATTTGAAAGCCTAATTAATAGGTAGTCTTTCATTTTGGTCGACAGTCTTATAAACGTTCGGACGCCAACTTTATACTTCCAAATCTCCTAAACCGTTACTACAGAAAATAGAAAAAATAAACGAAAATTAACCTCAATTTAGTAGCTTTCCTATTTGTCTCTAACATGTTTTCGCTCAATGTAATACTTTTCATATTATTTGACGAAAATTTCTTTTTGAAGCTAAAATTGCTATTATCAAGTCGTTATAACTTAAAGACTCAATTTATATGAAAAGTTGCATAGAAACTTTTCTTCTCAAAATTTGATTCTCTTTCATCTTCAATGTTTTTGTTTTTACTTCCCTAGCTTACCGAAGGGAAGTATTGTAATTGTGAAAAAATCATCCTCCGAGATTTCTCCGAATTTTCACGTTTCAGAGTACGTAGATTACGACAATTAAAGTCATTCAGTTCCGTAAGTTTCTCTGCCTGTCGGTCTGGTGTCTGTCTGTTGGCCTTATATTTACAAAACCACTTGGCGGAGAAGGACAATATTTAGTAGGTAGTTGACGCTACTACCAATGAAGAACTGGATACAGTTCCGTTGAAAAATGTACAGGGTGGCTGCCATAAAAATATAATAAAGGAAAAAAATGAGGGAACACAGTAATATCTGACATGCAGTTAACTGTCAAGGAAGACAAATATGAGAAAAAAGTACAGCGTGATTACTCATGTAGTTTACACAACTGTCGAAGAAGAAAAATATGGAAAAAATATACAGGGTGTTCACTTATTTTTTCTTTTTAATGTGAAGGACGATAATATTTCGCATGTAGTAGTTAACATTACTGTCGAAGAAAAATGTGAAAAAAAAACGTATACAGGGTGATTACCAAAAACATATACAGGGTGTCCCACTTAAAACTCCCGGTGCCATTTTCTCGATAAATAAAAGAGATATTTGAATCTGTAAAAGGCGTTCACTAGAATATATAAATGACATCAGTTTTGAGTAAAAACGGTCATTTTACAACTTGAGGTATAGATGGCGTTGCGACGCATAGAAGTTATTTGATCCTAGGAACGTTGAAATGAGGTGCAAGTGATGGGACATTACATTGTGAGCAACTTTTATGGTACGAACAATTTTAGAAAAATCACTGATTCTCGAGATATTTGAAGTTCAATATAATTTCTTTAAATATAAAAATCGTCATAACTTTTTTAAAATACATTTTAGACGATAAGTCCTTTGGAACATTTTTCATAGTGATTCAAGCTGATTTAGACGGTAATGAAATATTTATTTCAAAACATAAAATAACTGTTTTTTTCAAGTAAAACAAAGATGGGGCTGCAACTGCTATTTGGAAATTAAAGATTTTGACATTTCTGTTTATTGTATATTGTCTAATTTTTGCCTCATATTCATGTTGTATGTTCGAATAAATTTTATACTGTAAATTGTAGACACACACCAGTGATTTTTCGAAAATTGTTCATATTAAAAAAGTTGTTTAGAATATAGCCCTCCATCTCATGCACCCCATTTCATCGTTCTTAGGATCGAACAATTTCTTTGCATCACAACGCCATCTATACCTTTCTTAATGTGTAAAATAACCATCTTTACTCAAAACTGAAGTCATTTATATATTCTACTAGATACCTTTTACAGAATTCAAATATCGCTTTTGGTTAGCGAGAAAATGGCGCCGGGAGTTTTAAGTGGGACACCCTGTTTAGGGTGGTTACCCGAGAAAAAATAAAAAATGCTACCGAGGGCGATAATATTTCGCATGCAGTTAATACATCTGTCAAAGAAGAAAAATATGAAAAAAAACATACAGGGTGATCATCCTAACAAAGTTGAAAAAAAAATGTCACGGTGGACGATAATATTTCGCATGCAGTTAACGCAAGTGTCAAAAATGAAAACTTTGAAAATAATATTCAGGGAGGTTACCCTAATAAGACAAAGAATGTGACGGAAAACGATATTTGGCATGTAGTTAACACAACTGTCAAAAAAATTGTACAGGTGAAAAAATGTATGTGAACGTGAGGAATAATATTTTTTTGCATGTAGTTAACACAACTGACAAAGAAAAATATGAAAAATAAAATATGCAGGGTGGTCACCTAAAGAAAAAATTAAAAATAATATTTCGCATGCAGTTAACATAACTGCCAAAGAAGAAAAGTATGAAAAATATACAGGATGGTCACCCTAAAAAAATTGAGGAAAAAATGTGACGGATGGCAATAATATATGCAGTTAATACAACTGTCTAGGATGAAAAATATGAGAAATATATAATATTAAAATTTAGAACAATTTATGAATCATAAAACGTCCGGCAAGACGATGCGAATAAATAAATTTTGATAAACAGAGAGAGAAGTTTTGGGTAAATACTTTTACCAATTTTTTTTTTAGTTGCAACCCCCTGAAAAGAGATGACATCCACCGCCTATTAATTAGCAAGCCCTCGCATAATATTTGATGCATTTACTATTAAGTGGCCAAAAATGAACGAAATATATTTCTCATGACATTATTCCGATGTTAATACCTCTAGTTACTGTACTATATGTAGGTATTCTTTAATTTTTAAAAAATTTAAAGGAAAATTTGTATTTACTATTAATTTAATATTACATAATCTGTTTATCCTGTATGTTTAGTGTTTACTGTAATGGTTGTTTCTGATATGAATAAAGTACCTAAGTTTAATATTCAATAAAGCGGAGTAAAACATGCTTACTTTTCGTCATCTCTCTTAATATGTCTTCTACTGTCAACGCGTTTTAGTATAGCAACTTCTCTTTTTGTCCATTTTATATTTATTGTCGTTATAGTAAATAATATACAGTTAAATATAATCAAACATATTACTGGTCCAAAGTAGAATAGAACAGATGGCAGGTCTGAAATATACCAACGAAACACATTATTTACCTAGAACTAATATTACAATGTATATATGAAAGATTATTTTACAAATCAGTAAACGATTAAGCGTGACTGTGATTGTAATTATCATTTTTTTTATTCTTTCATGTACCAAATGCGATAAATGCAGAAAATGTTCTTTGTTTATGTTTTGAGTTCTAACTAACTTTAGATTACACTTCATTGCACTTCAATGCCATTAATAAGGCAATAAACCATTTTTAATATATTTACTTTCGAGAGCATGGCACCAACCATCTGAGCTATGTCTGCAGATGTCATTGATAAGTACCTATTAATAATTTATTTATTATTATATCATATTTGTTACATCTTATGTTTAAAAGTTGACTAATAATATTAAGTAATATTTTCTTTTATGTCTACCCCTGTATTCCGTTTTTTAAATTCTTTTGTGGCACTAAATAACTAGTATAAACGTTTAAGAATTTGGTGGAAGTATATGCACCTACAACTGCTGCTGAAGAGGCGAAATTGGAAGCATTCTACGAAGATCTAGAAACCTCACCCCCACACTATTTCAAACAGGGAATTTCAACGCCAAAGTCGATTTCACACTGGAGGATGATCACCTGCGAGCTGTTGTTGGCAAATTTGGCATCGGATAACGAAACGAAAGGGGAGAAAGGCTAATTCAATTTTGCCTAGACAATACTTATACGATAGTGAATACTATATTCCAACAACATCTACGGCGTCTTAACACTTGGCTGTTACCTGCCGGTAGAGTACAGAACCAGATTGACTATATTATGATAGGAAATCAGTGGAGATCTTCAATAAACCTGTGTAGAAACTTTACCTGGAGGTGACTGTGGCTCAGATGACCAGCTGCTCATGTACGCCTTCTCGCTGAATTTGAAAACGTGTCGAAGTTAAATACAAAAACGTTTGCCCCACATAACTGATGGTTCAGATTTCCAAAATAAATTAGAGGAATATATAAATGAAATCAACCCATTAAATGACGAAGATCCAAATGTCATGTGGAATTCTATAAAAGAGAACATCACACGAGCAGTAACGGAAACAGAAAGCGAGACACGTAGAAAAGTGAAACAACCTTGGAAAACTGTCGAAACTCTAACTGAAGTAAAAGCCAGGAAACTTTTGAAGGCCCAAGGTATCCATCCACACTTCCTTAGAATCGGAAGAGTATAACAGACTTATGGGAAGAATTCAGACTCTTCGTCAAAGAGATAAGAATTTCTATTTGCAAGAACTGGAATCACATGCTAACCACAATAATAGCAAAGACCTTTTCTGAACTGTAAGAGTGGTTACATATAAATTTAAACCTAAAATGTAGTCAATTAAAGACTCCACCGGTACTCTAAGAAGATAAGGATCAGATCATTGAGGTTTGGCATCAATACTGCTAAGAAATTTTGAAAGACACCATCTAGAAGTAGAAGATGACTGGCAACAGGGCTACGAACGCGAACCTTCCATACTTAAATTAGACGCAACCATACAAGAACTAGAAACTGGCAATGCAGCTAGGCACGATAATATCATGGCCGAGGCGCTTAAGTTAGTTGGTGGTTAAGGAATACGGAAAACCAGTCTGGCCCGAAAATTGGAGAACTTCAATCTTCGTGCCACTACATAAAAATGGAGCGACAGATGTCTGTGATAACTACAAATTTCTGGCCACTAATGTCGCTTGCCAGTAAAATAATGGAATATTCTTCAATCCAGACTGCAGTATTATCTGTCGTGGCAAATACCTTCTGAACAAGCAGGCTTTGTTAAAGGACGCGGTACGAGAGGACAAATGCTCAATTTGCGACAACTTGTCGAGAAAGCAAGAGAATATTACATGCATATGTACCTTTGTTTCGTAGACTACCATAAGGCTTTTGACAGTGTGGAATGGGACAAACTGTGGATTGTGTTATTGTAGATGAGGAAACCTCCGCTATTTATTATCCACCGATAAAGAAAACTGCTGTGGTGAAAGTAGACAACAACTTCGATAAATGTAAAGTCAACAAATGCATCACACAGGGCTGTGTTCTGTCACCAATCCTCTTTAACATTTATAGTGAACGTGATGCGACGGGTGCTGGAGGACTGGTACGGTGGAGTAAAGCTATAGGTGGGACCAAGAGTTCTAAATTGAGATTTACTGATGATACTGTTGTAGAACTCTCCAAAATCGTCCTAAGTTGAAGACATAATCAAAATTCGACTTAGGCAAAAATTTCATTTAAAGACATTTTTGGGAGTCTGCAGAGGCGCAGATCAGTCCACAAGGACCGTTTTGGGTTCTATAAGGCGTTGGAAATGACCAGGCGAAAATTCGAAGAAACACCGAATTTTCACTTAGGAAAAATGTTTTTGGTTCAGAATATCAGAGTAGAAGTATATAATGACAAAGATTTATGAATAGTATACTTTTTCAAAGGTATCATAAATTGGACTTTGAAAAATAATATTTTTGGAAGGGCGTCAAAATTTGGCCCAGGAATCGATTTATCGAAAGTACGCCAAAGTTTCACTTGCAGACTAATTTTTCAAAACTGCGTTGAAATTTGGCTTGAAGATCGATTTTTCAAAAGTACGCCAAAATTTCACCCGCAGATTAACTTTTCAAAAGTACCTTGAAATTTGGCTTGAAAATCAATTTTTCAAAAGTACGCCAAAATTTCACCCGCGGATTAACTTTTCAAAAGTACCTTGAAATTTGGCTTGAAAATCGATTTTTCAAAAGTACGCCAAAATTTCACCCGCAGATTAGTTTTTCAAAAGTACCTTGAAATTTGGCTCGAAAATCGATTTTTCAAAAGTACGCTAAAATTGGTCTTAAACTGGATTTTTCAAAAGTACCACGAAGTCAGTTTAAAAAGTACCACGAAAATATACTTTAAATTATTTTTTTTTTTATTTTTATTCCTCAACCAAAGACATTGACCTTTGAGGTACGATCATTGAAAGCACAATTCTAAAGTATGAGCATAAAATTTTAACGATGCACTGCATCCAAAAGGCAAAATAGAAGATTTTGTCAAAGCCGGCGTAGTGCCGATAAGCAAAAATTGATAAAAATCAATGCACATGTACAAGGCCGGTTTCTCGCATGGAAAGAGTTTGGATTGACCCAGCGGCTCGCAATTTGGTCGAGCGCGTTGAGTAGTCCAGACAAAGCGATGGTAGAAAAGCCAATAACGGGGCTTTTCAAATGACAAAGTTATAGAGGAAAACGCCTTGTGCATAAAAATCCAAAAATTCAATTTTGCCTAATAGTCGCTCGAAGGTGAGACGCTGCCAAATCGATATTATTAATCGACTGTGATAAGGGTTAGTAAGTCGTGGACTGATCGAACGCCACTCAACTTATGCAGTAATAAGTCCTCAGAATGTGTTTGAGTACGTGAATTTCCACGATACAAGAACTTTAAAGCTAGGTAGTCTCTAGCGAAACTAAATTCATTTAGTAAAACTTTTTTAAGTTAATTTCAGTCAGCCTTAATTATTCATTTACCCAGAGTCTGAAATGATTCTAAAAGCTCGCATTTTGATTCTGAGAAGGTACGTATGAATCTTTTCTACCTAATCGATCGTTAGCGCGAGCGCTCTCGCTTGTATGGTCTGAAAGTCACTACCTTGATTGGGGAAGGCACGATTCTTTCTTGAGAATTTTGTATAACCAATTCTGTTAAATAAACGGATTCTTTGAACTAATGTTTCTTAATTGATCTTGAGGCCTGTTGACGGTCTATAATCCCTGGAACTTTCGTATAGAAAACCGGATGTGTCGAGTTAATTCGCATTAACGTTCGACCTTCTGGTTGTTGTACGGAGGTTCGATAGGGATTTTTTTATGCGTTTTTTGAGAAATATATTCCGTTATTAATGGACCAAAACGCGATTTTCGCGTACCAAAACTAATCCCTCCGCAGAGAAATTCTTCGGTTGGGATTTTTTTATGCAAAAATTCAGGAAATTAAGAGGTGCCTAAACCCCTAACGAGGGAATTCGGGTCCAGAGAGAGCGTAGTTTCCGATCTGTGGTAGTGCAGCCTTGGTCCCGCTTTTCGGCTACCGAAGTCATCTTATCTCGAACCCGCCTGGGAGGTAGAAGAACGGGGTAATACGCGACTGGCGCCCCCTGAGAAATAAATTGGTGTCGCGTCATTTTGACGCCCGGTAGTGCGTTCTTCTACATGGCGCCCAACGTGGGGCGTTGTTAGTCAGCAGGGCTTTCTGGAAAGGATATGGATGAATCAACGCCTTTCCAGTTTTACGACGAGCCGACATCTGTGATGGACAACGTCTCTAGAGGGTTAGAGAGGCCGTGCGCGGAGGATGTACTGGGTAGTTCGGGGGTTGGCCCGAGTACCACTGAAGGAGTCATACAGCCCTCCTCAGAACAAGTGTTCGCCCAAATGGCAGCAGGTCTTGCCAAAGCTCTAAGCGAAGCCACGCACGAGCATAAGTATCGGTCGAAGCATCCAAATGCGGAATTTCATGGCTTCGAACACGAAGACCCTGAAACCTTCATTTATCAAATGGAGGAATTTTTCGTCCGAGTACGAATTACGCAGGATAACGACCGACTATATAAAATATCAGAACAGCTCAAAGATGATGCTAAGAAATGGTTCGAACAATATCGAACCCTAATTACCACGTATCCTCTATTCCTCGAGCGGTTCAGAAGCCGTTATGATTCAGGTGAAGTACTCACCGAAGCAGTAGCTAATTTATATGGCAAGAAACAAGATGCCGAGGAAAATACGTCAGTATTTATTTCAAGGAAGGTATGCCTCTTCAAGAGGATCGATCCGTTTAAGCCGGAGGCGATGAAGGCGGCTACCATCTTCAATCAATTGAGACCTGATATGAAAATGCTCCTAAAGAGTGCCGTCATACCAGATACAAATACACTAGTGACGATGACCGAACAAATGGCTAAAATCATGGATGAGAATAAAGAATTCGAGATTCTGCAAAATGCAAAGAAAAGCAAAGACCGAGAAGCGTCCACCTCTACCGCTTCAGCTCAAGGGAATCAGCAATCGAGCAGTAACTGGAGAACGGAACCCTCCGCCTTAACGAAGCCGTCCTCCAGTTCCTTTGGTGCATCTAGGACACCATTCAATGGATCTCAAAGAAGAGATAATCCGCCAGCACCAAGGGTGCATTTTGCAAATAGTATTTCCTCGCTGCCTAGAGGGGATATACCGAGAAGGGGTACTGGAGACGTAAGGAACTCCCGAGTCCCGTATCGCCCTTGCAGATATTGCCCAACGGAGCAGTGGCATTTTCATGCAGAATGCCCAAACAATCCCTATCGTAATATGAATACGGGAAACCAAGCGGGGGTCAGAGGCGATGGCCCAGGCCGAACTGTACCAGCCCCGCCTACCAGGCCCCAGCAGGCTCGAAGCGACCCTCGGGGAAGCTCCGAAGCAAGAAGTTTAAATTAAAAAACTTCGATGACCTTCCTGACCTTAATTACCTGTTTAAGGATCAAGAAGTCAACCTATCTCCCCACCGATTCACTCCATTAGAATCTATCAATCAAACCAACGACGCTTTCCCTCTGCCTCGCATTAAGATTATAATTAATAATCGAGCGGTTAACGCTTTATTGGATACAGGTTCGACAAGGAATATTATCCAACCGAAATTTTTGAACGACATTGATCAACTTACAGCTCCCCAAACTTTTGTTATGGCTTGTGGCGATGGTTTAGTAGAATCCCTCGGGACTACGACCATAAACGTTAATGTACTAGATGTACCCTTTCAGACCACGTTTCAGGTCATTCAAAATTTAAATGAAGAGCTCATTCTGGGAGCCCCGTTTTTATATGCTCACAATGTCGTATTCGATTATCAACGTAAATGTGTCTACGTCGGCACTGAAGAGCGAATAACCGTCTTCTGGAATCAAGCAGCACATCAAGCAAGGAAGCAATGCCGGCTTCCCGAAGAACTGATCATCGGAAACGATAATTTAAAACCTCTATTCGAGGAATTCGCTGAATTGTTCACCGCGGTGCCTACCCAAGCTACCACGGTGACAACGAAACATAAAATAAAAGTTAAAGACGACCGCCCGTTCAATATCAAACCCTACCCCATGTCTCCTTCTAAGAAAAAAGTTATGTACGATCAAATTGAAGAGATGCTGAAAGCCGGGGTCATAGAACCGAGTACCGCTCAGTACAGTTCGCCTCCCATTATAATTGAAAGGCCCGGCAAGAAGCCTCGCTTCTGCATTGATTATCGTCACTTAAATGAAGTAACGGAAGACGAAGCATCCGTCTTACCAAAGATATACGAGAGTATAAAGGATCTAGGAAACGCCAACATATTTACGGTGTTGGACCTCAAGAGCGGATATTGGCAAATCCCTCTTGAGGAGTCGTCAAAAAACTATTCTACGTTTACAACATTAGATGGAGCATCTTACCGATTTAACGTGATGCCTTTCGGATTGAAGACCGCTCCATGTACATTCCAAAAATTTATGGCAAGAGACGTATTGACCGGCTACTTGCATCATTTCTGCAAAGTATATCTCGATGATATTATCATCTACAGCGAAAATATAGAACAGCATGTAAACCATCTGAGAGCCGTCTTTGAACGCCTGCGTTTGCATAATTTAAAGGTGTCACCGGAAAAATGTGTGGTAGCCACGTCAAGCATAACCTATCTCGGGCATCAAATAAATGCCAACACCACTCAACCATTAGAAAAACACATATTACAGATACAAAATTATCCGGCCCCTACGACAAGGCGCCAGCTTCAGAGTTTCCTTGGTCTATGTAATTGGGTACGTGAATATATCCCTAATGTTGCAATAATTACAAAGCCCTTGACCCGACTACTCTCGAAAGACTGGCGCTTCAAGTGGAATCCGGAAGCCCAAGAAGCTTTTATTTTACTAAAAGAAGTATTGAATAAACCTCTAGGACTGCACCGGCCAGATTTCAATAAAATGTTCATACTGCAGACGGACGCATCCTTAATAGGATTATCTGCAGTATTATATCAATTGGGGGATAATGACCAGAAGCACATCGTCTCTTATGCTAGTAATACGTTATCTCCGACGGAGAGAAAATACCATATTAATGAATTGGAATGTTTGAGCGTCGTTAATTATATAAGAAAATACAAAATATATTTGGCAGACCGTCCATTTATAGTCAAAACCGACAATCGAGCTTTACTATGGTTAAATAAGCATAAGGACGAGAAAACGAAATTTACTCGTTGGTCATTATTACTTCAGGAATACAGCTTCACCATAGAACATTGTCCCGGCAAGGAAAATATATTGGCTGACTATCTTAGCAGGAATCCTCAAGGCCCAAACGTCGAAGCAGACGACGAAGAGGAGAGAATGTACCCACCAAAATTCTCGTACAAGGAACGAATATCAGTGATTACCACATTGGAATTAAACGATCAGGTCAGAGAAGCGCAAACGCACTCCAGAGATATCCAAGACCAAATTGAACGATGGAATACTCTAGTGCGACAAGCAGATAAAACCGAGGCAGAGGTGAAATTCGTCAATACAAGACAAGTGATAGGCGGCACACTTTGGACGAGAGGCGAAAATGTTATAGAAAAATTATACGTACCAAAACGTATGGTCATGAGAGTAATATCTCATTTTCACGACCGACCGGAAGTAGGTCACCCCGGCCGCGATGAAACTGTTAGAATCATCTCGGGCCGCTATTATTTTAATAATTTGTCGAGACTAGTTAACAAATATTTAAATGAGTGCATTATTTGTAATTCCGTAAAAAGCAGACAATCACAACCGAAGGCTCCTCTCAGAAGCCATGCTCCATCGCATCCGTTCGAAGTTCTAAGCGTCGATGTAATCGGACCGCTTCAGCGAACCAAAGATGCAGATAACCGATATATATTAATGGTAGAGGATGTATTTAGTAAGTGGGTCGAAGCCAAGGCGTTCACCCAAGTCAGTGGAAAAACAATAGCACAATTTATCGAAGAGGAACTAGTGGCGAGATATGGCGTTCCGAGGGTCATCATTTCCGACCAGGGAGGCCACTTCAATTCCGGCTTTTACGATACGTTCTGTACACGTAACAATATTGAAAGATTCTTCACAGCAGCTTACCACCAACAGGCCAATCCAATAGAAAGGAGGGTGCAAGAAGCCAAGAAGATCTTAAAAACCTTATTATATGGTTCACCCAACGACGAGTGGGATCGACATGTTAGTCAGATGGCATATATCTTGAGAACAAGAAAAAACGCCGCTACGGGGCATACGCCCAGTTTCGTAGTACTCGGCTATGAATTACCACAGATTGGTGATTGGAATATGTTCGCTTATAGACAAGAGCGTCGTAATCAAGCGGACGTTCCCCGCCTTGAAAGAGTCAAGGAGATTCGTAAAAATCAAACAAATTACCAATGGCGTTACGCGCCCAAAGTGGCGGTAACGCCGGTCGTATATAAAGTGGGAGATATGGTAATGACTAAAAGGATCAGGAAGGATCATACCTTCACACCGTCGTGGAGTGGGCCACACAAGGTTTTAAAGAGATTGTCCAATGAAGTTTACCTCATTCACAAGGGGGTAACTTCGACGAGATTACATGTCGATGCCATCAGGCCGGCACCTAAGGGAGACCCCGATGTTGAATTGGAATTGTCTGAAGAATCAGAAGATAGTCCGGATGAAATTCATCTTAGTGACGACGCTTCCTCATCAGACAATGAGATCGCGCCCAGGTCAGAGCGACGTAGCGATACCACACTAGTTCAAATCAATGTTCCCGCAAGTGCTCAAGATGAGCCGGATGTAATAAGTCGAGATCCCGAAGATGCTCGAGATGAGCCAGATATAGAAGAGTCACCTCTAGATATTTCTGAGGTCGACCACGGCTAATAGCCGTTTTCGCTTTTTTTTATATTTTTTCTCAAAATTCTAAGTAGCGATTTTGACCTGTATGCGGTCGAATCGAAAATTTAAAGTCTACCCCATGAGCAGACATGGAAAGACGGCGAACCCGACGCAAGAGCGCGATCCGGTAAGCCTAGCTTCTCAAGAGCGAGAGCCGCCAAGTTCGAGTAATGGACGTAGGCATAAGTACGAATCAGTACGAGTTTCGGAAGCTGTTTTTTTTTTTATGCAAGAAGACAACTTCAATTTTAATCATTTTAAGTCAACAAAATTAACGTATACCCCAAATGGAAACTACGAGTTTCAGAAGCCGTTCTTCGCTCAAGAAGACGCTTCAATTTTTTTTTATACTTTTTTCACAAGTCGTGATGACCGCACGAGTATCGTAAGCCGATTTAATCTACCTTACGAAGTAGAAACTACGAGACGAGTTTCAGAAGCCGTCCTTCGCTCAAGAAGACGCTTCAATTTTTTTTTTTTTTATATTTTTTTTTCACAAGTCGTGATGACCGCACGAGTATCGTAAGCCGATTTAATCTACCTTACGAAGGAGAAACTACGAGACGAGTTTCAGAAGCCGTTCTTCACTCAAGAAGACGCTTCAATTTTTTTTTTATACTTTTTTTACAAAGTAGTGATGACCGCACGAGTATCGTAAGCCGATTCAATCTACCTTACGAAGAACCAATTTCTAACCATTATAAGTTAACAAAATTCATGTTAGAAAAATATTTCATTAAAAACAACACATTGTGTTTGTTAGTCGACGCGTTCCAGTCGACGACTTGCTAAAAAGTCAATCTAGTTGCAGAACTGCATTTTCCATGTGCAAAAATGGAAAGATGACCCAGCCTGTCGCAAGGGCGCGGCATGGTGAAGTCTGGAACTCAAAGGCGAGGACCGTCCAAGCTGCGGCATGGAGATATAGACAGACTCTTCTAGAAAGGGCCGAAGTTAAGCAAGAGCGAGACCAGGGCAAAAAAGCGAGTGCAACGAATTAGTGAGAGTGGACGCTAATCAAAATTGTGCTACGCTTCGCACCTCGACGCGGGTGTAATTAAGTTGATAAAAATGTTGTATCAACTTGTCGTATTGTTTAAAAAATGTAATTATTTTTAAGTTAGATAGGCGAATCAGCCGTCTGCCCCAATTAAGGCCGTTATTTTTAAAACATCTGTACCATAGGTCAGACCGTCAAATGAAGGCATACAGACATACAAGTGAATATGGAAATTAAAGGCAATCGATGAGTAGAAAAGATTCAACCAAAGGAGGGGAGTGTTGTAGAACTCTCCAAAATCGTCCTAAGTTGAAGACATAATCAAAATTCGACTTAGGCAAAAATTTCATTTAAAGACATTTTTGGGAGTCTGCAGAGGCGCAGATCAGTCCACAAGGACCGTTTTGGGTTCTATAAGGCGTTGGAAATGACCAGGCGAAAATTCGAAGAAACACCGAATTTTCACTTAGGAAAAATGTTTTTGGTTCAGAATATCAGAGTAGAAGTATATAATGACAAAGATTTATGAATAGTATACTTTTTCAAAGGTATCATAAATTGGACTTTGAAAAATAATATTTTTGGAAGGGCGTCAAAATTTGGCCCAGGAATCGATTTATCGAAAGTACGCCAAAGTTTCACTTGCAGACTAATTTTTCAAAACTGCGTTGAAATTTGGCTTGAAGATCGATTTTTCAAAAGTACGCCAAAATTTCACCCGCAGATTAACTTTTCAAAAGTACCTTGAAATTTGGCTTGAAAATCAATTTTTCAAAAGTACGCCAAAATTTCACCCGCGGATTAACTTTTCAAAAGTACCTTGAAATTTGGCTTGAAAATCGATTTTTCAAAAGTACGCCAAAATTTCACCCGCAGATTAGTTTTTCAAAAGTACCTTGAAATTTGGCTCGAAAATCGATTTTTCAAAAGTACGCTAAAATTGGTCTTAAACTGGATTTTTCAAAAGTACCACGAAGTCAGTTTAAAAAGTACCACGAAAATATACTTTAAATTATTTTTTTTTTTATTTTTATTCCTCAACCAAAGACATTGACCTTTGAGGTACGATCATTGAAAGCACAATTCTAAAGTATGAGCATAAAATTTTAACGATGCACTGCATCCAAAAGGCAAAATAGAAGATTTTGTCAAAGCCGGCGTAGTGCCGATAAGCAAAAATTGATAAAAATCAATGCACATGTACAAGGCCGGTTTCTCGCATGGAAAGAGTTTGGATTGACCCAGCGGCTCGCAATTTGGTCGAGCGCGTTGAGTAGTCCAGACAAAGCGATGGTAGAAAAGCCAATAACGGGGCTTTTCAAATGACAAAGTTATAGAGGAAAACGCCTTGTGCATAAAAATCCAAAAATTCAATTTTGCCTAATAGTCGCTCGAAGGTGAGACGCTGCCAAATCGATATTATTAATCGACTGTGATAAGGGTTAGTAAGTCGTGGACTGATCGAACGCCACTCAACTTATGCAGTAATAAGTCCTCAGAATGTGTTTGAGTACGTGAATTTCCACGATACAAGAACTTTAAAGCTAGGTAGTCTCTAGCGAAACTAAATTCATTTAGTAAAACTTTTTTAAGTTAATTTCAGTCAGCCTTAATTATTCATTTACCCAGAGTCTGAAATGATTCTAAAAGCTCGCATTTTGATTCTGAGAAGGTACGTATGAATCTTTTCTACCTAATCGATCGTTAGCGCGAGCGCTCTCGCTTGTATGGTCTGAAAGTCACTACCTTGATTGGGGAAGGCACGATTCTTTCTTGAGAATTTTGTATAACCAATTCTGTTAAATAAACGGATTCTTTGAACTAATGTTTCTTAATTGATCTTGAGGCCTGTTGACGGTCTATAATCCCTGGAACTTTCGTATAGAAAACCGGATGTGTCGAGTTAATTCGCATTAACGTTCGACCTTCTGGTTGTTGTACGGAGGTTCGATAGGGATTTTTTTATGCGTTTTTTGAGAAATATATTCCGTTATTAATGGACCAAAACGCGATTTTCGCGTACCAAAACTAATCCCTCCGCAGAGAAATTCTTCGGTTGGGATTTTTTTATGCAAAAATTCAGGAAATTAAGAGGTGCCTAAACCCCTAACGAGGGAATTCGGGTCCAGAGAGAGCGTAGTTTCCGATCTGTGGTAGTGCAGCCTTGGTCCCGCTTTTCGGCTACCGAAGTCATCTTATCTCGAACCCGCCTGGGAGGTAGAAGAACGGGGTAATACGCGACTGGCGCCCCCTGAGAAATAAATTGGTGTCGCGTCATTTTGACGCCCGGTAGTGCGTTCTTCTACAATACCACCTTAGTTTAGCCAACGAGAATAGGCTCATATACCTGTTGGACAAGCTTCAGACAATAAGCTCTGACTATTGTTTAAATGTAAACTACAACAAAATGAAAATTATGATTATAGACCAAGCAAATGATACCCACCCAGACCTATTAAGGATAGGTGACCATGAGTTAGCAGCATACCTTGGAGCCCTTGTAGACAATACTGGGGATCACGAGTATGAGGTTCGACGAAGAATACCAGATGGCAAAATCGACAACTTATCAGCTGACCAAAATTTGACGTGACAGAAACATCCCGAAGTGCACAAAGATCAGACTCGCTAACAGCCTAGTTTTCTCCATTTTTCTTTACCCTTTGAGAGATACCGGCAGATGGCGTATTGATGCTTTCGAAATGTGGGTCTGCAGACGTTTGTTACAAATACCCTGGAGAGCCCATCTCACTAATACCTGTATTCTTCAAGAAATACGTTCTCAATACCGACTCTTCAGCATCGCATTTTCTCACATAATCTAATTTTTTGAGCACATCAACCGGAGAAAGGACAATATAAAACGGTTGATAGTTCAGGGAAAACCAGATGACAAGAGGCGTCCTCCAAAATGTTGAGCTGATATCACCAAAGAGCTTAAGTGAGGTTGTGAACCTAACAGACAACCGTGGTAGATGGTATGATGCCGCGAGACATGCTGTATAGTGGGAGGAATCTAACTAGAATAATTTTTATGAATCACAAAATGTCTGACAAGACGTTGTGTGTAAGAAGAGTATATGGAAACCTTATGGAATAAGATGCACAGATAAGAAACGTGTACTATTTTGTTTATTTTTTCTCCGCTTATTTCAAATATCCAAACAAATTTACAAAATTTTGATTTTCAGATATTATAAATTATCAGTATTTCATAAAAGCCGACCTAGATATCGACTTTGATTTATATGAAACTTTGTTATGTAAAATAAGTGAAATACATTTACCAAGTAGAAACTATTATACAAGTTTCAAAAGTTATGAAATGAAATATTTGGCCAAATCAACTAAACGTTCTGTATCTTAGTAAAGAAAGACGACGGATAATTTAATGATGGGTGATTTGGAGCAACCAAGGTGTCATATGTACCTACATTTAACTTTGAAACACCATGTATAGTCAGTCTATGGGAAGAACGCGTTTTACAGAGATAAAACTGCATACTGATGAATTTAATATCTGCCATAACTGCTTTACTGTTAAGAGTGGCATATGATTGTTATATAATGACCTCAAAAATGAGATTTCTTTGGATACCATGTTAATCGGTGTGAAATAATCAACTTAAGTCTACCAACTTAAAATAATTTAAATAGAAATGCTCAGAGAAATTTTGTTGGTTCTGAATTTGGTATACAGTTTTACCTTTACGTAGATAAATTATTTGTTGTCAAAGTATTTGTTACTGAAACTCTATGTGTACAGTTACCGTCGAATGAAAGGATACTACGTGATCTGTGAGAACCAACCAGTTGTCAGTTACTACGACCTTCATTTCTATAGCAATGTAAAAACAAACTTTTTTCTATCGCCCGCGACATCGATGTAAACGGCAAGGGTGAACTGGTGCTAGCATACTTAGGTATGCGCGGTCACACTTAACTATGAGACATATTCTTAGCTAACTGCAAAACTTTAGGATTTAAAGTAAACTAGTTGCCATCCATTTACTTTTACTTTCTGTCCTAATGAACTTATATCATGTTTGGCAATGCGAATCCTTAAAATAACTTAATTTCATTAAAATCTTTTACCTCTTAGAAAACAAGAACCTTTTCCAATTCCAGGCCAATAATCTTTAGTTGCATCTCCAAAAGCATCCAATAAAGCTACTATCAATAAAATTAAGCCAGGCGCTCCCCAGCCATATATGCTTAAAATAACAAATACGACATTTTCTTCACCTAATCGTCGTCGGAATTTACGTCCTCGGCTGTAAAAAAATCATATGAAGTTAAAAATTGTAAAGTAAGAGGAATTTGTTTAAGCAGATTTCCAATGTTCATGATATTTTGTTAGATATTTTTTTTTTTTTAACTATTTAACGTCGGCCTATTTCCGCTACCAGGGCCTATCACCGACGCCAGGAGACGAGCTACCCCCAACCTGGAAATTTTGCCGAACCTCTTCCCTTAAGAAGAGTAGGGATCTTTTATTTGCCTAACATTTAATAGACAAGGGACCGCCTGCTTTACATCCCCTCCGAAGGATGGTATATCCACTACGTAATCCTCGTCTGAAATTACGTAACTTCCGAGTATACACTGATATACAAGCCTCTAGAAGGTGGGGCGAGAACGCTGTATTTCCCAAGATAGGTGGGTCGCCCATCCAAGTACTAACCGCGCTCGACGTTGCTTCAACGGTATATCGACTTATATTCACATTGAAGTCGCCTCTACGCTCGCCCCCATTTTGTTAGATATTCCCATAGTATTATATTTTTAACAATCCCCTTTTCAGATAAACGTTTTAAATTCATTCTATAATCCGAAGACTTACCTAAATGTAAGCCATACATCAATACTCATCACGTTCATCCAAAAATATGAGGTAGATAAGCAGTACAACATTATATAACCTAAAAAAAAAATATATATATATATATATACAGCGTGTCGCACTTTTCATATATCTAGCTTATCTGATATCCGAATTTTTTGAAATTTTGGTGGTGAATATATAACTATAAAGCGAGTCTTTAGACGTAACCGCATTTGATTTTAGTCAGAGGCGTCCGATTCTAGGATGTAGACAGGGGGTCGATTTTCAAAAAAAAAGTATTAGCGATTTTTTTAGAAAAAAACTAGTAAGATATTCTTAATCAGCACCTTTAGAAACCCATTTGTATAAGATTACATCGTAGTGGGTTCAAAGGTGTTTGAGATAGGGGCCGCCAAAAAAGCAATTTTTTGAATTAAAAATATTTTTTATCTGCAAAACGGATTCTCAAATGAAAAAAAACTATTCTTCATTTTTTGTTCAGAATAATGTATTGTACTAGTTTGAGGTGATTTTACAACAAAATAATTATTTATTTAAATAAGGCAAGAATAAAAAAATAAAATAAATGAAACAAAAACAAATAAATAAATAAAACCAATTGACACTCGCAATAACTTTTGTTTTCATGGCTTACTTAGATCTTTATTGAAGATTATTCGTTAGAAAAATATTAAGCATGTACTAATTAAAATTCTTTCCTTATTAAATAAATAATTATGTTATTGTAAAATCAATTCAGACTAGTACAATACATTATTCTGAACAAAAAATTAAGAATACATTTTTTTATTTGAGAATCCGTTTTACAGGTAAAAATTATTTTTAGTTGAAAAAATTGTTTTTTTGACGGCCCCTATCTCAAACACTTTTGAACCCACTATGGTGTAATCTTGTACAAAGGGGTTTCTAAAGGTGCTGATTAAGAATATCTCACTAGTTTTTTACTGAAAAAATCGCTAATATATTTTTTCGAAAATCGACCCCCTTTTTCCATTCTAGAATCGAACGCCTCTGACTAAAATCAAATGTGGTTACGTATAAAGACTCATTTTATAGGTATATATTCACCACCAAAATTTCAAAATATTCGGATATCAGATGAGCGAGATATGAGGGTGGCTCCATGAAAAGTACGACACGCTGTATATATATATATATATATATATATATATATATATATATATATATATATATATATATATATATATATATATATATATATATATATATATATATATTATATAATTTATCCATATTGGTACTTCACAATTTAATTATTAAGTAAAATCATACAGGGACAAGCAATTCCAAAATTTGACAAACGACTGATTAGCAGGTCATGGTGATTGGAACCCGAGGGCTATGTTTTACAATACAGTATTAAAATAATGATAAAATAGAGGTCGAAGTTGTGAAAAATTAAGCTTCAGAAAGTGAATTAAGACAAATCTTTTAATTTTTTCGCATTTTTACTAACTAGTACAGGAACTGATTTCTAATAGTACAGTGTTCAGTACATCGGCACAAACGAATGATTAAGTACAATGTTAAGCAGTCCATGCAAATGAAAACTTAGGACTTAGATTGACGTGTTATTTTAAATAACCAGTATTCAATCTAAGTCCCACGTTGTCTCTTGCATGGGCTACCTAACATCGTTTTTGAAGGTTCGTTTGTCTTAGTTGTACTCTGCTGTCAGTAGCAAATAGGCCGTAACATACATTTTTTTTTGAATTTTCTGTTTTTCGAAGTTATACATTGATGCTACTTTTCTGCGTATTAGCAAATACATAGCAAAAAGGCGACAACCTATCTGGAGTACGCACTTAAGAACCTTTTTTTTACATACTGACCATTCTTACATTATGTTGTGTGGGAAAATAAGCAGTTTCTTCGTTAGTTCTTAATAATGCAGTGTGGAGCAAGCAATATAATATTATAAATCGACATCCTTGTTTACTAACTGTGTGAATTTACGGAGAAGTGAAGTGATTAACAATAAAATAAGGTAGGCGACTTCTCGTATCTAATTCTCTCGATGAAAACCTAATATCGGAGGTAATAAATAATAAAAAAATGTAATATCAATAATGATTCTCCTGGCTCCTCCCCAAGTGAATTTGAACTTAATTATAGTAGCAATATTTTTAATTCTTCTTGCCTATCAGTCAATGCTGTCAGAAAATGTCAGGAATGCATTAAAAGAAATTGATTTGAATACGTTGTACTCTAACATGGGTATTTTGTCAAACAATTTAATCTTATTGCAAAAACTTAAAACAATCGTGCCGGTAGGTGTCGAAAGAAGCCAGATTCAAACAGGCAACAACTGCTTTCGGTTAGAAAACTTATTGTATATACGACTGTATGTCCTATAACCACATTAACTCTTTTTTTGTGATTGTAATGGGGCGTTACTTCACACACATTTCAAAACTTACTCACATAACCTTACCTGATCCTACACAAATTATATAGCTTTCTATTACGTAGTACTGGTTCACAGCTAGTAATATATTGCCAGGTATTAGACATAGAGTATGGAAGATCAGTGCTTTCTTGTGAATGTTTCTTTTTGGTAGAATAACAAATACCAGAAATGTAGCCAGCAGAAACGGTATAGGTATAATTTTAGCTGAAAAGAAACAATATTAAGTAAATTGTGTTCAACGAGTCCGTAGTGGACGGTCAATATCATCACAACTGTTTGAAATTTGAAGAAATATCTCAGATAAAATTGTGGGAGATGAAGAGTGACATATTCTAAAATTATTTTCAAATCTACAGGGTGTCCCACAGAGTGGTGGCAAGCTAATAGCAGGATTTTTTAAATGGATCACCCAAAAGGAAAATCAGCGAAAGATGTATTTTCGTAAATTTGAGAATCATTTCATTTTAAACGTTAGTCAAGACCATATACTAACTTAAAGGACTTTCAGAATTGAACCAAATTCTACAGAGCGTTCTCCACGACGATTCAAACTTTTACGTATTTAAACTAACATAATCCATTTTTTTCAAACGAAGCACCGTATATATTTGTATTTAAAATATTTCGGCAATAAATTACCTACATGCTGAAATCTTATAGTGACCACTTTGTAATGAGGCACTCTTAAATTCATGTTCCATTACTAAAGCTTCCGGATTTACACACGACACCAATATGCACACGGCACGCAAATCTACCCAGCCCCCATATAGAGTCACGGATTTGCACACGACACTAAACTATACGCAGTTCTACGTCACCAGTAAGCGAGGATTCTCGGATATAAAAGCCCGGCCCCAAATCAACTAATTCAGTGTGGACAATTCTGCCAATCTGTCTTCAGCGTGCTGAGCTGGACATATTACAGTTTTGTGCATCTCCCGATGCAAACACGACGGGACGAATGCAATGTGACCCTGGGAATCCTTCAGCGTGTTGCGCTGGGACCCCTTGAGTCGTTGGTCATTCCCCGACGCCGTTTCGCCGCCAGAACCAGAGCAGATGAGCCTGACCTGGAGACCTCCTACAGAGTGTTGAGCTGGGAAACTTCTTGAGTCGACGATATGCTCTCTCTCTCTCTCTCTCTCTGATAATAGAAAATGTTATCCTAAGAACCGTAAAAGATACGGACCTGTATAACCCGTGCGTTTATGTTATGTAACACTGCTACATTTTACCTGTTTGAAGAAGAAAATAAATTGTTCATATTTTTATTGGGCTGTCTTATTAACTAATCTGGACCCTGATTAATCTCCAAACCAGCTACCCGACAACAAACCGTTACATAATTTGGCGCTCGAGCAGATTTTGAGACTTTAGTTTACTCCAGATAGCCCAAAAAGAAACGTTCACGAATGAGAGAGAGATATAAAGATATTTCAAGTTAATTTATAGAGAAATGAAAGCATTCCAAATCAAGAGAGAAAGCGAAAATGAAAAGGATTTTGTGGTGGCATTCTAGACTACTACAATTGTAACCCCAGGAGAGACACGATTCCAGATAGTACCGAAAGTACGTTAAAAGAACCAAATTCCAGACACAAATCCAGATTACTGCATTATAGACGATAGCTGTACCGTCACATATGGAGCAGTAATATATTTAAATTTATGTCCAGAGTCCCGAAAATACGTTAAACGGACCGATGTCCAGAAACAAATCCAGATTGCTGTATTATAGACGGAATTCTGTACCGTCATATATGGAGCAGTAATAATTGTATAGATCCCGAATTTTCCAACCCATGGAAACCCTGTATCCCGCAACCGCACCGAAACCAAACCCAGTAAAACCAGAGTCTCCAAAATAAGTGATGAAGTCGGAAGTCCAAGTGCCAAACCTGCTGTCACCTGGAGACCTCCTACAGCGTGTTGAGCTGAGAAACTTCTTGAGTCGACGATATTCGCCCGACGCCCGATGCCACTCCAGTAGTAGCAACTAACTTCGGATCGATCGTTATTCTCTCTCTCTCTCTCTCTCTCTCTCTCTAATAATAGAAAATGTTATCCTAAGAACCGTAAAAGATACGGACCTGTATAACCTGTACCTGTATGTTATGTAACACTGCCACATATTACCTGTTTGAAGAAGAAAATAAATTGTTTATATTTTTATTGGGCTGTCTTATTAACTAATCTGGACCTTGATTAATCTCCAAACCAGCTACCCGACAACAAACCGTTACAACTTTTTTCGATGATTTCAAACGAAAATGTCTATTATATATCCACTATTTTTCTTTAGCCCTTTGTTTATTGCCCTTCTTAATATTTTGTGTATTCAACAACTTTGTAAATACTCCTTATTGATGCTCCACTACGGACTAACTTCTCATGTCGCAAAAATTCATTTTGTAGAAATAACCGTTTTAGAATTTCCTAAATGAGACGAGATATTCTCTATAGATGGTAATAAAGTAAAGTTGGATAACATGTCTGCAAGTACATGCACTAACCTGACTACTGTACTTACATGACAAAAATTATAGTGAAATTTCCTGAAACTTTCTTTAAAACTCAAATATAAATGCATAAATGCACACTTAAACAAAATAAATTCGATAATTAATTCTACGCAGTAGTATATATACCATGGAATATTTTTTATATAGTTAAAAACATATTCAAATAGCCAAGTAATAGGATATTATAACATTGTGGACAAGAAACAATTTGTTTCAATGGATACCAGTGACAAACTGAAGTTAACTCTTCTTCTGTACTGTACTCGAGCATTGACCACGTGCGGCTTAAAGAGGCAATTTCTTTTGTTTGATGGTCTCCAATTATTCCACTATGGATATGAATATCAATTTTCACTGGCAAATACTCTACTACTACTCTATTAGACACTACTAATATTGGCAGCGAGAAACGAACGTCTCATTACTTAACTCGTGCCATATAACTTTTCCCAGTTTTTAATTTGATAAATCACATCACATTAATATATAATTAATTTTTATTCTTTCATAAATACCTGCTAAATGAATAAGTAATGTTTTGTCCACAAGATCTTTACAATAATAGTATGTCGTTGTTCCATTTTTTTCATTCACGCAATAGTCTGTCTCATTATCAGTTTCATCACCATGTTGATAATACAGGCTCCTATTCTGTAGAATCTGTCGAGTCGAGCTCCAGACTGAACTCGACCACTTTCTGGTTGACACATTCCAATATTCCGACGGCGAATTCATCACATAAATCTTGCACTTTTTTATGGATGTCGTAAATCGGTACACTAAAATTTATCGATTCTCCTTTTTTACAACCACTAATTAACTTCCCGTCATCATAATTAGCGGCATAGTAATAGTAATATCCACTTCGACAGCACTTCCTCATGCAGATATCTCAACCGCAAACTTCAAGGTTTAATGTTGAGTAATTATTGTAGTTCACCGCATCGTTAGAACACAAGTCCATTGAATCATCTGTTAAATTGCCTGCAGAGAATTGTGTTACAAAAAATATAAATAACAGTCGTATGTGTCTATATAGCATCATGATTGTACCTAATAGGTAGCTAAAACACTGAGTACAAGAATTTTAGAAACTGGTATTCAATGTTATGCATAAATTTGTGATTATCCATAAATACAAGTATTTAAATATTATATGTTAGTTATTCAACAGGTTTGTCGATCCCACATTCATAAGAAATGAAATGTATCTTTTATCATATTGTTATATCTCCTTTAAGGCAAGTAACTTATTACTTTGACTTTGAACTTTGATACAAGTTATCTCGCTAAAAATTTGCAGTGATTTATCATTTTCGCTATGAATTAACATAAAGTTTTCAACATAGTGAAACAGTCCGATACTGGGTTAATTTAGAAGGTAGTAATAACATCGACCAACAATTTGCATTTTTTATTACCAAGGGCAAGTTTACGCGGGCAGTGGCATTTCTAGATGTATTGTATTTGGAATAGGTACAGTAGTGTCCATCGAACTCTTTAAAATACCTACTTAAACTCTTGACTAGTCAAACTGAGCACATCAGTGTGGCTTAAGCATTTACATTAAAAATTTTACCATTACTGGAGCGGATCTGGCGAGAAAAAGAGGAGTTTTGAAACCAACTTTTTTAAAAAAATTTCTTTTGGCAATTCGGTTACACGCGTTCTGTTTTATCATGTTATCAACTTAGTTCAGCTTAATCACACGGTGCGGCGGAGGAATTCGCATTTAAAATTCGCAAAAACACGTTTTTCCACGATAACTTTGTTATTATTGACCTGACGAAAAAAAAGTAAAATTAAAAATTAAAAATGATGGTATTTTTTTCAAATCGGATGGTAACTTTTGGTAAAAAATGTTTTTGAAAATACTAGTTTTTTTGCCCTAACACTAATACACAAAAAAGTAATTCCTTAATTTTTTTACGAAAAAGAGAAGTTAGGGGGATGTGATTTTTTTGAGGTAGGTGAAATAGATAAGAATTGATGGAGCCGGAGGATTGGGGTGGTGGGCCAGTTAGGGGAGGGGAGGGAGGTAGGGAAAGTAAAATTATTCCACCCCCTCGAACTTTTTTCCCTGTCGTGCGATTTTCAAAAACTAAAATGGAATTTGTTCGTTATTACGTCTAATATTTGGCTGAATAATTTTTTTTATTTTTTTCAAATAAACAAACTTGTGGGAGGGGAAAAACTTTTTGCATTTTTTTTAAATGCGTTTTTGAGTACGAAGAAAAGTGCTCAGAAGAGAAATTTTTGTACAAGTAAGTAATATGTTTTTGTCTTTAATTTAAAAAAAAAATTATCGCAATCCAAGCAATAGCAAGGGAGAGAGGGGGATAATGCGTTTGCGGGAATAAAGAGTTAAGGAAAAGGGAGCTTAATATTCGGATATATAAATCTTTTTTCCATCTTAATATTTTATCAGTCTACCCTCCCCAGGGTAGACTGATAAAATATCAAATATTAAACATATTATAAATAATTATTTAACACCGTCACGAGTTTTCGCGGCGCATTTCTCCAGTTTTAGGTGTGTATTGGATATATAAAACAATTATTTTTCCGCTTATCTCGCTCTAACTCAAAAACACAATGGATTACTCTCAAAGATTTATCGTGTTATCACTATATATTTGTTAACATAATGTGTTAATATGTAGTTCAAATTTTAGTAAGAGTAGAAAGCATTATTTTTTTCCAAGGCTATGTCGAAAATTTGCATTCTCAAATATAACATGCGGGAAACTTTTTTATCTTTCGAAATAGATACCAAGTGTATCGAAAAGTAACGAAGATAAAAGATGGACGTAACTTTTTTATTTGAAACTTTTTTTTCTAGAATTAGCAGTTTTCGAGAAAATTACAAATTAGTGATTGTTGGCCAAGTACTGCAATTAACTGCTATTAGATTCCACTGCTGTTTGGTTCCACGTGGAATCTAATAGCAGTTAATTATGCGCTTCCACGAGATCTTCAATTTTTAATTTTACTTTTTTTTCGTCAGGTCAATAATAACAAAGTTATCATGGAAAAACGTGTTTTAAATGCGAATTCCTCCGCCACCCCGTGTGATTAAGCTGAACTAAGTTGATAATATGATAAAAGAGAACGCGTGTAACCGAATTGCCAAAGAAAAATTTTAAAAAAGTTGGTATCATTTCAAAACCAGATCCTCTCCGCTACATGTGATAGAGGCTGGAACGGTGAATTAGACAACCTGAATGAAATTTTTAACCCCGTTAGCAGGTACAAGTTATCAATACACTTCGATACGTCGACGTTAAATTAAATATGTGTCGCAAACGGACCTGTAAATTTTGAATATAAAAACACTTCTAAAAAATAATGAAACAAAAGATCCATCTCACAATTTCTTTTTGTTATGCTATCAGTCGTGTGACATCTGAATTAGTCACATCATGAAGCTGTGAATTCTGCTAAAAATAATGAAACCAGTAGCATATATACAATGTGTCCCCGGATAGAGTACCTCACTCTTGTAAGCTTTCTTATTTTTGATTTGCCGAGAAAAAGTTATTCCTTATAAAATATGAAATCGACTTACCTCGAATAAATTGAATAACCTGTATAATTTATCATACATCGACTACTGTTTATGACTTCCCAAGACAAGCAAAACTTTTTATAAAGAATGATTTTTTCGAGGTAAATATCAAATAAAAAAGTTTACCGGTATCCCATCCGGGGACACATGAAAATAGCTATTTCGTTATTATACAACTAAACTTCGTATTTAAGCTTTTCTTCATAATTGAAAAAAAAACTTTGTTAAATAAAATGTTCAATAAAAATCGAGATAAAAATGTAAAAAAATGGTAGTTTGCTTAAAGTCTGGTTAATATTTTCAATTTTTTTGTGTGCCCTGTATAATTTATCTTAAGTGTGTTGTTTATGACTTCCTAAGACAAGCAAAACTTTTTTTAAAAAATGGCTTTTTCTCGGCAAATCAAAAGTAAGCAACTTTACAAGATACGGATGGGGTACCGCATCCGTATTTCTTTCCTTTGACAGTGATGTGAACTACATGTCAAATATCGTTCTACGTACCATTTTTTCATTAGTTTTTTAAGGTGAGCACCCTGTATATTTTTGACAATTGCGTTAACTGCAAGCGAAATATCAGCCTCCGTCACACTTTTTTTTCATTATATTTTTAGACCACCCTCTATTTTTTACATATTTTTCTTTTTTGACAGTTGTGTTTACATGTGAAATATTATTGCCCTGGGTCATTGCCACCGGATGTGGAAGTAATAAGTATTATGTTTCATTTAAACAATCTCCTTGAAGAGAAGGAGTTTCTGTGGTCATAATATAATGTATAAAGAAAATAGTTTTTGCTTTCACAAATTTTATTACTAAAAAATATATACAGTTGTTGATTTTGTATAGTCGAGTATATTTTTATAGCTTGAATATATGTCAGGTATATTTAGTCCGAGTATAACTATTATATCACGAGATCTACATATTGTATTAATCCCCCTTAACAAATATTTCTAAACAATTTTGTTTATGGAGAGGTTGTTTTTATTTGTTCTTAAAGTTTGTTAACCGCACATCAGACATTGCGATTATTTCATTGGGAGATTTGTTGGAAATTGTTGTTGATGTAGATGACTCATTATCTCTGGGCATTCCAGTAAACAGACGATATCTGAAAGAGAAACCAAATTTCTAAAAATATATTAACAGAGATCTTATATGTAATCTAGGGTATCCGTATATACACTGAAAAAAAAATGTTTGATTCAAGAATATATTGGTTTATATATATGCAAATAAATAAATTCTTCACATAAACAAATACATTTGTGGCAAGTAATCAAAAGCTGGTAGTAAATTAATTATTCTTAAAACAAAAGTATGTTTTATATGAAGAATTTATTAATTTGCATATATATAAACCAATATATTCTTGAATCAAAACTTTTTTTTGCGTGTACCAGTGATAAACTTCTGATGCGGATTGTACATGCAAAACTATGAAAAATATTTCATATAAACATATGCCCGCAAATGCTTCCTAAGGAAGCTCTAATTTCTTGCATTTTTTAAGATTTTTGAGAATTGAGATGCTTCCTTGTGCATTTAAACTATTTCTATTATCAAATTGTGACATTTGCATGAGTTTAAGTCAAAGCCAGAATTTAGATTACACAGGTCAACAAAAAGTTTCTTGACAAGCTGAACCCGATTCTGATATAAAAAAAAAATCTATAGCAACAGTTTTTGTCTACTTTTATCCACTAAAAAGGGCAAAAAAATGGTATTGTCCTAAGGTTCTGATCTGACTTTTCTGAAGTATTTCAACACACTTAGGCTAATTATGAAGAAAAAAAATTGGCGTCAGCACATCAAAAATATTTCAGAAAAGTTAAATCAGAATCTTAGGATATGGCCTTCTTTTTGCTCTTTTAGGGGGATAAAAGGGGTGGTAGAGAAAAACTGACACGACGAAAAAATTTGTTTGCCCAAAGGCTTCAGCGGGTCAAGATACTTCAGAAAAGTTTGATGAGAACCTTAGGGCAAGACCTTATTTATACCCTTTTTAGGGGATAAGTACTAAAATTTAAGAAGGAACAGCGGACCAAAAAAATTTTCGGATGAAGTAAAAACATATTTTGAGGTTTCTATTTTTTGTACACACACTAAATCACATTTCCTTTTCATCCACTTTAGAAATAAGGTGGGGGTGGCTAATGCCAAAAATTTTTTGGAGCCCTTAACTTCTCTTGTATATACTAAATACCAATTTTATGGACTCTTACCTGCTTGATTTACCTTTTTACCCCAAATTTACCCCAATTTACACCACAACCCTTCGACGGAACAAGATGAAAATATAATCTAGTTCCAGATCTCGTTATAGTACATATGTGTAGCAAATTTCAAGTCAATATCTTAAACGGTTCCAGAGTAAACGTGCGCACAAAAAAAGTTTCGCTGAAACTTAAAATCTCGACGTTTCATGACATTCTAAGCCTATTTGAACAATAAAAATTTTTGTCGTTACCATAGTTCCACTGGATGTGGAAGTAAAATTAAGTAGTCTTTCTCATAGTTACTTTTGCTGCTATCACACATTATAATTTTAATGTCAAAATTGACAGACGTTATTTAGCCAAGTTACAATATTATTTGAAATCCTAATTTGATGACAAAAGTTAAATCGTATTAATGAAAAAGTTTTGTTAGCATATTTTGAAGGAAAGAAGAATTTAGAAGCTTCCACTTTATGGGCTCAGTATTCCATTTTGTGTTGAATAAACATTGTTTCTTTTTCTTTGTGAGAGTTGTTTATCTTTCGTAATTGATGACGTAACGAGCTTTTCCTCACCAGTTACGTAAAATTTTACTTTTTATAACTGGTTATGAAAAGTAGGACGTTTTGACACTTACGTCAGTTTCGAAAAGTGTCACTTTATATGTCAAAGTAAGAAAAATGTAATTTTCATATTTTCAAGGTCTAGTAAGTTCCCCTAAGTAGCACAGTGTTCCGAAATAAATAAAAAGTTGACAAAAAAATTTATAAGTATGTTATACAGCTTTTACATTCCAAGGGTACATTAGGATATATCTCAAGTAATATTTCCCAGAGTATCAACCTCTTTGTTCGAGAAATCTACTCGTGGTGACATAGGTAATTGTTAAATAATCGTTAAACTATGATTTTACTTCATTTTGTTGGCAGATTTTAACGTGTGACTGTGCTTCAAATATTTGTTCTCTTGGATTGTAATTTTTAGAAAAAAAACCTTAATGCGAGTACTTTATTTACGTATAAAATATTTCCACAAATCTCATTTTGAAGCATCTGATTTCATTATTTTTTATAAACGTAATTTCTTTGGTATTTTGTAACTTCTATTATACATAAAGAGAGTTTGCCATTAAAAGCCACGGAGATTTTCATTCTAAAATATACTCTAGGTATCCCTCTATGTCGCTGTTAAATGCATTTTTGCTCGAAATGGTTCCATTAGAAAAAAATCGCGTTTTCTTTTTTATTTCGATACAGGGCGCTTCAAGTTAGTTTCAAACCAAAATAAGATAGTGTCGTTGCCGTCAGTAGTATGGCAATCACTATGATATACAGACTAAAAACTTTGAACCTATAGTATTGTAACGTCGCATATATAAGGACTGGAGAAAATTTTCACTCTGTCAAAAAACTACCGCCTACAAAGCCACCTCTGAGTTTTTTTTATTATTTTTTTCATACTCCATGAGTCATTTTGATTAGGTTGCATGACAAAACACGTGTAAATAGCCACTGCCAAATAACTACCTCTTAAAAACCACCCCAGATTTATTTAATACTTTTCACTATTTTTCTCGTAATATGTGTTTTATTCGTGACTTATTAAGACAATATTAAAATTTTTGTCAACTTTTTTCTGATTTTGGACCATGTGAGTAGGTCGAAATTTCGAGATCGACTATTAAGCAATTTAATAGCAAATTTGACCGTATTCGATTTGTAGTTGTCTTAAACGCCTCTATACAAAATTTTAGATCGATTCCTCACATAGAAGAGGGTTCGTTATTCATTACTATTTTTTTTTAAATTTTTCACTTCTCGACTGGCCCTATATAACAACATTAACATTAACAACTATTAAATACCACACACTGTGTTTATATGAAATTTTTCTCATAGTTTTTCATCTAGAATCTGCAGCTGAAGTTTGTACATCGCTATTTCCGCACATCCTGTATATGCGAATCACAATTTGAGTTAAAGAACTCCTGAAGTACATCCGATTAATGTACGAATGCTTTCCAAATAGGTTCTCCATTTTTATTAAAAACCCAGGATATTTATTTATATTTAATGATAATAGGTAAAAGACTCAAAGTGATCTTACAAAA
The DNA here is from genome assembly GCA_936432065.2 of Rutpela maculata. Taxonomy (NCBI): domain Eukaryota; kingdom Metazoa; phylum Arthropoda; class Insecta; order Coleoptera; family Cerambycidae; genus Rutpela; species Rutpela maculata. The sequence goes on from OW386285.2 coordinate 300,795,926, forward strand.
CTTACGAATTAAATATCATTATAAGGATACTACGTTTGATAATGTTAATTTAGACATACACGATTTAGCACAAGCTAACTGAATGTTGATGTCTACTGTATCATTTCACAGCAGAGTTGCGTCAAATTAACTCAGTTCTTTGCCACCTATTACGGCAATTTCACCTTAATATGACCTGATATTCACAACCCAAAAATAGCCTAAATATGGCGGCAAAATGTCAGAACCCAAGGATGTTATATGATACAACCTTACATGATTTCTGAGAGACATTTATTTGCCAAACTATTAAAAGAAAACAAAACGTCCCTCTTTATAAAAATATTCATCTAAATGAATAATAAAAATTAATAATATTTCACATAATTTTAGAGATAAGAAACATTTTTTACATTAGTTTTAGAAGTTTTTTTTTAATGATTGATCTAGAATCAATATTTTGATAGATAGATAAAAACTTCATGGCAGGCACTTTATCTAGAGACAACTTATACCAGTATTAGTACAGTAACTTGGTGATCTCACTTCGAACTAACTCCATTGCAGTTTTAAATTCAAATATTTTTGGATGGTTTGATTCAAAATGGGTCAAATATGAAATAATAAAAAGAAATTAGAGTGCATTTTCGTTGTGGGTGAGTTTCACCCCAACTTGTTTCGAAAAAAAAGGTGATTATTGGAATCTGTGTCGAATTTTACCCCCAAAAAAAACATTATTACGTTATTTTTGCTTTAATACTCAGGTTGAAACACTGATTTTTAAGCAGAAAACACTGATTTTCCAAAGGTTTTAAGCAAATTACTCAAAGAGGATCACATTTTTGAAAAAGTTTGTCATAACAAAGAAGTTAGCTTATGGAATAACGAAAATAATCCAGGAAATAATTTTCTTTTGGCAAATTTTGATATTCGCAAAATCAAAAATGATACAAGGAAAATAAAGGCAACATTTTGATTTTTTACACAAAGAAGTGCCCATTCTTTGGTTCCCGTAAATTCCAAATTAAAAAAGAAAATCCAAATCATGTTTGTTTGTTAGTCCAAACTATTATATATACGCGTGCATTATAAGACCATTATATAAGACTACGAGTAAAACTACAATGTAACAATTATAATGGGGAATGCTATTTTATAATAAATATATGAATATAAGTTTTTTTCTGTGAACTAATTTTGATTATCTTATTTATTGTGCATCATCATCTTATAATAGTTAATGAACAATACCGATACCCCTATTTTTGATAGTGAAACATTTTTGAATGCTACTCATTTGCTCGTGATTGCTTGTCAGTTTCTCTTGTTTGCTTGCTGCTTAAGAAAATCACCCATATTTGAATATCATTATGAATAACGGCGAGCAAAAAAAGAAAATAGATGAGCAAACACAATCAAATGAATTAGGCGTTAAATTTATTAAAATGAACAGAAGGGAGCTATCAATTTCAAACCTCTTTGTCAGCGGTAGCGAGCAAATGAAAAAAACTCACAAAATATGAGCATTTACATTTAAAAATGTTTCAATTTCGAAAACTGAGTACCAACTTTACGGAGGTAATATTATTAATCTATATTGATGCATAGGTCTCGTATATGAATCTAATATACTTTTTAAAATTGATAGTGGTAGATTTAAAGCTAAACATGGATCAGATGAATATCACGAAATTATTGAACTTCTATATACATTCTTAAGAATGTCGATATTACTTGGCCTTACGCGCATAACTTATGTTGCCCATTTGCTCATCACTCGGCAAACACTGCTATGCAAAGTACACAGAGAAATATAAACTTTAATTATACCAGTGGATTTCTATATTCATTAATATTATTTTTTATATGAACTATTTGTTCAGTTTTTCATAAATGTTTTATTAGACTGCAAATTTCATTACATTTTAAATTTGAAACTATTAATTGCCTGTTTCTCGTTCGCCGTTCAACATGTAAGCAATTGGGAAGAACTACGTTATTGGATGATCCCGAATGCTGCGCATAAGCATACCTTATTTCTTTACATCATAATAAAGGTGACATAAAATTGACCTTAATTTGCCGTGGCCATATTGCCTGGAATTTTACATTCCTTTATTATGAATGACCAATGAAAGACCAATGACGTACCATTGTACCATTGTAATGGCGTCAGAATCATAACCTAAAGGAGATTTACGTAGTGACATTTTACGCTCCCTGGTACGTCATTTATTGAGCCAATAACGTCAGCGACGAAAGATCTCCCTTAAGAACCATCAAATTGACATCATCCTGGCTCTTGATATGTGGATTCTTTATAAATAATCGAAAAATTATTATTTCTAGCTTTTATTGACATTTTTCTGACAATTTTGGGACTGATTTTTAAAAAATTTAAAAAAAGCATTTTTAACACCTTACGTCCTATTATTGATTAACAATATTTTACTGATACACATTTGGTTCAATCGATATATTTTGGTCTCTAGGATATATAGCTGAAGCATATAAAACACCCTGCATAATTCAATGCATTATCGTTGATCAGTGCTAGGGTAGTTCTGACAATTTTTTGATTTACTACCTTGGCAATTTGTCAAAACTTAGTTTTGCACTGAAAAATTTTCATGTACTACTGTAGTAAAACCTAAACCATCGGATGTTCATGTTTTTTCGCTTACCTTCTTTTAAGATCCTTCCAGATTCTTTTCTTGCAAACAAATATGATGAAAATCACTATTCCGTACATGGTGTGAGCGAAATCTTTATAGTAAACAAAATATATGGAAAATCTAGGGCTGGTTAACCATCCAATCGTCCAAGATATTGCTTGAATTAAATGAGAACTAACTATTGGATTAATACCCATCACAAAGAGTAAATTCCAGTATAAGGTAATTCTAAAAAAATTGCGTTATGAAAATTATTCTGTTCTCAATAGGAAGTTCTATCTTTAAAAATATATGAAAGTTTTAAATAATAGGCAACTTGCATATCTTTTTTTATTTTATTGGAGTGTTTATTTATATGGAAAAATACTCGGAAAAATAGACGATGCCCTTAAATCGCAATATTTAATTTGTAACCAATAAGTCCATTTAGGCCATTTAGTATCTCATATTTCACTTTTTAGTACGTTTATGCGAAGTAATCGTCGAATAATTATAACACTGAAAATTTGAGGTCGATCCGATAAATAATTTCAGAAACATACTACTTTAAACATGAACCAACACGCTCAAAGTACTGACGTCATTGTATCCGAAAGTCTATCTCGAAGATGTGTTGACTTTGTTAGAATCCGGCAGTTTGTCTAATCTGCCAGAGATTTACTTGATTATGGTGATTTGGAGACTATTGGAGTATTTTAACATAAAAGTATGCAGAATATAAGTGCCGGAAAGAGGGGAATGAAAATGCTACTAGGATGGAATGACGTCACGCAGCGTCGATGTTCTTAATTAATTTTAAAGCCTATAGATATCCTAGAATATCCTGTTTTTTTTTTGCATTTCGCTTTAAAATTAAGAGATCTTTTGGAAAGCGTAATAAAAGAAAAATGAGCCCATTAAAGTTGTAATCGGTAGCTATTAATTTCAAACGAAACAAAAGGCGCGAGATTGGCTGTGACGTTACATGGTGTGACGAACGGGAAGCAGCAAATGACGGTTGAGGTTGAAAATTGTAGTGGCGGCATCTTTTACGTTCTCGTATTTATTTTACGTTTCAAAAAGCCCCAATAATACAAGATACTCAGAAAAATACATATTACAAATATTGCCAATCTGCAGTACGTCTTTTTAAACACCAAATAAAATATTTATTCATGTATCTGAAAATAAAATAGAAATTTTATACCTATTTTATCCTAAATAAAAAAAAACTAAATTTTGCACTTCGTTTTGCTTTGTCCAAGACACATTATATCCACAAGTAACCAGTGGCGGCTGGTGAAATTTCAATATTTTTTTTTCTCCTCTTTGACGCATGGGACCCATACGAAAAATGGGAAATAACATCTAGAGAAGCACTTCTCTAAGGATTTCTCAAAAATTTTGAAAAAGAAGTTTGCGAATTTTTTTTTTTTAATCGGTTGCCCTAGGGTCTCCTGTTTAATTTATTTTTGTTGTCATATACATTTGATTTTACATAAAAATGCAACAATAGGTTTTGGAGTTTATGAAAATATATAAAATTAGCTTACATTTGTGGATAGTATTATTTTCCAAAATTAATTTTTATGAAAGTTCCCCATTTATTATAAAAAACCGCTGCCCAAGGAATCATTACTTCCACATCCAGATTCTCTATCCAAGTCACTCACAACGAAAAAACTTTATATGTGAAAATAATTGTTTATGGAACTTTAATAATATAATATTTGAAATCCTCTACCCCAAAAACCCATAAAACGATACCCCACATCAGTAGTTGGGTGGGGGGTGGTGATGGGGGGTGATAGTGGGGGGTGGATGAAGTAAAAAAATATTTTGAGGTTTCTGGTTCCTGTACTTACACTAAATCACAATTTTTTTTCATCCCCTTTAATAAGGGGGTGGGGGTGGTAATGGGGGTGGCTAATGCCAAAAATTTTTTTGAGACCTTAGCTTCTCTTGTATATACTAAATACCAATTTTATGGACTGTTACCTGCTTGATTGACCTATTTACCCCAAATTTACCTCAATTTACCCCCCAACCCTTCGACGGAACAAGATGAAAATCGAGATGAAAATATAATCTAGTTCTAGATCTCGTTAAAGTACATATGTATACCAAATTTCAAGTCAATATCTTAAACGGTTCCAGAGTAAACGTGCGCACAAAAAAAAGTTACAGACAGACCGACAGACAGACCGACAGACAGACAGACAGAAATTTTTTTATCGCTCAAACTTAAAATCTCGACGTTTCATGACATTTTAAGCCTATTTGGACAATAAAAATTTTTAAAAATTTTTTTGTCGTTACTATACTTCCACTGGACGTGGAAGTAATTAAATATTACATGTCGTCTACCCTGTATGTTTAGTATTTATTATAAGTATTGCTTCTGACACGAGTACAATAAGTGTAATATTCAGTAAAGTACAATAAAACATGCTTACTTTTCGTCATCTCTATTGGAATGTTTCCCACTATCAGAATGTTCTAGCACAGCAGCTTCTCTTTTAGTCCTTTGTATATTTATAGTCGTTAAAATAAATAATATGGTGTTAAATACAATCAAAGTAATTGTCGGTACAATGTAGTAGAGAAAAGATGGCAGGTCTGAAATATTTCAAAGAAACAAATTATTTATCTAGAAGTATAATTACAAAGTATACAAGAGAGATTATTTTACAGATCAGTAAACGATTAAACATACTCTCCTTCAAGCGAAAACAAAACTGGCAAAAGAATGCGGCCCGCCTATGAAATAACAAAAATGTTTAGATCAGTCAGTGAAATAGAGAGAACTGACATGATCTGACTATCTCCCCCTTTCGTTGCATCGGTTATTTCCCTTAACAAACAGTAATTGTAATTTAATTTTTTTTCCAAAGGACAAAAATAACATTCAAAATAAATTTCAAAGCAGACAAAATTAAAACCGCTGCCTAAGGAATCACTACTTCCACATCCAGATTTTCCATCCAAGTCTCTCACAACGAAAAAATTGTGTGTGTGGAAATAATTGTTTAAGGAACTTTAATAATATAATATTTAAAATCGTCTACCCATAAAACGATATCCCATATCGATAATGGGTGGGGATGGTGGTAGGGGGGCGGATGAATAAAAAAAAATTTTGAGATTTTTGGTTCTTGTACACACTTGCTAATGGCCAAAAATTTGTTAAGACCTTATATAGCTTCTTTTGTATTATACTATATACCAATTCTATGGATTCTTACCTGCTTGATTTATCTATTTACCCTCATTTACCCCAATTTACCCCGGAATAAGATGAAAATATAATCTAGTTCCAGACCACGTTAAAATACATACGTGTACCAAATTTCAACTCAATGTCGTAAACTGTTGCAGAGTAATCGTGCGTACAAAAAAAGTTAGACAGACCGACAGACAGACATTTTTTTTCGCTAAAACTTAAAATCTCGACGTTTCATGACATTCTAAGCCTATTTGAAAAATAAAAATTTTCATTTTTTTGTTGTTACTATACTTCCACTGGACGTGGAAGTAATAGTATGTAAACAAATCACGGTGGTCTACAACCAAATTTAAATCAAAGTTGTTGCCACTCGGAATTTTTTTTTCAGAATTGTCAGATTGGCTCGTTTTTCAAGTTTTCAGCCCAATGTATCCTTACCTAATACATAAAGGATATATTGGTATGGTCCGCCGGACAGACCATTTTTTTGGGGTGTTTTTTTGGGGTTGGGGGGTGAAAAGTGAGCCAATCTGATAATTCTGACTTCGGATTCGGAAAAAGTAAAATATTTGTAAAAAAATTTCTGCGATGAATGATTTTAAATATCGTGAAAATTGATTCTATATACATCTAAGAATGTGTTAAAAGAAAAAATCCGAGTGGCAACAACTTTGATTTAAATTTGGTTATGGGCCACCGTGAAATTTCCTATATACTTGTTCCGCGGGATTTTTAATGATACAGGTATGGGACTGGTATCAATCTCTACACACAGACACGTAGATTATGAATTGACATGGTGATAAATTATAAATCGTGTAGGAAAAAAGTTATGGCTTAAAAATAAAATGGCGTCAAGGAATTAGAGCACAGAGAACTGGATTTGTTTTTTTTTTAAGAAGGCAGCGATATTTCTGATAGATACCGATGTACTTATTACACTTTTAAGACTCCTTAAAGGGGCAGCCGGGAGGCATATACGTAATCTGCAGACGCATAAGGCATAGCTGACCGCTTCGGGTTTTTAAGAATAATAGGACCAATGAAAACGAGAGTAAAGTGCAAACGTGGTTATCCTAGTACGTCTGTAGTTTACTACATTTACAGGTGATGGGCTGTGTGTTTATTTTATTTTGCAATAGTTTTAAACACGTCTAGATTTTTTACCTTTATTTTAGAGATAAAAATATGAATTAAAATACTATTCTTATAAAATTTCATGTGTTTGTTATATTGACATAATTGGAAAAAAATGAGCTATAAAACTATCAGTTAATTGCAGATACTTGAGGCTTTTCTGTGCACATTCCACAACCCCACTTTACCAATAAGCAGTGAGACATATAAGCCGGTGACGATTATGTCCGAATATTACCGAATCACTTTGACTATGCCTTATGCGTCTGCAGATTACGTTTATGCAGCCGGGAGTAGGGGGGCTGGGCATGGTGAGTCCCCCCAAAAAGCTCAAACTGTTTCTTATGGAAATTTTTCTGTCAAATTGACCTGAATTTTCAATATGTTGTCGATTTCGAGTTCCTGATCAACTCATGGGCCCAACTCCATCCTACCTTTCTAGTTTCTGAAATACATCCCAAAAAAGTTACAAGCAGTCAAGTTTAAAAAAATCCGAAATTATGAAAGTTTTTAGTATATATTTTATTGTGATACTTTCTAATTTTATAATATTTTGAACTATTAAGATTCTTGGTACAATAAATAAAATTAAAAAATGTTCACGAAAGCAACAGAAATACGTCCTAAACTTAACAAGTGAAATTTTTTTATCAAACTAGCTAAGACTTTTTTACGTAACTTTTGTGCCTTCCTAGTCAAAAAAGTCTTATTGAAAAACTTTTGTAAAGTCATTATTTTACTATTTGTCTAGTATTATAGTATTAAAAGTCGAAAGTGTAATTTCCTAAAATTATTATTAAAACTGTGCCATGCCATGGGTCAATTTACAGGCAATTCGGTAGCAGTAGAATTTAAAGCAATATTTTGAAATGCCACACCTACAGATCTTCGTTGAAAAAATATTAGTGAAAATTTCGAACCGGCATTTTGTACATTGCCCTGTGCGCTGTAGCACTTATAGAATTATGTCGATGCACACGTGTGCAAATGAAATGAGATGCACCAAAATATGCAACTGTTGTGGTCATTCCCAACTTAGTATTTATTCAGAAGAGAATCAAGATATTATTTTATATGACGAAGAAGATGATGCCATGAAAATAATGATTAAGGTTTATTAAAAACTATTTTTGTATTGTTTCATTTGGGTAATACCACCCTTTAATACATCCTTTATTTTACACGTTTATTAATTATATATTGAAAAATTCACGTTTAATGTAAATAGTAATAAAATTGATTGTAATTCTTTATAATTTATACGCATATCTTCAAGACATTTGTATTTTTAACGAAAATACGAAGCAATATTGGAGATCAAGTATTAAAATAAAAAAATTAACCAAATTAACCATTAAAAATTAATTAATTAAATTAAAAAATTAATTAAATTAAAAAATTAAAAATTAATTAAAAAATTATTAAAAAATTAACATAAGTATACTACAAGTTTTAAATTGAGTTCGGGTTTCGGTGAAATGTTGTTAAATTTTTTGATATATTGTAGCGCTTATGTTTCTCCAGAAAATTTTCAAAGAGTAGGGCAGTTTTTGAGATACAGCTTGTCAAAATTAATTACATAATTTGCGTCATTTTAGACATTCAGGAGGTTTTCACTCGTAAACTATTAACTTTAGAAAAAAGTGCAAGGGTCAAAATACGTTTTTCTAACCCCAATAAAGAATAGATGATTTTTTTGGAATGTTTTACCAACTTTTAAGGTTCAGTAAAAAATATGTATGACATTATAACATATACAGTGATAAAAGATGATCAAAATTCTGAAAATATTTCCTGATCATTATTGGATTTAAATAAATATTCTTTGACTCTTACACTTTCCTCCTGAAGTTATAGGAGTAAAAATTTTTCGAATACGTAAAATGACGCAAATAATCTAGGTTTAAGAAGCTGAATATCAAGAATGTCCATTTTTGGAGGTCTCACCAATTTAGGCATTTCATCAGAAACATAAGCACTACAATATATCAAAATTTCATAAAGTCTCGCCGACACCCAAATTTATTTTAAACTATAAAGCAGTTCTAACTCTATTGGAACCCTCGAGGGGTGAAAACCTAATTTTGAATATTCATTGTTTGAAAAAGTATTAGTGATTTATTTTTGAAACGTAGGATGGTTATATTTTTGGGATCGCTGATTACGAATATGAAATCAAAACAAAGAAAATCAAAATGGCGGCTCTAACATGGCGGATGGAAATTTGTTTCTAAAACAAGTATTTTAAACATAAAACAAATTGAGGTCATACTATATATTAACGAAAAGCAGTATATGGGAATATATTTTTTTAATTACTGACTGTTTACATTAACAAAATGGCGACGATTTTATTAAAAAGATGTGAAAAAGTACATTGTTTCTGTCATAACTCTTTTGTTTTTTATACTTAGAAATAACCAACTCATTGACTTATTAGTGCAGCACTTGTTCATTTATGTATGTTAAGTTGATATGGCAGTAAGTTGTCACTTGTAAAGCGTTTGAATTATTTGTCAACTATAACGTCCACCTCTTGTTACTTTGGAATTTTAGAGATCTAGATTTGCCGTAGTAAAAGAGACGAAGTTCTACAGTTTATAGTGCAATCCAAACCACTTGAATAGGCGTCTGAATTTAAGATGCCAGCGCCAAAGTGGAGAACTCGTGAACTAATTATAGGCCGTTTGTTTATTTATTTGGCGAATACTTATATCGATTTTTTTTCTGTTTATTGTTATTTTTGGCGTTAAAAATAATAACATTAATAATATATGACCTAAAGGTTTGCAAGATTTTGTTGTAAGTGATTTGCAAGATGTTAATGGCATTATTCAGCAAAATTCATATTTTTTTAGGTTATCTGGTTTTCCCCTTGAAAAGTTCAGTTTCTTCGACATAAACGGTGTCTGGCTAGTTAAATATTAACTAGATATATAAACTCAATATTTCTTTAAATTTATGTACAGTTGTAGTTTAAATCACTCTTTTTTCAGGAAACAATGAGTGACATTTAGGTTAAGCTTATTGCAATGTATGGAACATTTGGGAAGCACTAAAAATGTAAAAATTCTAATTTTGTGTATGAAGGGGAATATGTTTTAAATGCAGGACATATAATTTTGTGTGGTACAACCCATATTCAACACAAAACTTAATAAATGTGTATGCTCTATGTTTACAAACAAGTGTCAGATCATGAAATTAGTGGTACCTACATTGAATATAGGTAACTGAAAAGATATTTATTAATTCTTTAAATAACTGAAACAGTATTTTGTAAAATATGAAATAGAAATATTCAGGGGTAAAACATAATAGTGCATGATGCAATAGTATACATTATTTTTATAAATATACTGAAATTGCATATATTTACTTATTTCAAAAATTTCACTTACAATGTGTGATTGTTCGGGCCATTATTATTGCTACTCGGGCCACGGTTATTTGCACCAGCTTGTCCCCTCTCAATGCCTGGTTAAAGGTGTCTACATCAAAGAGGGTATGCTGTGAACATTGTCGTGCCAATTCAACTTTCACGAGTTATCCCTGCAATCTACAAAGAATACCGACTAGGTTGGCTCCAGCAAATTGTATCTTGTGTAGCCCCTTTAAACGATATCATATTTTTAATAACTTAGCATCTCAGTTTATCATTATTTACTTATTGTTGATATCATCGTACACTAAAGAGACAATGACAGACAGGCCTATAATTAGTTTGACTATAGATCACCAGGTGACGCACTCCTAATTTTCAGACGCCTATTGTTTTACCTGTTTAAACGTGTCCAACTGTTGGGACTTAAATAAATCAAATGTTTTTAACAGAGCCTTCAGAGGTAAATCGATCTTTGTTTTAATTGAGAAAACTGCCACAAAATTTGCTCTCCATTTACTATCTGACTAACAAACTTATATAACATTTGACAATTGTAGGAATTCTTAGAATAAATTAATTTCATTAATTACTTTACCTCTTAGAAAACAAGAATCTTTGCCAATTCCAGGCCAATAATCTTTGCTTTTATCTCCAAAAGCATGCAATAAAGCCACCCCCAATACAATTAAACCTGGCATTCCCCAGGCATATATACTCAAAATAATAAAAAGGACATTTTCTTTGTTTATCCATCCTCGGAATCCACTCATACCACTGAAAAAATATATAAATGTAAATTGTAAAAATGTTACCCTAACTTATTTAAGCAGATTTCTAATTTTTATGAACTGTTCAAAAAACGCGTGGTTTTTTGGTCGAAATATTGAGAAACTTATTAATAATTAAATATGTTAAATTCTATATGTGTGCAAACATTTTTACGAATCAGGAATAAATTGAATTTATGCAAACTTGCTTTAATTTTTTCTAGGTAATTTACATATTTTCTTTATATTTTATTAGATCCTATTTTAACTTTACTGAATATATTCTTAATATTCCGCTTTTCATACAAGCGTTCTAAATCCATTCTAAAAACCGAAGACTTACCTAAATGCCAGCCATATATCAATACACATTACGTTCATCCAAAAATATGACGTAGATAAGCAGTATAGCATAATATAACCTAAAAAAATATGATTTATCCCGTGAACTTCACAATTATTAAATAAAATCATACAGGGACAAGCAAGTCCATAATTTGTTTAATGATAGATTTACACTATAGAAACGCAAGATGTCGCAGTTGCTATTTCATAAGTATAGCAGGCATTTATGAATCCAACTGTTCAAGAAATTTGACTATACAAATTTTTACAAATTCCTCAAACCATACAGAGCTTGAACATAAGCCTTCAGAATTTACTATAGTTGACACAGTAAACGTTGTGTTCGATCTTCTACAATACATTTTTCAATTATCTGAAGAAATTGCTGAGATAATGAAAAAAATATATAAGAAATCGTTTTCTTAGGATGTTAGGTATAATAGACGTTTTAAATGGCAAAGAAGTATATGTGTATATGTGGTGACTTTGCGAAAGTTCAGATATAAGTGTGCACCAGTTACATCGGTAGACGCTGAGTGGTCATTCTCACATAATAAATAGATTTGCAATGAAAGACGTGAAAGTTTAACTGGTAGTTAAAAATACATTATATCTTAGTGTTACATTTCTCACTATATCCAGCCTACTTTCAGTGAGTTATTATAATAATTTTACCTTATTAACTTTGGATGTTACGGGGTTCACTAAAAAAAGATATACGAAAAATAATATGTAGTAAAACAAGACCGTATATGATGGCATATTGAATGAGAAAAAAAATTGAAAATAATTATTACAAAAATTGTATTAATTATGATAAAATAAAAGACAATGATTAGAATCGAATACTCAACGACTCAAACATTAGTAATTAATGTTTTTTTTTAAGTTCAGAAATATCTTAAAAGACATGAAAGATGAAATTACCTTTTGTAACTCGTGATACCCCAATGGAATTTAAATCATAATATACTGCTAAAGCATATTTAGCGGGCATAAAGCGCTTGCAGGAACTTGTAAACACAACGCAAACCCGCGCATTAATCTTTGCCAGTGGGTGGCATTAAAATAAATTGTCGGAAGAGAAGCCTGATTCAAAAAGGCAACAACTACATTCAGTTGGAAAGCTTGTTGTAGCCACGACTGTACATTCTAGAAATTCATTGATTTTCGATTGTAATACTTCACAAACATTTTAAGACTTACACAGACTCACATAACTTTACCTGATCCTATACAAATAACGTCACTTTCGATTATGTAGTACTGATTCACAGCTAGTAATAAATTACCAGGTATTAGACTCAAAGTATGAAAGATCAGAGCTTTCCTGTGGGTGTTTCTTTCTGGTAGAATAACAAATACCAGGAATGTAGCCAGCAGAAATGGTATAGGTATAATTTTAGCTGGAAAAAAAATCACAATATTAAAGTAAATTCTGTTCAACTATTTAGAGGTAAATTCTGTTACAATGGTTGAGCTGATATTATCCTAACAGAAGACATAATAAGACGCTTGGAAAGAATAGCGACACTTCAGGGGACAGGTTCCGGATAAGAGAGTCATTTTAATGTTTTGGTGATTAATGGCGTAGATTTTAGTTATATTTTGGATTCGTAACTTTCGAGACAATAATTACACAGGTCTACAAAAAAAGTCTTTTCCTAAGATTTTAATATAACTTTTCTGAAGTATTTTGACACGCTGAAGCCAATTTTGAAAAAAAAAATTCTATCGAGTTTTCCTCTACCCTCTACCGTTTCATCACCTAAGAAGAGCAAAAAAAAGGTTTTGTCGTAGGTTTTGTTCTCGTCTGACTTTTCTGAAGTGTTTTGACACGATTAAATCAATTTTGGACAAAAAAATATTTTAGGGGATAAAGGGGCTGGTAGAGGGAAACTGACACCATAGAAATTTTTTTTGTCCAAAATTGCCTTCAGCGCGTCAAAATACTTTAGAAAATTAGATTTCTGATCTAGGAGCTTTTCCTTGCCCTTTTTAGGGGATAAAAGGGTCGATAGAGGGAAACTGACAAGACAGACATTTTTTGCCCAAATTGGCTTCAGCGCGTCGAAATCATTCACATAAGTTAGATCAGAACCTTAGGACAAGAAGATCTTACTTTTGCATTTTTTAGGGGACAAAAGGGGGGTGGTAGAAGGAAACTGACACGATAGAATTTTTTGATTTTCATAATTGACTTCAGCGCATCAAAATACTTCAGAAAAATTATATGAGAACCTTAGGAAAAGACCTTTTTTTTTTGTTTGGAGACCAGTGTTATAATATCTGATGTAGTTGAAAGGCAGGAGTATGATTTGAAATACTGAGAAGATTACATTCTTTTAATCTAAATGGGGTCATTATTTCACATTGCAGTTTTTATGATAATTATGCGGAGTAATCATCAAATAGGTAGTTATTACACTAAAAATTTGAGGTCGATCCGATAAGTACTTCCAGAAATATATTGCTTTAAAATATAATTCTTCATAAACTGAGACGTTCGAATCGCTGACATCACTCTCTCCCAAGCTCTATCTCGCTTAATAATCATCCGTAATCGCAAGTCAGTATTAGTATTATCATTAAGGAAGCATTGGATCTTTTACTATGTGCGAATTCGGCTATTTAAAAGCAGATTCGTCTAATCTGCCAGAGGTGGATTTAATTATGGTGATGGAGTATTTTAATACAAATCACCAGTATATAAATGCAGAAATATGACGAGTAAAAATGAAATGGTAAGTTATATTTTTGAAATCGTGAATAATGATTACCGTGTCAGTTTTCACTATCAAAAAGATATATTATTATTTTGCTAATAATGTAGAGGGTGTTTTACTTCTAATTTAGTTTTGCTAGTAATGGACATCTCTAAACCTCTTTATTTTTACACAATGTTAAGTGTATGCTTCACACACATATTTGTTTGTTTTATCTTCAAGAATATATCGCGTCTTATCGCTTTCTTCTCAATTTTCTCCTAACAGGATCCTGCGGTAGACTAATAAACAGTTTATTGGGGTTTTTACTATTGTCTTTGTACTTACAAACAGAATGTTTTGCTTAAGTTTTTCGATTACCTACGGTATTTGCACTATTCATGATACAAACGGTACTTTTAATATGCATGAGATATCTGCGGCATTTAAATACAGACGAAACACGATAGCGCCACGCTTTGATATTCTTGATTATTTTAAAAGCTAAAAAGTTATTTTTTTTTCACTTTCCTCTAGAATTCAAAAATCTTTCAGAAAATATAATTAAAAAAATGCTAAATGCAGCCCCCTATTCTTAACTAAAGATGAAGGGTATTGAACCATTTTTTTCATATTTCTTAGATAATTTTTGTTGGTTTAGTCCGCCATATTGAAGCCATCATCTAGTTTATGGAAATTCTAACAGCCAATCTAAAAACTGATTGGTATTTTAGTGTACGTGCTGAATATTCTGAATTTTGGCCAGCTATTCGAGGAAATACTCCAGTGTGTGACGGGGATATTTTCCTATGAGTTCTGATGCTATTATTTAAAATATAGGCTTTATAGGAATAGTCTTCAATTTCATGTGTTGTAAAAACTAAATAAATGATACTTGAGATCTTCCAACACTAAAACGATTACACTATTTTCAGCACAGCCTACAACTGCATTTTTATAAGGCTCAAAATGAATCGATGCCTTTGGAAGGGAAGTCAAAATAAAACTAGTGGAAGCATTATACTCTTCGCCGATTTACAGAGCTTTTATAATATAATTGTTACACATTTTATAGGACACTTTTCGCAGTTTTCTTGTAAATAATGTTAATTATTGAATATTCTAAATTTTGTGATACCAACTTTGTTGTGAAAAAGAAATGAACAAAAAGGCCACCTCGAGGATTCGAACACGACATCTGCAAGGCAAAAGCTTTAGCTATTGGAGCATCACACATTACAATAAAAATTATCTGTAATGTATATGATTCTAGAATTATATTTCAACGGATTAGATATATTATGAAATATGTATATTAGTAAAATGTATAAACAAAAAAAAATTATACAGAATAACATTTCGCAAGATATCTATTTAAGTACAAGTGACAAAAATTAATAATTTTTTTTTTTAATTAAAAGGTTAATAACTTTTTTATTTGCTGATTGATTGTTTTCAAATAAACAATAGAGTTCTTCCTCTAGCTAACGCCAACTCACTTTCCAAATTTTAGTACAATCAGACTTTTCTTTCTTAAGTTATCGTGCTTAAAAGAAACGTGACTGAGAGACGGACGGACGGACGGGCGGACGGACGGACAGACAGACAGATGGACATTTTGAAAGTTGTTCAGAATTCGTTCACTAACATAATGATAATGAAAATATTTCTCTACGAGCGATATTTACTGTTTTAGAAATGTGCCGATCAAATGCAATATTCTCTTCGTTTTTGCGAAGAGTATAATAACTTTTCAAGTAAAGATTTTCGTCGAACTGAGCTGACTTATAACAACAAGAAGAAATCTATAAAGATATTTACACAAAACATCCCTCCCTATCTATTATGTGTGGGATGACCACTGTATATTTTTTTAACTAAAAATATGTCATTATGTCAACTACAGTCCAACTATTATTTCAACCATAATAATTTTTATAGTGACCACATTGTATATTTTTTACATTTTCCTTGATAGTTTTGTTAACTACATGCCAAATATTACCGTCTTCCGTCACATTTTTTTCCTTAATTATATTTCTGTTGGGGGTGCATTTTGTATATTTTTGAACGGAATATATCCCAGTTCTTTACTGGCAGTATTGCCAACTACCTACCAAATACTATTCTTCTCCGTCAAGTTTTGTAGATATAGCGCCAACAGACAGACACCAGACCGACAGACAGACGGAATCAAATGACTGTAAATTTCGTAATCTACATACTCTGAAACGTATAGATCTGGAGGAATTTCGGAGGGTGATTTTTTCACAGTTACAATACTTTGCTTCAGTAAGCGAGGAAGCAATATAAACAAATATACAGGACGGTCGCAATAAAAAAGGAATCAAAAAAATGCGACGGAGGACAATAATATTTTGTTAAATAAGAATTGCTAAAGAAGAGAAATATGAAAAAATATGCAAGGTGGTCACCCTAAACAAAATTAATGAAAAATATGCACCCCAGGATGATAATATTTCGCATGCAGTTAACACAACTATCAAGGACGAAAAATATGAAAAGTATAGAGAGGGTGGACATCTTAAAATAAAGAACAAAATTTGAGAAAGGACGATATTTCACCAACATGTAGTTAACACACATGTCAAGGAAGAAAATATGAAAAATATACATAATTAAGAATCTATGTTGGAAATAATATTTGAACTGTAATTGACACAATATTCGAGGAGAAAACCTATATAACTTTTACTGAGAAATACAGAGTGTAGTCACTTTAAAAGATAAAAAATTACGGAGGAAAATGATATTCGAAGGATGTCAAACAGATAAGTTTTGGTAAATGACTCTGCAGATTATTTAGTATAATTTTTGAATCCCCTACTTGCCCCGCCTGATTACGGGCCTGGCGAACCCTTCAGGTCAGATGCGTGTACTAACGATGATTTCATATTCCTGACGATCTCCTAAATATCAGGTCCATTCCGTTGCACTAAAAGTGTGGCACTGAGCTGCACTAGTGCAATTTTGTCTCTCTTTAACTTATGATATCCATATTGATGCCATCTTTGTTACTCAAAATTAGTGTCACACTTCTTGTGCAAAGGAATGGACCTATCATATGTTGATGAATAAGTAAAATTATTTCTCGATTATTTAAAACCAAAATGGTTTCTACCAACTCCATTATCAACTTGATATTTATCAACTTGGCTAATTATTTAAGAAATATATTTTGTAGGGAATTAATAACAGAACATTTCAGATAAATATTTCTATTCTCTCTAGCGAAATTTAATATGAGAAATCGAGAACTGAATCTCATACGCCCACCTAGTACAGAGTTTAAATTACTTACTAAAATAGTTTCAACTTAACACAAACTTTTTAAAAAGTAATATTTTGAATGTTAAATCCAGCCCCCACGGTGTATGAACCCGAATTCAAGCGACAACCAAATATTCTTGCACGACACTGCTCTAATATAATTATACATATTGTTTCATTAATTTTAATACTCAGTTTAAAAAATATAGAACAATTAAGAACACCGCGTCTATTCTTCCACAGCGTTTACGGAGCTGATGCCATCACTTAAGTGGGGAAGAAGCATGCTATGACTTAATTGGCACAGTATAACTGTCCTAACTTTTTAATGTCACATTGTACTAAAAGTAATTAAACTAGTTTTTGGGTGAGTAAAGTTGCCCCCCCTCCCACTTATTTTCATAACTTTTTTTTTAAATTCCCTAAAAAGGGCAATGAAAAAGTCTTGTCCTAAGGTTCTGATGTAACTTGAAGTATTTTGACTCGTTGAAGCTAATTATGGACCTCTTTTATCCCCTGAAAGGACCAAAGAAAAGTTCTTGTTCTAAGTTTATGATCTAACTTTCCTGAAGTATTTTGATGCGCTGAAGCCAATTTTGGATAAAAAAAAATTCTATCATGTTAGTTTCCCTCTGTCACCCCTAGGAGATAAAAGGGGGTTGTAGAGGGAAACTGACACGCTAGATTTTTTTGAATGGGGTATTTTTCATTTTTTTTAAATTCAGTTTTGGTAATATATATCAAGTAATGTTATTATTTTAGCAATTACTGCATAATCAATTTAAACCAAAACAATAATTTCTTAAATAAAAATAAGAAATAAGAATACGCCCGTCTAGACGCAGATTTCAAATGATTTTATTTGGAGGGAAATAATTTAACCAATAACAGACAACTTTCGCTTAGACTGTAACTATCTTATATGAATGCCAAATTGTGTATTTTCTTTACATTATTTTACCTATAACACTTCTATTTCGCTCAATATCTTGAAAATCAATAAATATTATATACAAGTATTTAGAAGGAATTAAAAGTTATTTATATTTGTTATTATTTAGAAGTTATCTTGAAAATGTAAAAAAAAATTCGCGGCGAGGATTATGTTGCAACATTGTATAAAAAGGGCTCTCTTCCAACTTTCAACTTTGCTTGCTTGTTGCCAGTTGTCACTACTTGTCATAATAAAAGTGAAACAAACAGTTTAGATTTATTTGTTGTTTGTTTATGTGGCGTTTGATTTCGTTATTTTATATTTTATCAATAAACTATTAAGATAGAGTTGAATTTTGTGAAAGGAGATTCATCCAATCTGCCCAAAGTTGATTACGACATGATAATGAAAATTTTTATTTTTGAAGGGATGGGATCAGAAATATTAGAAGCTTGCCAGTAAGTTCTTCGAATATCCATATTTTTACAAAAAATTTTTCCGACGCACTTGTATTTCCACAACTTTTTATAAAACATCTTTTTAACGACATTATCTATTATTTGTAAATTACAGCAGATACCTCGATGAAAGGAATTGAAATGCTTCAAATCAACACGACCCGTTAAAACCCATCTGTCATTTGACTATCCGATGACATTGTTGCCATATATTGCTAAATATGTTTTTAAAAATCTAATCGGCATTAAAAATTATTTAAAATATTTAATAATTCACGCTCATTATTATTTTTTACATCACAAAATTAAATTTCGTGGATAAATATATTAAAATTGATTTAATAAATAAGCTTTATTTATACTCCTGTTTTCTTCAATTATCTTTAATAGAACTAGAGAAGGAATTTCAACTTGGCAACACTACACTGTTTTGTATAAAACCATTCTATCAACGAATCCATACAGTCTACCTACGTCATCGGCCATACTACCTACGTCATCGGCCATACTACCTACGTCATCGGCCATACTACCTACGTCACCAATTTAAAATATCTGTTGCTCCACTTATTTTAACTTGTATTCTAACTGTTTCCTCAAAAAATGATAATTATTTTCGCGGAAATCTATATTGGACATATTCTATGATATTATTCAATAAAAAAAAAAATAGGAAAAGACACCCCATTGGCTTCAGCGCGTCAAAATATTTCAGAAAAGTTAGATCAGAACTTTAGAACAGGATCTTTTCTGCCCTCATGTTATTTTATGCCAAAATGGTTTATTATATTTCAAGTAATCAGAAGTAGTTGACATATGATCAGATAAACGTCTCTAAATGAGATCAACATGGCGTCTCAAAATGACGTCGCTGGACTGTGACATACTGACGTCATTGTTACGTCGTTCCAGAGGTTAAAATTACGTGTCAAGTGACCGAAAAATGACGTCGGTGTGCTGCATGGGATGATATTCTTTATAATTTGAAATTATTTTTGCAATTTTTTTTGTTAATGTGATGGGCGCAATCTGTCTGAGAAAAGGGAAGTTCAAGGTGGGGGCAGCTTTACTCACCCCCTTTTTTTCTTTCATATATATACCTGCGACGTGGATAAGTAATTTTTTATCCACAGGATCTATACAAAAATAGTATGTCGTTATTTCATTTTTTTCATCCGCACAATAGTCTGTCCCATCATCAATTTCATTATCATGTGGATAATATAGGCTACCATTCTGTTGAATGTAAAAGTAGTGTGTCGAGTCTTGTCCCAGATTGAACTCGACAACTTCCTGATTGAAACATTCCAATATTCCAACGGCGAAGCCATCATATATATCTTGCACTTTTTCATCGATATCGTAAATCGGTACACTAAAATTTGTCGATTTGCCTTTTTTACACCCACTCATCAACTTCCCGTCATCAGAATTGCCGGCATGGTAGTAGTAAAATCCACTTCGACAGCACTTTCTTATGCAGATTTCACAACCGCAACCTTCAAAATTTAATGTTGTATAATTATTATAGTTCACCGGATCGTTAGAACACAAGTCTATTGAATCGTCTGTTAAATTGCCTGCAGTGGATCGAGTTACAAAAAATATCAGTAACTGTACAATCCCTCTATTGAATATCATAATTGCACCTAATAGCTAAAGCACTGAGCTGATGAATTTTATAAACTGGTATTCGATGTTATTTATAAATTCGGAATTATCAATAAATACAAGTTTTATTTGTTAGATGCCAGAAATATTCTCTCTCAATTATCCAACTGGTTTGCCGATCCCAGATTCATAAGAAATTAATTGTGTTGTTTATCACTTTGTTGTTATATCTTCTTTAAGGTGAATATATTATTTTGACTTTAAACTTTCATGCAACTTGTCACGATAAAGATTTACGGTGATTTATTTCGCTATGAATTAACTCAAGGATTTCAAGATAGCGAAGCAGTTCGTTACTGAGATGGGATAATTTCTGAGCTAGCAATGACATCGACCAATCAATTTGCATTTTTCAATATCACGTGCAAGTTCACTTGGACAGTGGCGTGTCTAGAAGTAGTGTGTGTATGTAGATAATAAAATTTATGAAATCCAATAGAAATGCTAAAGTGTAGAGCCACTAACATAAGTCAATTTTTTTTTCAATGGCTTCGCGCTTTCTCAAGAGAATGTTCTAAATATCTCTGAAATCCAACTAGGAGCTTTCAGATTTCCTTTTAAGTCTGAAATATTAGGGGGTAATTTTCAATGGAAAATTAACATGGAAACCATTTATTGAATCAATTACTGCAAAATGCAACAAAGGTTTAAATTTCCTGAAAATGTTGGTAAGAACGTGGTGGAATGCGGATGTTAAAACGGTACTGGCTTTCTATGAATTTTATATAAAGTTTATAGTGTATTATGGTTGGGTCTTATATGGATCTGCGAGTACGTCAAGATTAAAATGTTTACATACCATGCAGCATAAATTGCTCAGAATGAAATCCTCACCAATTGGATAAGATTTAGCTCTCGTTTAGAAGAGAAATGATAAGCGGAAAATTGATTTTAAAATAGCTCTTCTATTTTACATCTTTGCCATATAAAACAGCACACTTGGATGTTTTTGATTTACCGTTTTCTATCCAGCCTTTAGAGTACATATCGAAATAATCGAAATGGCTGAAATCGACTACTTTAGACTTTAGCATATTTGCTGATATAAAAATTATTACACCAAATTATTACGAGAATACTTCACCAGTTCTAGTATTTTGCAAAGCGTACTAAATCGATTTGATAATCCAAAACTGTTTTTTCTGCGCCATGGAAATCGATCAAGGATAAAATGAAAAATAAAATAAAATAAAATAAAATCTTCCGCACGACTACGAAGGGTGAGAAAACAACGTTGTAGAGATTGCACATCCAATGAAGCCACGGTAGTATCGACGACTCAAGAAAAGTGTTTAACCAACGAAAAAAGCAAGGAGGAATTTATAAAAATTCTTCTGAAATATTTGAACCAGAACAACATAAGAGCCACACAGGTTCAGAGGAAGCCAATACCGAGATAGTAAACACCGTTATTAGGCATGCTTCAAATTATGTTTCGGTAGTAATCGTAGGCGAGGACATCTAACTTCTTGTGTTACTGACAGGACTGGTTCGTGACAAATCGAACGCGTTTTTCAAAAAACCGAAAAAGTGTACTCAATATCAAGCTTCGATGCGATGATATCATAATCGACAACATCCTGTTACTACATGCCTTCAGCGGGTGCGACATACGACTTCTTCTGTTTTTGGATTTGTCAAATCCAAATTCATCACCACTTTGAAGAACAACTATTATTTGGAAGCATCTCGGAAAATTTTTAAAGGAAAAAAGTTTCTCCCGAACTTCTTGCTACCGTAGGGCAAACATTCTTTCTTGCTTTGTACAAAGAAAATGAAGCACAAGAAAATTTGCTATGTTACAAACGTTTTGTAAGTGCAACTACAAAATCAAAACCGAACCTTGCATCACTTCCACCGACATACGATGTGGCCGGAAACACACTTTCAGAACTTACATTCAAGTGCAAACTTGGCTTGGAAACTTTCACGATCCGAAAAAAAGAAGATGGACCAAGCCAGATTGTGGGCTAGAACCGAAAACCATCACAGAATAAGATGCACCCGACGAACTTCTAAAATTAATAGCCTGTAAATGCAAGGGAGACTGCGGAACAGCTTGTGGTTGCCGCTAAATTGGAACGAAATGCTCCGTTATATGTCAAAACGACAACATTACAGAATTCCCCGAAATCTGCGTGTAGGACGGCATCAACAACGAATCCTACGAATAAACTTCTATCGATCGACAAAGACAATGAATTAAGCTGAGAAGTAATGCGTGAGCGGTTCCAAGTTGTCGCTGCGAAGAGAGGGGGTCTCTTGATAATTTCCCCTCCTCCACACATGAAAAAAAAAGCTGACATACCGACTTTTGCGGCCCGCTGTAGTGCATACTATTGTCCGGAAATAAAAATTAAGCTGTAGGTTTTTCCTGTTTTACAAATTCCATATAGAACCAGTTTCTGGTAGGAGTTACCCATCTTGAGAAAAATGCGAGAAACCGCGAGCCACGGCCTCATTTCAAACTTTCTTTTGCAATAAATAAAAAGTCATCAGTCTTTACAAAAAAAAAAATGTATAGCACATAAAACATGGCTTTAACACGCCGTATTTGTTTATGTAGCCTCAACAGAAGCCGAGATATTTAAAAAAAATTGGATCTTAACCTCCAAGCCCCAAAAGCTCGGTGATGTGAAAATAGCATAAAAATGTTTTACTAAAAAAAAAAAAATTAGTTTCACTAGAGACTACCTAGCTTTAAAGTTCTCGTAACGTGAGATTTCACGTAGGTACTAAAACGACACTCAAGAGAACTTACTTGCTACATAACGTTCGGTCAGTCCACGACTTACGTGTACTTATGTAGGTGTTCAATATTGAAAAAATATCAGCGACTCGCCCCCGAACGACTTTTAGGCAAAATGGTCTTTTGAGTCTTTTGTGCACAAGGTGGTTTTCTCTGTAACTTTATTATTTGTAGATCCCTGCTATTGGCTTTCCTAACATCGCTTTGTATTGACCACCCAACGCACTCGACCAAGAAACCAGCCTTGTGCATTTTCATTGATTTTTTGCTAATTTTTGCTTATAGGCGCTACACCGTTTTTACCAAATTCGTCGGTTTCGCCTTCTTGATACATTTCCTTGCTAGAATTTTATTGTCATTCTTTAAAACAAGGCATATTATGACTGTACCTTCATGCTCAATGTTTTCGGCGGAGGAATTAAAATTGAAAATATTTTTGGCGTACTTTTAAAAAGGTATTTGATTCATTTTTCCATGACCACCATCTACTTTTACTCTCATATCCTGGACAAAAATATATTTTCCTAACTACTACTCTGTGCCTCTGAAGTCTCTCAGACTCTTGAAAATGCCCTTAAATGAAACTTTTGCCTAAGTCGAATTTTTATTTTGGCTTCGACTTAGGTCGATTCTGGAAGATTCTACAACAATGTCACATGACCGTCGACTTCTACCTTAGTGATTTCATATAATATACTGACTGGAGTAATACAGTTATTGATAGATAAATAAATAATTGATGAAATTCTACTTCTGTTCCTTAATACCATACTATCGACGTACTGTGAGACGTCTCGAAATATGTCAGTTACCGGTGGAGGTTTTATTGCTCCATTTTGGAACATCGAATTTAAATATGAGTTAAATCCACATTGCTCTATTTTTACTGCAAATGCCAGCCTACCAAGTTTTAAAGTATATCGAAACAGCCACTTCTAGTGTTTCAATTATCAGATTCGCTTTCAGTTTTCAATGTTATTGAAAACACTTTCCATCTATGCTATAAAACCAACTCAGATCTATCTAGAATAACATTTACTTTCTCGAATAAAATCTTTAGGGAGGGATGTTAACCTTATATGGGTGGAAGGCCAGTACAGGACAATTAACAAGTGGATCTTTTGGCTAAGGAAGGTGTTAAATTCAGGTTAGCTTCTGAATGATAAGTTATGTACAAGTGACAGACAGACAATGTTGAAAAATAGTTCAGGCGTAAGTGGCCGTTTTGCGGAAACAATTCTGTTTCACAAACGCTGTTTTTAAATCAGGAGGACTGAATATAGTCCCATTCACACCATAGAAGTAACCAGAAAATACACTAGAACCTTTTTGGAGTTTTGAGCAACCAATAATACACCACTACAGTATATTTGTCTGCATTTTATTACATTATATAATGCTCTATTTGACCTCTATGTATTTGATACACCATTCCTACCATTTACCCAATATAAAGGCACCAAGTAATTAGCCACTTTTACCTTCAGATTTATACAAAAGGGATTAAAAACTGATATACCGTGCGTGTAGCGGAACGCTAGGCATAGAGAGTAAAATTACAACATCGCACGTGCCAGCTGGCTGAAATGAAATAACAGAGCTGGGATGCTCGTGGGATGCTCCGCTCGACGGAGGAATTTACGGCAGCTGTGTTGTCATATCTATCGCGCTACGTGAATGTACATGCCTAATGGGAAATTACACGCACGGTATAATGTGCAAACGATAAAATAGAAATTAAAACAAAATATGAAATTAAAATTTATTATATGTCAAAATTTACGACTATTGCCCTGTGTAAAACTGGGAAGGCAGATCCAATTACAGATGTCTGATTTAGCGCGGTAAATTTGAAACGGTCCTCCTGGTTTAAAAACAGACTATAGGTACACTTTATTACATAACCCAACCCAACCAATTTTTCCATGACGAATTTTCCTATTCTAGGAAGCTAGGACTAAAGCTAGGACATGCTTGCTATCCTGCTCATGTATTTAAAGTTAAAGTAGTCTCCTCAGGTAAATATGAAGAGTAGGTGACCTTGACTACGTGTTCTGTGGACGTGCAAAATACAAAGGTTCCTCAGCTAAAGTAATACAAAAAATTGCTGAAGATTGCAAAACCTACTCTCGCTCCATTTAATTTACTAAGCTTATGGCCAATTGCGTCAAAAAAAATACAATAGTCGCTTTTTATAAAAGAAACTAAAATTAAGCTGTAGGTTAGTCTCGTAGACCTTTTGTTTTTCCTCATGTTATTTTTTCCTACTTTCCGAGGTCTCTCCTAGTAGACTGGCGGTACATGACCAGTCAGGTGCAACGTTTTTAAAATGCATGCCAATCATATATATTAATGAAATTACCATGAATATGCCAGAAATGCAAATTTTAGGCAGTCGTCGCGTGCACAAGGGGGTGCAAATCGGTTTTTTTTGTGTCTTTTTTTTGGGTTTTATTTTTTTATTTTTTTTAATGGATGCCAATAGTGCCAAACGAAAAGCCGTGAAAAAAAATCCAGCAGAAATTCATTGGCATGCAGTTTCCGCGCTCAAAACAACTGTTAATGTGCACATTAAATCGTAAAATTTTTTGGTGTTCTTGATTTTGGATGATTTTGATTTTGGATTTTTTTTGAAGGCTTTTCGTTTGGCACTATTGGCATCCATTAAAAAAAATAAAAAAATAAAACCCAAAAAAAAGACACAAAAAAAACCGATTTGCACCCCCTTGTGCATGCGACGACTGCCTAAAATTTGCATTTCTGGCATATTCATGGTAATTTCATTCATATATATGATTGGCATGCATTTTAAAAACGTTGCACCTGACTGGTCATGTACCGCCAGTCTATAGGTTCCCTGAGTTATGGAAATGTCCTGACAAAATAATTATCTAACGCCCCGTATACTTGATAGCCAATAACTCATTAAGGGTTGTAGTGGAAGTAAGGAGTTGATTTTCTCGAAAAAAAGCATAACTTCTCTTACAGTTATGAAATCTATTCCTCCCTCCGTTTTCGAACACGAATAACAGGGTGAAAAAAGTTTTTAGTCATGCGCACCCCCTGAAATGATCAGAAACGACCCTTTTTTGCTTATTTCTCATATGACAGCTTAGCATCGACTATTTTTGCAGGGATTTTTTATTTCTTCATGGGGATATAACAAATGGTGAAAGGTGATGTCAGGTAGTAGACCGCAACTGTCTTTTGGGGTGGAATATACCCTCTCAGGGGGTATAAAATTGTTCCTTTTTTTCTCTTGTTAAATACGCTTATCCCCCGTTTTCGAGGATGCTGATCAAGAACGCCTTCCTTCACATAATAATAATAGGTAGCGACTTGGCTGATATTGGGGATTTGTACTATCATTTTATTTCTTTTTGCTGCCTTTACTGTTTTCTGGGTAAATCTTGTGTCCTCGAGATATCCGTAGTCCATCAATTTCAAATTTTCAGAAGATCAATTGGGTCTTGACTTCTCTTTTAAAGACTATAATTGTAATTGTAATTGTAATGGCGGATGTGAGAAATGATGCGGATGTATAAAATTAGGTTTACGATGTAGCGTTTTTTGTAAGGCTTGTCAAGGTAAATCTTGTGAGAACTGTGCGCCAGAGGATGAAGATGATAAACCAAGCGTAGAAACAAACGAATCCAATGATAATAATTATGATAATGCTGTAAACTTCCTAAATATTATACCCGAAGTGTATATTTCGATCATGAATCGGAAACGGACGATGCGTGCGATAAAGAAGGAGGCAATAGCATTGAATGTGATGTTCATTTAGAGGAATATGAACCATGTAATTCACTTTGTAAAATGGACAAAATGGTTACTTTGAAACCACTCCCACTCAATATACAAATTAGGAAATTAAAAAAATCAATTTTCCACCCCCTGGAGGGGGAATCAACCCCCGAGGTTGTCACAATTCACTGTTACCATTGTCATTGATCAGCACTCTCAAAAACGGAACAAGAAAAACAAGAAAAAAAAACAATTTTACACCCCCTGACAGGGTAGATTTCACCCTTGAGGGCGGTTGCGGTCTACTACCTGATATTACCTTTCACGAGCTGTTATATCCCCATGAAGAAACAAAGAATCCCTGCAAAAGTAGTCGATGCCAAGCTGTCATATGAGAAATAAGCAAAAAGAGGTGGTTTCTGGTCGTCCAGGGGGTGCGCATGACTAAAATCTTTTTTCATCATGTTATCCGTGTTCAGCGAATGTTCCCCCTCGAAAACGGGGGAGAAATAGGTTTAATAACTTTAGCACGATTTTGCATACTGTCCGACTCCTTACTTCCACTATTAGTGGATTAGTAGATTAGCTGTAATTTAAAGAGCGCAGGTAAGCTTTAGCTCTCCTCTACAAAACTGATAAAAACAAATAAAGTATGGAACCCCCCCTTCTCACCTGGCTCCAGAAAATGTGCTTTTCCTTAACGCACAAAAGGGCACCTGCCATTATTTATAATTTGAGACTATTTTTACAAAGACGTTAAATTCTTATTGCCTCGAAAGCGAATAGGACGTTAATTAATTATTACGCAGGCAGGGAAGCGTATATTGATTGCAATCTTTTGAGAAAAAAGTATAAAAAGTAAATGGGGAGAGGGAAACTTCAATCACCCCACCACCGCTTGTATTATATAGGCCATGTCGATTCATTTAATTTACATCTTTCGTAGTTAAGACTGGGGATGTTCCGATACCACAAAAGTATCAATACTGGTATCGAATGAAAAGTATCAATACCGGTATCATATCAAAAGAAAAGTATCGATACCGGTGAATATCGATACTTTTAAAATAAAATCATAATAGAAAAAAAAATCGGCAGCTAGTGGAAGCGGCTGGAACCTCCCCACCCAGTGAATCTTTGAAGCCGAAAAGAGCACTAAACAATATGAACGATCTCACTTAATTATATTTATTAAGTTGAAATATTTTTTTCATATTGAATCAGAAAAAAAAGTCTTGCGTGGCGAGTGTGAGGCTGGACGGGGTAGGTCCGGTTTGGCTTGGAGAAAAATAGAAAAGTAGCTCCTGTCTTCTGTAGGCAGGCTTAAAAACTAGGTTAAAATTTTAATGTGTCCACATGGACCTAAAATTAATATAAAAATAAACACAATACTATAAAAACGTTCGTAGGCAAGACCACTTAATAATTTTGATTTTTGATACGGGAAACAACTAAACGAAAAAACCTGTTCGTTGGTAATGGGATGGCCATCTTTGGAAAATAACATATAACTCTTGGTGGACAGCTTTCCTGCCAGATGTAGCCAGGGTAGTGTTCATGGTGGATCGTTTAAGTTTGAGTTGGTATATTTTGTTTTATCTTTTGGCCTCGACCGATTTTTCACTAAATCGGTCAGGGAAGTGATAGTTGTCAAATTTTTGCTTCCAATGTTTCTCTGGGAATTTGGTTTTTGAAAAATGTTTATGTTGGTACAATGCCTTAAATTGTTTTTAGATTATGTAGTACTATTTTTAGGTTATGTTGCCGGAAGAATTTCCGGCGGGATGCCGGAAGTAGCGGAAATAGTTTTTAAAATATAATGTCACTATCACTTTTAAAGTTTTATTGGAAAAAACTCACAGAAAGCGTTCCGGTGAGGTTGCTTACACTTGTAGGGCATGTAAGCGGTTCAGGATGGCCTCTCACACCATCCGTGGGCTTCATAAACGTCGAAAAAACTTGCAATCTCTCGATGCACTTGACACGTCAAAAATACTCAGCATACAGTCTGCATGCTTTAACACACTAGCAGAGAACTTATACCACAGATGGACCCGTAGTAGGAATTTTCCGTTGAGTCCATTTAATAAAATTTGACATTTTTCTGAAAAGTGACATTTTTCCGAAAATTTGACATTTTCCTGAATTTTTGACATTTTTCTGAAAAGTGACATTTCTCCGAAAATTTGACATTTTTCTTAAGTGACCTCCGAAAATTTGACAATTTTCAAACATTTGACATTTTTCTGAAAGGTGACATTTCTTCGAAAATTTGACGTTTTTTCGAAAATTTGACATTTTTCTGAAAAGTGACGTTTTTCCGAAAATTTGACATTTTCCTGAATTTTTGACATTTTTTTGAAAAGTGACATTTCTCCGAAAATTTGACATTTTTTCGAAAATTTGACATTTTTTCGAAAATTTGACATTTTTTTGAAGTGACATTACTCCGAAAATTTGACAATTTTCAAACTTTTAACATTTTTCTGAAAGGTGACATTTCTTCAAAAATTTGACGTTTTTTCGAAAATTTGACATTTTCCCGAAAATTTGACATATGTATTTCTAAAAAGTTACATTTCCCTGAAAATTTAACATTTTTCCGAAAATTTGACATTTTCCTGAATTTTTGACATTTTTCCGAAAATTTGACTTTTTCTTAAGTGACTACTCCGAAAATTTGACAATTTTTAAACATTTGACATTTTTCTGAAAGGTGACATTTCTTCGAAAATTTGACGTTTTTTCGAAAATTTGACATTTTTCTGAAAAGAGACATTTTTCCGAAAATTTGACATTTTCCTGAATTTTTGACATTTTTTTAAAAAGTGACATTTCTCCGAAAATTTGACATTTTTCCGAAAATTTGACATTTTCCTGAATTTTTGACATTTTTCTGAAAAGTGACATTTCTCCGAAAATTTGACGTTTTTCTTAAGTGACTACTCCGAAAATTTGACAATTTTTAAACATTTGACATTTTTCTGAAAGGTGACATTTCTTCGAAAATTTGACGTTTTTTCGAAAATTTGACATTTTTCTGAAAAGTGACATTTTTCCGAAA
Source organism: Rutpela maculata (assembly GCA_936432065.2). NCBI lineage: Eukaryota > Metazoa > Arthropoda > Insecta > Coleoptera > Cerambycidae > Rutpela > Rutpela maculata. The sequence continues at coordinate 300,826,041 of OW386285.2, forward strand.
ATTTGACATTTTCCTGAATTTTTGACATTTTTTTGAAAAGTGACATTTCTCCGAAAATTTGACATTTTTTCGAAAATTTGACATTTTTCTGAAGTGACATTACTCCGAAAATTTGACAATTTTCAAAAATTTTACATTTTTCTGAAAGGTGACATTTCTTCGAAAAATTGACGTTTTCCCGAAAATTTGACATATTTCTGAAGTGACATTTCCCTGAAAATTTAATTTTTTCGAAAATTTGACATTTTTCTGAAAAGTGACATTTCTCCGAAAATTTGACGTTTTCCTGAAAATTTGACATTTTTTAAAAATTTGACATTTTTCTGAAAAGTGACATTTCTCCGAAAATTTGATATTTCTTGGAAATTAAAAAAAAAAATTTCGTGACGTCCTGTAGAAATATTTTTTTGATATCATCATCAGTTCGCCTGTTATAAGAATTTTATGTTTTTATGACGTCATCAGCGTATTTTTAATTCACTCGTATTCCATCCATCTACAATATTTCCACCTACGTTTCAAACTTTAATTGGATGTTTCCAATAGTTAAGTCGATATCTGCACCAGTTTCTAAGAATTTTTCTTATTTATGACGTCATGTGGACGTAGGTGTATTATTAATTCACTTGTATCCGTCCGTCCACAATATCCACATTTCAAATTTTAATTGGATGTTTCCAATCGTTAAGTCAATATCCGTACCAGTTCGCCTGTTGTAAGAATTTGTCTTATTTGTGACGTCATGTAGATGTAGGTGTATTATTAATTCACTTTTATTCCGTCCATTTACAATATTTCCACCTATGTTTCAAATTTCAATTCAATAACTCCAACCGTTAAGTCGATATCTGTACCAGTTCGTCTATTGTAAAAATTTTTCATTTTTGTGACGCCATGTGACGTAGGTGTAATATTAATTCACTCGTAATCCGCCCGTCAACAATATTTATACCTACGTTTTAAATTTCAGTTCAATATCTTCAACCGTTCCCGAGTTATCAGCCGAAATCTCTGAACACCTCCGTCATTATTAGAATATCACCCTGTACATTGCACTGCTTTGAGGACAAAAAACTATAAATTTCACTTGGCGGAGATAGTATCAAATATAATTTGGGCATATGGGAAAATCGAAATTTTGTGTTGAAACGTATATAGCAGCGAAACCATTAATCCTACAGACATTTTTTGACAAAGCAAATTCATCATCATTTTATTGTCTTTCTAATAGATCCCTACTATTTTTTTGCCAAAATCAATATTTATCTAGATATTCGCAAGAGAAGAGAAAAAAACACGTTTCCTTGGAAAATGTAAATTTCCACTTGTTTCGTTCCTAACGTCCTTATTTTTTGTCTTATGTCAAAAAATAAAAAATAATTTTTTGTAGCATTAAATTCTCTACATATTCGTTAGGGCGAAGTATTTTGGCCTAGGGACCGCCGTTTAAGAGTTATGGAGGTTTAAAGAGAAAAACTTTGAGATTTTAGACGAATTTCAAAAAAGTCTCCACTTTGGCCGATCGTATCTCGGTAATTTTTGGAGCAACATAAAAATCCAAAAAAAGACTTTTAGGTAATTCAATTCTCTACAATTTCGTTAGGTCAAAGTTTTTTGCCGTAGGAGTCGCCGTTTAGAAGTTACGAACGATTTAATGAAAAAAGTGCATGACACCGTCATCTTGAAAGGCCCGCCGGACCCAAACGTAAAGTCCCATTAATATTTTGAGTGCGGCAAAACATTCCTGACATTATGTGGTTTTTCTTAGGGGTTTTTATTTTTGAGCTATCTGTCACAGTTTCCGAGTTACAGATGAAAAACCTTTTCAGAGTTGCGGCATCCGAGGGTAAATTTTGGTCGAAAACACGACATCTAAATTTACTCGTATTTTAAAAAATACGATACCGCGACGGCCGTACTATGTAGCGATGGAAAGAGAAAGACTTATAGTTGATCCGCATCGTAAATTGCATGTCGAAATTCGAAAATTCAGCTCGGCACGAATGAATCAAAAGAGACATTTTTGCAATTTTTCGTTTGACGTCTCTCGATCGCGAATTTGTGTTAGAAGAGTGTCCATCTTCCATCTCGATCCGCCGCAAAAAAATAGATAGACAGTCTTTGCGCGTTAATAACTAATTAACCGTAGGTAGATAATTAGTCGTTCGGAATGTCGCGTTGAGATGTAGAATTTCACTCTCGTCAGATCAGTACAGTTCCGATTCCGTCAATAGTCTCTAAAAAAAAGCCTTTGCGGCTGCAAATTTGCAAAGAGTAAGGGATACAGCCCTGTATTATTTTGTGATATACGTTCTCTGACACGTCTATCGAACGTTAGGTTAGACTATAAAATTTATCTTACACAAGAAGCATGTTATTTTGTTTTTTAATTTTTTTCACGGAAACCAAATCGAAAAAGTGCAAGTGTGATATATCGTTGAAATCGGAATATTTACTGCTTTTCAATGGTTTAATTACAAATTGTAAGTAATCATAAAATAAACAACTTGTTGTGCCAAAATGGCACTAAACGTAATCCGATCTCAACCAAAACCTTTTCAGATATTCTGGAGCACTAAAGAAACCGTCATGCAAAGTTTCATCCAAATCCGTTTAGTAGCTTCGCCGCTATCGTGCTAACATACATACTCACACACACATACACACACACAGACATTTTTCAAAAACAACTTTTTTGGGTTCCTGGGACCTCAAAACGTAAAGATTTGATGTTATCTCAATTTTCGATTTTGGACTAAATGTAGTAACCTCCCACAATTTTATTGTGGGGAGGTTAAAAATGTTTCTGCACAAATTGTTTCATAATACAATGTTTTATTGAATTTTTGGGGAAATTCGAAAAAAAAACTGTATTCCAACTTTTTTGATGACCGGGGGGGGGGGGGGAGAAATCGTCCTTCTTTACTATTAGACAAACTATTTCCCAACAATTTTCGGAGTTTGGCCGCTCGACTGGCATGGTATGGGTTCGATATTGCTACGATAAGCGCTCGGTATACAAAATCGATACCTTAACGCAGAAGAAATAACAATCAGAATAGAATGTCGGCAAATATTCTTTCATCTTTTATCGCAATATCTGATGACCTTTAACAGGCGTATGCCATATTGTCGTTCGGGGAGTTCAGGACAGTACTCAGTATTTTTATCCCTTTTAGGGACGGCCTGGTAGAGATTTTTCTGTGAGAATAAAGTCAAAAAACCTGTGAAACATTAGATGAAGACAAATAATATTTTTTTTAGTTTTTCAATATTTCTTAAATTGTGTAATTTCTTGCACTGAACTTATTTCCTGTTATAGAAAAGATAATATAGAAAATGTACAAATTTTGGAAATAATAACCGAATGAAATAAACGGTAGGAGCTTAGTATAAAATAAAGTTGAAATTTTTTTTCGGCATACAACGGTTCTTATAATATTAAATACCTGGCAATACCATCACAAAGCCACAAATTATGTTCTAAAATTGAAATGAAATACTGTTGCAGTCAAATTTTTCCTTAGATATAATTTATTAAAAAATAAGTACATTATTTATGACAATTTATTTCGCCTAATTTCTTTACATATACAACATAACTGGATGCAAGTTGACAACAGTAATATACTAAGTATATCACTGCTGATTAACTTTTGTAGGAAAACATGGGTAATTTTTTTGCACAAATTGGCAATTTTCCTGGTAACACCCTGTCAAATCTAATATATAAAAATCTCGTGTCACAGTGTTTGTTATCGAACTCCTCCGAAACAGCTTGACCGATTTTTATGAAATTTTTGGTGTATATTTGGTAGGTCTGAGAATAGGTCGTAGGCTATTTTTTATACCCCTAGGTGATAACGGTGGCCCTATCCAGAAATTTTATTTTTATTTTTTGGACAAAAATTTATAATTTATATGGCAAAACAACGTTTGCTGGGTCAGCTAGTATAATGATATTATGTTAAACAACTTAAATTGCTTATATTTACTTACCTGACTGCTCTGCCAGCATCCCATGTTGTCCATGACTATTTCACCAAAATATGTCTCTGAACATCCGGATCGTAGAATTGACGGTTTGGATGTGTAGAAAAGGCTTTTTATAGGTTGTTTGGTATTGTTTCCTTTAGTTGTGTCTTCTAAAGTCGGGACTAGTAGATGATGAGTTAATCTTGTGTGAATTTCAAAAATTGGAAAAATAAAATATGAGATTATAGGAGAATATTTCCAAAATCGACTAATCAAGTACTCCTACTAGTTAATAAACCGCTGCCCGAGGAATCACTACTTCCACATCCATATTTTCTATCCAAATATCTCGTAACGAAAAAATTTTGTATGTGGAAATAATTGTTTATAGAACTTTAATAATATAATATTTGAAATCGTCTACCCAAAAAACCCATAAAACGATATCCCACACGGTAATGAGGTGGGGGTTGTGATAGGTGGGGTGGTAGTGGGGGTGGATGAAGTAAAAACATATTTTGAGGCTGTTGGTTCTTGTACACACACTAAATCACATTTTTTTTCATCTCCTTTAATAATGAGGTATGGGTGGTAATGGGGGTGGCTAATGCCAAAAAATTTTTTGACACCTTAGCTTCTCTTGTATACACTAAATACAAATTTTATGGATTCTTACCCGCTTGATATACCTATTTATCCCCCATTTTACCCCCCCCCCCAACCTTTCGACAGGATAAGATGAAAATATAATCGAATTCCAGATCCCGTTAAAGTACGTGTGAGTACCAAATTTCAAGTAAATATCTTAAACGGTTCCAGAGTAAACGTGCGCACAAAAAAGTTACAGACCGACAGACCGACGGACAGACAGAATTTTTTTTTCGCTCAAATTTCAAATCTCGACGTTTCTTGACATTGTAAGCCTATTGAACAAAAATTTTTTTGTCGTTACTAAACTTCCACTGGATGTCGAAGTAAAAGTACTCACCCTAACTAGAATATCGATATAAGTAGAGTGAGAATCCATTCAGAGGTTCCTGAAAAATTAA